>JAFIDM010012231.1:114126755-114144313 GCA_023159025.1 Thereuonema tuberculata
GAATCGAAATTGGAAGTCTAAAATAAATAAATAAATAAATAAATAAATAAATAAATAAAAAAATTAAATTTAATAGAAGCGAAATTGCAAGTCTAAAAATAAATAAATAAATAAATAAATAAATAAATAAATAAAATAAATTTAATAGAATCGAAATTGGAAGTCTAAAATAAATAAATAAATAAATAAATAAAAATTAAATTTAATAGAAGTGAAATTGCAAATGTACAAAAAAAAAATTAAATTTAATAGAAACGAAATTGAAAGTCTATCGCATATCGTCTGCTACTGAAGGAATAACCCACCTCCTCAGACGGTTGCAAATACGTCATCTGGGTTACTGCAACCTGAAATCTGGTTGGTGTTTAAAGAAGCGATCACTGGTTGGCTGGAGTAACCGGCTTATTTTATAGAAGCAGTGGTTGCTCGGAAGGTTGCAACCCAAACCTTGGTGCCATTTTATAGAAGCACCCGGAGTCTGCATAACAATTTTCAGCGAAATCCGAGTGGGGCATAGGTTTCATTTTGATATTTCAGCATAGAAATGAACAGCAAACTTCACCCATTTCCGGTCTAACCGGAAGTCGGGCACTCTTCAAATTGCTACTGTAGACCATACATCCCCTACGGAGTCTGCATAACAATTTTCAGCGAAATCCAAGTTGGGCCAAAATTGTCGATTTTGGGACAACCTCTTACTAAAATATTACTAAAATAGAGAATCTATTCATAAAAAATGAAAATATATTAAACAACTGTCCAAGTATACTGATTGGCGACGTAAATATAGATACAGTAAAACCCCGTTATTACGCTCGTCAAGGGACCATGACCTACAAGCGTAGTAAGCGGGATAGCGCTATAGACGGGAAATGATTTGAGAGATGGGGAAACGTTTAGACACCATTTTATAGGAAAGATACTTGATTCTGCAATAGATATAGTGCAAATGTGAGCATATTTCCTAATAAAAAAAATCTGTGAGTGTGGTTTGCCGTGTGTGTGTGCTACTGTTATGAATTATGACATTTTCAATGCGGTTCAAATAACTATTAACATTAATTGATATACCACTAGGAGCAACACTAATATATTTTCGAAGCAGATTTAGTGCACTGCCCGCTATTTCACGCGCCTTTTCTTGAATGATTGGGCCACTGATGCATCACGGGACTGATGAATCCATTCAATTAGAATTTCCTCGGCACCTTCATATTTTTCACACTTTACTTTTTTACGTTTGCAACCACCCTTCGCTGCATCGGTAATTGCATCCCTATTTTTTTTATTATTGTTCAAAGAGTGGATGAGGGAATTCCTAGAGATTCTGCGAAATCCTTCTGACTTAGTGTAGAATTCTCGTCGTACTTACGGAGAATTTGCAATTTTTCACTTATAGAAAGGGATTTCCGCTTAGACATTTTGCAATAACTTACTGTATCACAGACCCGCACTTTAAAAGAGTTCAAAGATTCTCTTCTATCAGGGAAAGAAAAGAATCTTTACAGTGTTACATTTCTTTTCGATAAAAAATTTCCGATACAAAAAAGCGCTACAAGCGGGATTTGAAGCGTTATAAGAGGGTAAAAGTATATAGAGTTATATAGAAAATTCCAGGGACCATATGAAAGGAGCGTAAAGAATGGGATAGTGCTATAAGCGGGAGCGTAATAACGGGGTTTTACTATATTTTCAAAATGAAGAAAAACAATGCAGTACAGAAATACGTAAAACTTAAGTGCAATAATGGTTTCAAAAATCGTCTTTACGGAACAAAAAGAAACAACTGTACAATTAATGGAAATATGAAAACAAATGTAGATCACATTTTCATAAATAAATATTATATCAAAACACCAGGAATAATATGTAAAGAACGAATCGGATAAGAGTTGAAAATGAGAAAATAACAGATCCAAATATAATTTATAAAGAACTAATCATTGATGTTAATAAAACAAAATTCATGAAAATCTACATATATAAAAAGAAAAGTCCTGACTCACTCACTGACTGCTCATCAACGTCCACCCCAAACCCTTGGACCTAGAAAGCTGAAATTTTGACAGAGGTTTCCTTTATGATGTAGACAAGGAATAAGACCGGATTTTTCGAAATTCTTACGGGATAGGGAATAATCTGGCAAACTGACGATGACGTGTATGGCGGCAACCCTAGGTGTGTGGCGCCAATCCGCAATACACCTGAGTTAAGTGGAGAAGGCCACAACGGGCTGGGATAGGTATATTCTCCGATCTCAATATTAATTTGTTAAATAAATAAAGCTTTTTTTAATGCTATAAAGGGTTCCGGAGCGAAGCGACGGTACCCGGTTAGTTTATCATATTACGAGAAGCTTATATATTTAGATTTGTAAATATTTATAAACTAAAGATCACCGACCATTTCTAGATGCAGGAGAGTACTCAATTTGCAAGAAGATCTGCATCAATCTCATAAGACTTGGAAATTGCGGTATTTCTTTCCTATTGAACTGAAAAATAAAAGGCATTTTCTTTTTTCCATTTCAAATATTCTGTCTTGTTTCAAAGTCCTGTTGAGAGGAAAAGGTTTTCACCATTAGCCTCTGAAAATTTTTGATTAGTTTTATATTGATATGGTTTAAAGTAGAGGTCATCAAGTGGTGTGCAGCGGACTTGGGTGTTTCTTGAGGATGTGTTTGGTGTGCCACGAGAAGATTCTTGAGTTTACTGGTATATCTATAATTAACATTAAATTCACACAAATCCAAAATGATCTAATTAGACTAATTTCTTTAAATCACATAATTTGGACAAATATAAATTTTTGAACTAACAAAGAAAACCTTCTTCCATTGAAAGTTAACATTGAAAGTTAATTAATTCGTATACAAATCGGTTTTAAAAGATTTTTCCTTCCGTCATTTCACGGTATTTTTAAATTTTAAAATAAACTGTTGTTCATGTGCAAGTCATGCTGAGGTGTTCAAAGGATTCTATACATAATATAAAGTAACAAAAGAGGTTAAGGTTTTTATAGGATTTTATGATACATAATGAAGAAACGAAAAAGCTGGGTGTATCGTGGAATGTTACCAGCAATGTTTGAGGTGTGTCACGAGGTTTTATCAAATACGCAAGTGCGCCCTGAAAGGAAAACGATTGAGAAGCACTGGTGCAAAGGATTATAAAAATATTTTTATTGAAAAAAAATGCAATAAGTAATAACGAAGTAAAAACAATTGTGAATCTGCAAAAAAGAAAGAAAGAAAAGAAATTTTTTGTATTCTGTATATTTAGAAAAGAAGAGGAAAGGTACGCTAGAAGAAATCGATATTAAGTAGATTTACGATCAACGAAATATATATTTTTATAATCGAAATAAAACTTTAAATAACAAGTGATTCGTCAATAATACTATCTGTAATAGTAAAGGGATCATCTATAGAAGACTCATTTCTATTCCTATCTTTTGATCCACGGATACCGATTCCTATTTGAGTAGAGTCTGCATTCTACAAAAAAGAATACCCTGTCAGTTTCAGAATTTACCTTACAAATTTACAGACGACTTTTACAGAAATATCCAATCATTGCACTCATACTTAGCCTTTAATTTGCTTCAACTACGATAAATCGAATAATCTTGTGGTCCTAATTTTACATTTCTACTTTTTTAAAAAAAAATCCGCCCAGCAGTTTTATGGTAGGCTTGAAAACGATATGCACAAATTATTGTATGATAGTAATTTCTTTTTCCATCACAGAAATAAACCTATTAGTTTAATCTGTCTTTTTTTTGTATTTCGCTACTTAACTTACCATCCTTTCTTTGGAATTTAAGTACAAAAACATTAATTACTTTCTTATATGAAATTACTTAAAATATATTGCTGCCGTATTTAGTGTCGATGGCTTTATTACAAAATACTGACAGATAGCTTGGGGATCTTTATTAGGAGACAAGGGATGCAAAAGATTAACGATAAGTCTGATAGCTGATCGTGCCAAGTTGTGGACAGTACTTTATTAAAGTTCTTTCAGGTTAATGTAGGTCGCTTGACTGGAGGCCTTCTTCCTGCTTGCCTTGCTTCCTTTACGTCAGGCTGCCTCTATCTGTTGAACCGATCATCGGTACCAATGAGCAAGTAACCGTCTCTTCTGTCTGTTAATCCAGATGGCTTCTCGAACGTCCAGTTAACTGTACGACCCGAGCTGGTAACGGATGCTTCCCTCTGCTTTGCCGGATGGCGTATCGTATGTCCGTAGGTTTGCACAAGTAACGGCCGCTTCCCTCTGCTACGCCGAATGGCGTCTTGTCTAAAGGACTCTGCTGCTTCCTCCTTGGAACGGTGTCCAAAAGCTATCTGCTTCACTCTAGGTTCGTGTAGTTTCCAATGTGGCTTGATGCCAACAAAAACTGTCTCTCTGTCTTCAGTTGGAAGCATTGGCGCGACTATCAGGAACTAGTGCTCTCTTCCTTGGCCGTAAGCCTGCTGGGTGGCTCCTGCCACGAACTGACTGCTTAGATCGTCTCGGCGCCGCATTATATTGCATAATACAGCCTCCCTCTCACTCACGGAAGAGTCCACTACGAGTAGGGAAGCTGGGTTGAATGCGTCCACTCCATAGGACAAAAAGCACAGGTAACAATATTGTATATTTATCCACAATGACTTTTGAACGGCTGAATGAGTCATCTTAAAATTGGCATGCGAAGGTGCGTCTGATTGTGCAGTGGTTGAACTGAGAACTGGAGGAGCCCTGGTTCAATTCACGGCGGTGGTCGAGGATTTTTCCTGAGTTCTAGACGGACCCTAGGTTCACCCAGCCCTCTGTTGAATGGGTACGGGGTTGCTTAACTCTGGGATTAAAGGTGGGCGGGCGTCGGCTGACCATCCGACCTCAACTACTCTCGTTGTTCGCGAAGCGGTGGGAGCCTAAACCTCTCGCACACTCCAAGGCTGTTTAACCTTTAACCTTGCTGCAATGCTTGACCTTTTTTCACCTTATTTTAGGACAAGAGACGACATAACTTTTATATTTGAAGTTTTTTTTCGTGTGTTGATACATGAACGCTTGAATGGGACAACATTTCCTACAGAAAAGCGATTAGATTACTAATGGGCTCCCGAAATTTCTATGGCTGTCTTAAACAAAGAATATTAATTCGCTTATTAAAATATTTAAGAAAATCAGAATATTTAAACTTCAATCCAAAATCTTACTTAGCCTGGATCAATTCTACGTATTTTCGTTACTGCAATCACAGTCACTATAATTTAATTTCTTAAACTAGTTTCGTTTTCACCTGAAAGTGAAAGAGAGTCAAAGAACATAATTTTATGTTAATTTCGACAAACTTTAATAGAGAAGTAATTTTCCTCACAATCATGTTGCTACAGTTTATTTCGATCTGTGGCTAATTACTAATAATAAGTTTTCAATGATTTCCAAGATAATTTATTCTCATTCTGTATTTGTATTTAATATTCAGTGCAGTACCTTTAAGAATGATTTTTCCTGTATTGATAAGATTGATGTGAAAACAGTTCAAACAATTGAAGGAACCTGCTTTTCAGTAGGTACAAGTAAGTAATTAATTTAGTATTTATTACTTATAATTTTTACAAAAACCACACCTTTGCCATTTTAGTTTTAAGAATAAGATTAACGATTAATTTCAGAACATAATATCTGTAAATAACAGAGACCCCTTAGTTGCAGTCAGGTCCCCTTTACCCAGATTTGGATATAGATGACTTGACTGGGTTACTTAATTCTCCCACTCCAATCAGATGTCATGACAGAACCCTGCTAAAAATTAAATTAGGATCACATGACAGAAACCTGGTAAATATTAAATTAGGATCACATGACAGAGGGCCCGTAAATATTAAATTAGGTAATGGACTCTGTGGGATGATGGCATTGCTTGGCTACATCCATGATATATGAAATGTAATTTACTATCAATACGATGTTTTAAATGCATATTTCTGATTTACATGAATGATTAATTGTTAAAAGAATTTGTGAACTTTAAGACATTAAATGCGTAACTAACAATATATGGATAATATTATACGTTCTTGGTAAATTTTCATAAGTTTCTACGAGAATTGAATGAATTCTTTATAAAATATCACTGATGTATCTTATTTTTTGAAGATGATGTTTGTAAGCATTGAATACATATATACAGTTGTCTTATATTGATCTAAATTTATATTTATGTCCGAAGTAAAATCCGTCTGGGTCCTTTAACTTGGGACCAGCAACTACACACTAAATGAAGATCTGATGAAGAGAAAACATTAAGCTCTGACAGGTTAACTACAGGAAGATTCTCAACAACCGTCAATTTCTCATAACCAACGTCCGTTATCTATCATTATTCCTGTATTCCAGTTACGTACTCGCAGTGGTCTGAACAACTTACAAAAAATTGAAATAAAATGGGATTGCAAGGAGTAATTTTAAATGAAAAAAATGCCAAAACTTTTAAGTGGCACAATTGCCCTCTGTCACACGTATGTTTATTACTGTCGTAACTTGTTTTGAAAAAAAAAAAATAGTTAAGAGGCCGTGCATTCCCTGCTTTACTCCATTCCCTGTTTTACATCTAATGTTGGTTCGCACGGTTGGCGTGTCACTGAGACATCGATCTTCAGCTCTTAAGTACCGGGGATCGGTTCTCATCGCGTTCTCCCATTTCTCCTGCACTACTTCCACCATTCTTTCTTCATCATTCCCTTTGTCTCTCATTTCCTTCAGGATAGCACAATACACGCCCTGCTCGCTTTACCTGTCACCCACATTCACCACATATACATCTAACGCTGCAAACCTTTTGGGGATTCTATTTTTCAATTTTCTGTTTGTTTGTTTTTTCGAAATATATTAAATTAAAACGATATAAAATTCCTCCCTGGTAATTTTTAATTTTTCATCAATCGTAGTTTTAATTTATGTTAATTATGTGTATACTTAGTGTTAATTATGTATAGAAAAAAATAAAAGTTAAAAAAAAATGGAACAGGATTTATAGATCGATCAGAATATGTTTTATGATAATTTATTTTACGATTGCCCTTTCAGAAACAAACAAAAATATCAATTTGTTTGACATTAGTAATGCTAAGATATTAAACTCCTCATTTTGAAAATAAATATTAGGATGAATATTAATAAATAATATTTGCCATTAAGCAAAGCCTTTTATTAGTATGGCTTTAGCAAACAAACAAGTTTAATGGTTACCAATGTTGTCCTAAAAAAAAATCAAGTTTATAAGTTCAATCAATTGAGAAGAGATATTTTTTATCCAGGGCTATTTGAAAGCGAATAATTCAGAAAGATAGGAGAGCTACAAAATTTCCACAGGAAGAAGAAAAGAAATCTGTTTTTCCAATAAACATAAAACTGCAATGAAGACAATTGAAGGAAAACAGGCAAATGAAAATAATCCATAAATCCTACATTTTGAATAACTATCATTGTCCGAATCAGAAACCTTCTTTTAAATAAAAGGCAAACATTTATTAAAATTAAATCACAGCCTTCAAAATGTTCTTTAATTTATGTTTTTCAGAACATGGGGTAAAAGTACATGGACCTGTGACATCATTACAGATTCGTGTTGACACCAGTTGGGTTTTCCGGAAACTTATTCAAGAATTTGCTACGGTAAAGTATTTACTTTATTATATACCTACGTATTATTTTCGATACTAGTTCTTCAGTATCGTATAAAAAGTTGTATAAATCATCTAATCTGAAGATAAATGATTTAATCAAATTCTAAATTCCTTAATTTTAAGAAAGATGAAAATGACATCTTTAAATTTCTATAAATTTCAGGTGATAATGTGCCACCTAGCAAAAAATTCGACTCAACGGTAGTATTTGCAACTGCTGTCAATTATGTCAGAGAGGAATGTATGTGTAGTGGACAATTATACATCCCCTGAAAGCGTAGAAAATAAGCTTTCAAATGGTTAATAAAAGTTAATATCCAACAATATTGTAACTTATCAAGCCTATTCTCAACAACGCTGTCAAATGCTTGCAATGACGTATGGTAGACAATGATTTCGTTCATTGTCTATAAAATTAATATGTTCTAAAATTACTCATGAGTCACTTAGATGTTGACAGGCACACATCTCCTTTAATTAAGTTGCAGTATTCACTCACGAAATGAAATCCTCGCCTGAAGAAGCAGCTCGAGTTGCTGTTTTGTTGTAAGAACGGCACATCCAGCTCTCTATCGCTCGGCAGTTGCTAGTCTGTCGTATCATGAGCATATCGGAGGTAAAGGGCGACCGGAGATTGGGTTCAGACAAACAGCAATCCACATCGCAGAGACGATCGCTTCATTGTCTTAACTTCATTCCGAAATCGCCGACTTATCGAAATTAACATCCAACAAGAATTGCGACGAGCACAATGTGGGATGGTGGATGGTCAGTGAATGAACAGTTGGAAGACGGTTGAAGAATGGTGACCTGACACTGAAGAGGCCTGCTATTGGCAGAAGGCAGCACATCTTTAATTTGTTCGCGATCACATCGATAGGAGTTTAGAGCAATGCAGCAACATTTAGTTTTTCGATGGAAACAAAAAGTGCTTGTACGGCAGCGACATAGGACCTCCGGTATACAGAATTCCTGGAGAAAGTTATGCACAATGTTGTATCTCAGAACAAGTTAGCTATGTGGTTCCGTATGCCGATTATGTGGTCCTGTATGCATAGTGTGTCAGTCAGGACTTCGTGCTAACGCAATACAACGCGAGACCACATGTTGGGAAGTGCATCCGACAGTATCTGAATGAGGTCGGCGTAACCACCATGGACTGGCCTCTGCGCAGCCCCGCACTTATATTCTATAGAGAACATATGGAATGAGATGAAGATAAGGGTTCGAGCCAGAAGTCTCGCTCCTAGCACCATCAATGAACTCCAAGCAGCCGTGGTAGAGGAGTGGTAAGCCTTTCAGCAAGACATGATGCAGAAGTTAATACAGTCGATGACAAACCGTATGGAAGCCGATATAAGAGCTAAGGGTGACAATACCAAATACTGCTTAGAATAAATTTGTTTCTTTTTACAGTATTTTGGCTTTTCTTTTCAAGCAAACCTTTTCCATTTCATTGCTCCATTTCCATATTCATTTCTCCGTTTTCAACATATTTTCTTGTTTTCTGTTCTAGGTTCTGCAATACAGAAATTTTTTATACTGATTCCTTTGATACCATTGAAAAATGTATTTTCAGCTTTCAAATGATATATACGTTGTCATTCAAAATAATTTAATTTCTGAAATAATAGACAGCAAATGAAAATATGAATGTTGAGTCATTTTTCTTTGCACGCAGTATATTTGCTATTTTTTTGCTGCTAAATTGAATCTAACTGCTTTTTATAGAGTTTATGTTTCTATGATCCTTTTGAATTTCATTATTTACGAAATAGTTCCCATGGTCTCATTCAGCAATTAAGAGAGAAAAGAATTAAAGAAAGAATAATAGTATTTTCAGGTGCGAGAAGAATAATATCTTTCACAGTTTTTACTATACAAGGCATCTGTTAAAATTTAAATGAACATTATAACAAACATCAGTTATGAATATAAAATCAGTACCGTTATATTAGGCATTGTTTTAGTAACCGAATATTATTATTTAGTCAGAAATGGGAAAGGTATTGTTCTTCTCATACCCCTACAGTCGTAATATAGTATATAGTATGTAATATACTACAAAGTTAGGAGGGATGATGAATCAATATGCATATTTATTCATATGTATATTTTTGTATAATATAAAGGTTTCAGTGGTTTTGAAATATAAGAAGCTAATTATTGGATGTGTATAATTCACACCATTCACACCACGGAATGATTTACCAATTAGAAAAACCTATTAATTTTTATTATTTGTAAGATAACGCTGTTTTTTTCCTCACGTAGGTTCGTATAATTAATGAAGATGAAAATCCTATATATTCGGGCATTCGTGAAGGAACTGGATTAGATTCACAGGCAAATTTCCGAATTGCTGTTAGATTACTGCAAGTTAGTATGAAATTGAAATAAGTCAATAATTATTGCTAAAACTCACTTGAGTAATTGATCCTTAATGCTGACTCAAAGTTTCCTGCGAATTAGAGACGTCATAATTTTCCCAATGTTAGAGCCTTTGAAGGAATACAAATTATTTTACCGGTATTGGTGAATTCAAAAAAATTAATAGAAATTTTGGAAAAAAAAAATAACTTATAATTCTAATATCAATTGAAAAGTGAAAATTACTTCAGTAAATATTTTTTTAAAGCTTACATTAAAAAAAAAATCTTTTAAAGATTACAATAATATATTTAAATATTACAACAAGTCATCATTATTTTTTTCAGGGAAAGAGAAATTTTGCAATGTACAGTAGAACTCTTTACAATATACAGATCGTATAACTATCTAATTTGAGTTGAAAACCGTTACATTTATGCTGTAGATTTGGAATATCCAAATTTGATTTTCGATTCAAAAGAGTTTTAAAATTTTTATCAAATCCACATTTTACACATTTGGCAGAACAATAGAATTGATATTATGTATCAGCTTTATCATTATGTATCATCTTCATATCAAATTTTGATGCTGCAACTTTTCTGTAGGCCTGGATCCATTGGATTACTCTTACTCATTTATTATACTAACGTATTAATTGTGATTAAAAAATGTCCTGGTTTTTTATTATTATTTTTAATTTTTTTATAAAAAATGATAGGCTTTTACGGATTTGTTTCTCTCATCGCTATTGATGTAGTGCCTTTTGATTTTAAATGCCAATGATAATGACTTGCACTTCATTCTCTGAAGTTTGTGAATCTTAGATATTTTATAACGATTGAATAGGGCCTTTACTTCTTTTCAATGTTGAAAAATGAATTTTTCATTTTTTTAAAATTGATTTAAGAATATTTCACAAAAGAATATTAGAAAAATATCCCTACAATTATTACGAGATTAAAATATTGCATTAAGTTATTTCTTCTTAATATCTGTTCTCATAAAAATATTATTGATAAAGTTTAAGTAGCAATATTCCGCACTGATCTCTCTGTCTTCTGTTGTCCCTTACAACCTAATTTTGATTTGAAAACGTTATTAATGGGAAGAAAGCGACGAAGGGTTCACCTCAGTATCGTACACCTTTTGCCGGCAGCGTTGACAGACAAGCGCCCATCTCTTACATCACCTATTATTGCCTTGGTGAGGTAATCTTGTGTCCAAGCAACGCACCTTTTCTTTTTAGGACCGATGGAATTCATTTCTGATAAATATAGCCAATTGTACCTATTATGGCCTGAGTGAGTTAGCCATATTATCAATCAGGCTGCTTTTTCAAAAAGTCCTAAAATTAGACTATGAATTAAAGTAATTTAAATTTTGATATCTCTACTAGAATCAGCATAGAAAACTCAACATTAAGCCACGAAACAATAGAAGTTATCTTTTAGAAAGATAGGAGAAAAAACGCAAGAGTGAAATAAGAAGCGAGTTCTCTAAGCAACATGAACTCCAGAAAATGACGACTCAACCACCTGCTTTCCGACAGTGACAATTGTCCAGACCCCTCTACAGCAAGTCTGAAACAGCATGGTAACGCTATCTATTGTTCTCCGTACAAATTACTCTGTGACATCAATTGGCCATGTTATCAATCTGGCCATATTTCCATCAGATATCTTATATACTGTAATCAATAATTTAACGTGCGGGCAATATTATGAAGTGACAATAAAGAGCCTCCGCACTTGACTAAAAAGATGAAGTTAAATCTCAATAATATATGCACCCTGCTAGTAGCGTCCAGAGTGCTACACTTACCATTTCAGAAATCCAGTCGTATTTGAAGCTCTCCGTAGTTAGTGTCAAACAAGTATCGCGTCAACTGCAAGTTCCATGGTCAAATGTTCGTAAAATTCTACGGTTCATCCTGAAATGATATCCTTATAAAATTCACGAAGGTGCAGGCAACCACGTGATACTGAACAGCTTTTCGATATTTGGCGAGGATACTGCTCGACGGCATGTAGTCTTCGAAAATGTGCCTCTTATAGACCGATGAGGTACATTTTTCTCTACAAGGAGGAGTAAATGCCGAATGGCTACACGTTTGAATACTGTACTGACATTCCTACATTCCGATTATTCCGGCAAAAAAAACATCATTGGTTCGACTCCGTAATCTTCATGCAGGATAGGGTGCCACCCCATATTTCACGTTTGACTACTCATCGTTGCTTATCGCATTACTGTCACATTGCTAATTGGCAACTAGAGAATGTTTGGTTAAAAATAATTTAAAATAAATAAAATATTCTTGTTTTAAGGTTTATTATTGTATTACATGTATTGGTTGGTGATTGAAAAGATGTTGAAATTTGTGTTTTATTGTACTTTATTATAGAATTGTTTTTAAGATTCGTAATTAATTTTTTCAGAATTAAAAATTCTGAAAGATAAGAAAATGGGAGAAAACATCTGTGCTTGTTGTAATAAGATCACGTGATTTTGATTCTTATGTTTCCTTTCTCGTGGGAAAAGAACGACTTTTCAGAATACACGGGGAGGGAGATGATTCTGGTCAGGTGATGGTTTATTGTTTTACCATTGGCTAATTGAAAACCGAAACTTTTACTTTTGGCGCGAAAAGTGACAAGGAGGTTCAAGGAGAATGAGTAAAAATGGAGTTGGCAAAAGAAAAGCATCTTGGTCCGGCCGCGTCCCACCCGGGTCGTGGCCGGAACAGTTTACTGGTGAGGAGTAAGGAACTGGCCGTTTTCAAAGATGGAAGCAGTTGTGACTTATTCGTTAAGACATAGAAAATGCATAGAGCTATCCAGGCGTTACAGGGGCGTATATAAGGGGGGGGGGCCGAGGGGGCCCGGGCCCCTCCCGAAATAATGAAGATATGTTCTCCTATCGTTTTTTTTTTTGGTTGAACAGATAGGTTTTCATTGTTTTTTTGTTTGGTTGAATAGATTTTTTGGCCCGGGCCCCCCCCCCCAGATAAAAAAGGTATGTCCCCTCATCTTTTTTTTTTTTTGGTTGAACAGATAGGTTTCCATGGGGTGTCTACTTAATTATATTAATCTTGGGCCCCCCCGAAAATATATTCTATATACGCCACTGAGGCGTTAGGATCGGCAGAATTCATCTTCCGAGGTACCAAAGCCATGACCGGAGGAACCTACGATCCACTGGAGGACCTTGCGAGACGAAAACGTTAAGGGAAGAAAGAAAATTAAGACGAACTGACTGTAAGTAAAATTTTAATCTTTTATTGAAGAAACGCCAGACGAAAGACGACCGATAGATCAGGCGAAGTGAGCAAATTGCAGGATCGAAACCAAAAGATGGGGCCACTCCCAAATCAGCATTGAAACGTGGAATTTCGAACATTCACTTGTCGAAACTGCGTGAAGAAGAAGCTTTCTCGGTAATGGCGGGAAAACATAACCTCTCGTTCTCGTGTTAAAATGTCCATGTAACTCTGGTGTTGCTAATATTAACTTTAAGTGAATAACGAGAACCTGAGCATGATTATTCATCTTGCGAGTGTGTTATTAGGTGCCGTTCAAAACGCTATGCGTGAAGATTAAAGAATCAAAACACACAGGTAGAAAAGCCATAAATCCAAGTGCATGTTCCCATGAAAGTATGAAAAAAACGCACAGAGCTCACTATGAACAAAGACTCAAAGTGTTTTTTCAATGTATAGTAAAAGAGAAAATAGGAACATTTAACACACCTTTAAGATGAATCAAGTAACCTACATAGTTACTTTTACTATAGATACTTTTGTGTGAACAATTTGGAACTTTTCAAAGTTTTGCATTTGTGTGTTGTCAATATCGTTAAAATTAATACTTATCTAAATATATATATATATATGTGTGTGTGTGTGTGTTTACTACATTCAAATATAGAGTAAAAGCTAGAGTATATTGTATTGCATTTTGATATCATGTTTGTTTATTACATTTTAACATGAATAAGGGAAGATAAGTGTTTCTAATTTAACTAAGGTGTACACCTATCATCTAAATATATATATATATATATATATATATATATAACCAAAGATAATAATTGTCTTGTTTTAGCTGTATGGTGATTTACGAAAGATCAATGAATGTACAAATATTTTGATTTTGATAAGTAAAATTTGTTTTAAGCTATCGACCTTCATTTCACTGGTTCATTTATCTTTAGAAAATAGATCTAAAGGAGGATAGGGGGAGTTAAGATTGTTTTATTAAGGGATATTTCTTATTGGGCTGTTTTGGGGCTGATCGTTGGGAATATTTTTGGCGGGAAAACTCTCCTGGGCCCAGCAGAACGCCGGTTTTTCCATTACAGTCTATCAGCCAAATTGCATTCCAAATTGCCTTTATTTTTTGTTCTATTCGTTCTTGAGGGCATAATAAACCCCAGGTGACATTACTAAGGATATTTAGTAAGATCCCCCACCTATGCTATTTTTGGTTTTAGGGTTATTTGAAAAGCCAAGTTTACGAAGGCAATGTTGAATCGGTTTTCAAAGCAAGAATAACAGAAATGTTGCAGTCATTCCTCCAGACATGCTTCATGCATTTGGGCCATGCCGTAAAACGTTTCCAGCACAATCCGCATACGAATGGTTCACTTATTCAGCATCTTGTTATCAATTAAAGGTTCTGTTTGTTCAACTTGGTATTTTTTTTTTGCACACAACGCCACATAATGACACTCAAAATAACACTTGTTTATGATTATTATTCGCAAATTCTCTTCCCAATATTCTTAATAAGAACATTTTCATCAATTTTCATTGTCATTCTTCTCTACATCGCTGTAAGTACTGTCAGCTTAATTACAACCACCTGTAAAATGGAATCATTTGAAATCATATCAGTGGTTGAATAATTAATTGGAACAATTGGAATAATTAATTGTGGAAAAAAATCTTAATAATACATTATAAAAAAATAATAGTGTCTTGGACATGAAGATAAATAAATAAACAAAAACGATTATGTTGAATCTAGAATTACAAAACCAAGGGTGTTAGCTAGTAATTGATTGATTGATGTAGCCGAAACCTTTGCTAGCCTTGATTTTAGGATTTTTCGTAGGACAGAGATATAGGAAAAGAGAACTTATAGCTTTCCGAACATTGAAAAATAATCGAAAGATTTTATTTAATGAATTTACTTAAATCTAGAATATGCATCAGTAATGAAGATTACATTGAAGTACAGAATATATATATCAACGGTAGAGACCAAGTTGTTTACTAAATGACCCTAGAACAGCTGTTTCACGCTAATATGGCGATCATCAGCTAGGAGCAGTCATCAGTAAACAATCAGGTCTCGTTACACAGGCCTCTAGGAAATATCGTCAGAAGCATTAGTTTTGTCTTTAGTTAATAAGTATGCCTTTAGTTTATATACTATATTTATTTATAGTATTGTAACTATAAATAAAAAATTAATAAATAAATAAATAAACGCTTTACTTTTTTTACTTATCTTCAAAAAAGAAAACAAGAACAAACTAAAGAATTCGGACTCGAAGTCCCAAGAATTGTTATACCATTTTGGTATTATAAACCTCTCGACTCTGGACCACGGTTTGCAGCTGTTATTATTTAAAAGCTTTTCTGATAATAAAAATAATTTTTTGATCATTTTCTCGGAGAGTTTTTTACAAGTTATGGAACAGAAAGCCGAGGCACCTGCCTTTTTATTTTTTAGTTATTTTTCAGGACGAATGGTTACGTTCACGATCATTAGTAGTCTTATACACTTATATGTAGTCTGAATACATACCCTTAGAAGTTTGTTAATGAAACGTACCAATTTCGATCTCTCCAATGCCAAGATTAATGCAAGGACATTTTTAACTGTCCCAAGGTTACAGCTTGTAACACCGCTAGGGGACAGCTCTTGGTTTTATCCTGTCTGTCTGTCACACTATGTAGCGGTCACTATGTAGAGATATTCGAATGAAACCTTCACCATTGTGCTCAGCATCAAAAGGTAGGTTAACACTATAAAAAAATCAGACCTCTAGGACCACTCCCTGATCTCTCAAGGCGTTTTCAGTCTTTTAAAGGCGTTTTTTAAAGAAAGACAACGCCTTGGGGTGAGGGGGGTCAGGGAGTGGTCATAGACGTCTGATTGTGTACACGTGGTCTTTTGATGCTGAATGAAGGTTTCATTCGAATATCTCTAACCATTCGGCCGCTACAGAGTGTGACATCCAGACAACAGCGGTACCCTAGCAGTTTTACAGACAAGTTGTAATAAGTGTTTTGCTAATAATGGGTTGCTAAAAGCCAAGAAACCTGGTATTGTTTTACAAAGTAAAAAAGAAAAGAAATTTAACGTGCTGTGAATATGAGTAAATTAAGGAAAGGAAACGCAGCACTTGAATAAAGGGAGAAATTGCCTTTCTGATTAGATTATGGAAAGGAATTGGAAACGGCCGTTTCGTCCTTCTACGAACTCATCAGCCCAATCCCCGCCTTCCCTTAACAAAATCAGTAGAAGGACGAAAAGGCCGTTCACAATTCCTTCCCATAATCTAATCAGAAAGGCAATTTCTCCTTTTATTCAAGTGTTGCGTTTCCTTTCCTTTATTTACTGGTATTGTTTTAATTTCCTTATTATTATGGATGTGAATTTGCTAATGCAAAATGTGCAATTGTTGCGTATAGTGTCATTGTTGTGATGGTTGTAGAGCTGCATTATAAATGTGATTGTGGCGATGTGCAGAAAAACGAAATGCTGATGCAAAGCGAGAAGCTTCACGCCTGCGTAAAGAACTGTCTCGCTCAAAATTGTGTTTATAAACTTGGGCATATAATGGAGCCGCTTTGCTTTTGACACTGTCTAAAAGCATTAATTACCTTGTTTATATTACGAGAGTTATATTACAGTTGTATTGAGATTGTCTTGTTCTTTCAAAAATGTTAATTGTTGCTGCAACAACGCAAAGGAATATTCATACAGTGTAACTGCTTAAGTCAGGATATTATTATAACTGTGCACTTTATCAGAAAAGTAAGAAATTTCTAACATTGTTAATATACACTATAATGTTCAAATTTCGATGTGGAGGGAAGTCAAATTTGACCTCTGAGATCTTTGAGAGATCAACTGTAATAAGGCAACCATTCCACCACGCCTACTGTTTAAATGTGGGTAACTTATGAAGGAAACAGTGCAGAAAGGGCACGAGGAAATGAGTGACTGCTTCTAATATTAAGCCAAAGAACTGAAAGGACTTCCTTCGAGTATATTAAATTAATCACAACCAGTGAATTCAACAACTCACAGGTCGCCATTGCTGAATAAAACATAAAAAGGTTGACATTCATGACAACGTGTTTTAAGTGACACTCATCACATTTATATAAATACTAGCTGCATCCTGTACGCGTTGCAATGCCACTCAAAGAAAGAAAGGGCTCGGTGAGAAGGGGCCGTAAATATAAGGTCCCGGTGTCGATTGGGGA
>JAFIDM010012231.1:114155538-114175995 GCA_023159025.1 Thereuonema tuberculata
CTCGCTGGTGGGTGTGTTTGTGTTGGGTGCAGTGGAGGGAGATCAAAGGGATCTGTAGAATTTTTTCTCATTGTATTGGAAAGTATTGTTCTGTTGTTTGCGTAGAGTGCACTGTTTGTATCTTTGTAATCTTTTTTGCAAGTGCACTGAGTTTTTGTTTTAGAGTGTCGAGATGTTCCTGAACCTGGTTATGATGGTTTGAGTGTGAAGGGCGAGTATTTATGTGCTTGAATATCTTCCTGACCTGGGACTTAAGTTTCTTTGTTTTGTTTTATTATTATTATTATTATTATTATTATAAATTTCTTTTGTTTCAATTGTTTTCTTTGTAATTGTAAATCCTGTTTGTAATATCTCATTTAAGTATTTTGTTCAATTTACTTCCAATGTGCTTAATATTTATTGTTACTTACTGTACTCGACAAAAATAAGCTAAACATAGGTAACTATGTTTAATACACATATGTAATAATATACATATACATATGTAATAATTATATATAGAGTTAAATCAGAAAATTATTTTAACTTTTAAATTATGTTACTGCCTAATTTAAAATTTTAGAAAATTATCACCTAGCGGTCTACTTGACAAAAATCACTTGAAAAAACAATACTATGTAAGTCATTTGATATTTTTTAACAATGTATTCAAAATTAAAATCAAAATTGAATAGTCAGAACCTGTTGATGTTCAATGAAATAAACGGGACTGTAACTTTTGAATTTAGAATCATAATAATTAATTTGAAATTTATTTATATAATTTGTTAATATAATTGTAAATTATATTTTGATTTATTTAATTTAATTACATTACATAGATGAAACTATGTAGGTTAACTGATCATACATAAACTATAGGTATACTCAGAACGACTGTCTTTCATCAACTATATTTGATTTAAAGTTCGACACGCAACGAACGATAAGAACTTACTCTGGTTGCTAGTCGCATTCTCATTTTTTTCATGGACTATGACACTTCAAATTTTATTTCCATATGATCCCCTGGCTATCTCATTATGAAATTTGGCACAAAAATAGGTATTAACAATATAAATAACATATATTTTTTAAAAAAAAATCAAAAGGGGTGTTTTTGAGTTTTTTTAAAAACCAGTTTTTGAAAATTTTGAAAAATTTTAATTTGAAATTAAGATACTTTTGTTGCATATCAAATTAAAGGCCATTAAAAACTGAACAAAATGACACCAATTTCAGCTCTGTAAGTTGAACGGTTCTTGAGTTACAGTGTCTCGAAAATTTCAAAACACTGCCAAAATCAAGCATTTTATAGATTTTGAAATTCACTAACTCAAAAACTGTTAGCCCAAAAAATGTGAAAATTTGCATTTTTTATACTCTCTATAGTTATTATCAGTGTGCAAAAAATCATCAATTTCTGAGGTGTCAAGGTTCAAACCATTGGTTGATTTGACATGGAATGACCCTCTACAGTAAGATTCTCAACAACCGTCAATTTCTCACAACCAATGTCCAGTATCTATCATTATTCCTGTATTCCAGTTACGTCCTCGCAGTGGTCTGAACAACTTACAAACAATTGAAAAAAAATGGGATTGCAAGGAGTAATTTTAAATGAAAAACTTATAAGTGGGATTTCATTTTCAAACCACAATAGCCCTCTGTCATACGCATGTTTATTACTATCTAACTGGTTTGGACAAAAAAAAATAATTAATTAAGATGCCGTGCATTCCCTGTTTTGCTCCCTGCTTTAGATCTAATGTTGATTCGCACGGTACGCATATCACTAAGACATCGATCTCTCATTTTTAATTACCGGGTATCGGTTCTCATCCGATCTCTCATTTCCCCTGCACTATTTCCACCATTCTTTCTTCATCATTTCCTTCGTCTCTCATTTCCTTCAGGATAGCACAATACACGCCCTGCTCGCTTTACCGCTGCAAACCTTTTGGGGATTCTATTTTTGAATTTTCTTTTTGCTTTTTTTCTTCGATGTATAATAAATTAGAACTTGATATAAAATTCATCCGTGGAAATTTTTAATTTTTCATCAGTCTTAGTATTAATTTATATTGATAATAATATATATGTATTTATTAACTTTAATTATGTATAGAAAAAAATAAAAGCTAAAAATAAAAATGGAACAGGAAAAAAATGGATTATAAATCGATCAGATCATGTTTTATGATAATTTATTTTACGATTGCCCTTTCAGAAATAAAAAACAACAAATCAATTTGTTTGGCTTTAGTAATGTTAAGATATTAAACTCCCACTTTAAAAATAAATCTTAAAATAAATATAAATGAATAAAATCTGCCATTAAGGAAAACTTTATATTAGTATGGCTTAAGCAAGCAAACAAGTCTAATGTTTACCAATGCTGTCCTTAAAAAAAATCATGTTTATAAGTGCAATCTATTGAGCCAAGATATTTATACCAAGAGTTATTTGAAAGCGGACAATTCAGAATGATAGGAGAGCTATAAAAATGCTACAGGAAGTAGAAAAGGAATCTATTTTCCAAAGGTGCACCTTTAGCATCTTGTCCTATAATTATTTTTATTAACTTTTCTTTTACGTATGGTTTATCAGTGCAGGTGTTGATGAGAATGACGAAGGCTACTTGTGTGGTGATTGTGATAGAATGTTTGGTGGTTTGCAATTGCAACCAGATTCAAAAAAATCAAAGTCTTCTATTTTCCACTGTTTAAAAAGATATCGTTTAAAAGTTTTTTACTTTGGATGTTAAGCAAGATATCAGTTATATTTTTCTTTTATACTCGTTTTTTTGAATCTTTTGGAATGAGACTAACTTAACACATTCCATATTTTTGCTGTTATGTTTTAATAAATGCATAACCTTTATATTAATGTATTAAATTTAACGTGTGCATAAAAATAATTATAAATTCTTAAGTATATTTCTGACTTATTTTTAAACTTTTGTATTTGGGAACTTGAAATTATAGTTTAGGTCTAAGGTTTTTTTTTTCAATATTCCTCATTGAAAAGTAAAAGTTGGTTTTTTTTTTTTTGCTGTCTTTATTCTAAAGATGTTTTGTATGTAAAAAACATTGAAATATTTAAGCATCTTGAGTTGAATTTGTCATAAATTCTTATTTAAACTAAAAAGCGATTCAGGGCCTACCTTTTATTTCTTTGAGGTCAATTGTCTTTAAGAAAATTGGAAAAAAAAATCCCATTATTTTAACCAGTCGGAGAAATGATTCTTTGTTTTTGGAAAACGGCCTTAACAAAGCCCAAATTTCGATCAAACAATTTCAAACAAAGTTATATAAGATATCAGATATTCTTAGTATGAAGAATTCTTGGTATGAAAGAAGAGAATTCCAAGTCATTTGAAAAAAGATCTACTCTTATTTTTTTCTTATATAAAGCCGGACAGTAATGTGAAATTTGAAAAATACCAATACAAAAAATCACATGACTGTTTCTTTGAAGATACGGCCACTTTTTTTTCATGTCATCAGCGACATAAGTGGTAAAAATAGAAATTAAAATTTAGAAAAATTTAGGAATACAAAAACTCAATATTCTAAGACCTTGCTCTTTTTTTTATCTTATTCAATATTCTTTTTTTATTTCTTTTGTTTTTTTATATTTTTTTTTATATTTTTATTTATCTTTAGATAGTAATAAAATTGTTAATATTTTTAGTATTTAAACTCTACAAGAAAAAATAATCCCAAAAAAACAAACAAATCAATAACTAAGTAATAAGATAATAGGTTTCTCATCACTTAAAAATTAATAAGTAGACTACTGTACATTAAAAATTTAAATTAAGAATTAAAAAGAGCAAAATCCATAATACTGAGTTAAAGTGTAAAATAAGTAAGTAAGTAAATATATAAATAAATAAATAAATAAATAAACAAAGACCTTAGTAAGAAGCAATTATGGATTGATTGAAATCTTTGCTTTGCGAAACTCGAAGAGGTAGCTTTGAGTTTTCCCCGTTCGATATACTATTCTTTGTTAAAAATATTTTCTTTTATTCTTTTGCATTATATATTAGTATTTGTTTCTCTTTTTGTAATAGAATTTCATTGGAATCATCAAAGAAGAATCATGAAACCATCAAAGAATTCGGAATCCATCAATTTGTTCGAAAACAAAAAAATCTCTGTTATCTTTTGAACTTAAAGGTAACAGAGATGTTCTTCTGCAAAACTTTTGTAATTTAGTTTATTTTTTTTTCCGAGTCTATTATTTCTTTGTTTTATTCTTAAAGTTTTGCAGAAGAATAAAATAAGATTTGTAACACAATGAATTTTAAGTAGTATACAAGATGAGCTAATCCCGAGATTTAACATTAATAATAGCTTGAGCAAATACGTCCAGATCAATTGTAAAGTTTTAGTTTGTCTTTAAAGAATTCAGAGTTATTTTTCAACTTGATAAAAATTATAAACTAAGAAAATTTCATGACTAGTAATCTGGTGATAATCCTCTCTTAACAAGGTCGAAGGTTATAAAATGCTGGTTGTAACATTATTAACAGTTTTGAGGATATTAATGTGTCATTCATGCACAAGTTGAGTGTGCATGAATAGTGTTAAAGTTCAATATTTTATAACTTCTTTTAATTTAGATTTTAGTCTTGTTGATATATTTAAGAACTTCAAAGCATTCTCAAATGCAAGGATCTGACCTACTTCCAAATACAGTGACTCAGTTAAATAGGAAGTACTTGTCACTTTATGTGTAATTCAGAAAAATCATTCGTCGATAATCAATAAGGGCAAAATGAAATTAGCCTGTACTCAAAATGGAATGAAGATATACAGGAATTCTTAAGTTAACCGAAAATGAATCTTCACACTTTCAGATATTTGTAATTGAATAATATATCATAAAATTGAAACTGTTTTTCAAAAGAATTATTCTCCGCTTTTAATAGATCCGAGCCACTATTAGCAATTCTTCAGAATAAGGAAAATGTCTACCATAAATCTTTCTACAACAGTGCAATGAAAGGTCAAAGATAATTTTTATTAATTTTCAGAATAGATGGACCAATCTATTAAAATTGTCATCTCTATTGGGAAAGCGGATTCGAGAGGATATCATACGTTTTTTATGATAATGTTAGTTATTTTTTTTTAATACACTAAAAATTCGTTTATCCGAATTTCATGGGACTACGCCTATTTTGGATAAACAAAATTTCGGAGAATCCGGAATATACTGTATTAAAGCATGTACTGTACATGTTATAAATAGTAATTACAGCCATTTTAATGTTATTAATAGAAGTACAGTTACAGTTACATAATCACTTGTGTACGCTATTAAATATTGATTATAGAGACGGAAAATTTTTTTTGTGCATTTTATAAAATATTCTAAAAATCGTTTAGGATAAACCAGATTTTCGTTGCATGAAGTGCAATTAAGGGAAAAATTAGATGAAAGTTACACCATTAAAATATACCGTAGGTTTGCTTTAAACTTTTTATTTTATTTTGTATTCATTTGGAATGCTTATATTGTATTTCATTTCCTTTGTCTTTTAGAACTTTGTTCTTTTCTTCTCCAATTCCATTCTTTGTAGTTTTTCGTTCCTGAATCAAATCGACTGGGCTAAAGTTTCCAAGACTGAAACTTTGATATCAGTTACCATCTCCTCCATTTCCCTGCATTCTGACTTTCACTGTTATTTTAGCAGCTGATAAAGTTCCTTTATTAAGATAATGTCAAACTTTATTTTACGAACTACAATAAAGAAAACTAAAAATAAAATAGTTTTTCTTTTTCAATTAGATTCAGTAGATCAGTAGTATTAAATAAGCGTCATAAAACTTGGCCAAACAGCGAAAATATAATTTTAAAAATTATACTTATAACTATATTAAAGAATAAAATAAAATAAACCTCCTTTCTATTTTTCTACCTTCATTAAATCGTAGCTTTAAAAAATAACTATGAAAACCATGTTTATTCATTACAGATTTTTCACAAGAAGCCTACTGAATAAAAAAGAAAAGGGACATGAACAGAGGTCAGTGAAGGCAAGATAGCAGTACGGAGATTATAAGCAAATGACAGATCGTTCAGGGAAGCAGAACGTTATTACGGTGTCTCAGCAAGAACATTCAAAAGAAGATTGATAACAGGAAAAGTCAACAAAAAATGCACATGACTGGATCGAGTGTGTAATTTGCGGAAACTGGTTGCATGAATTCTGCTTAACGTAAGGACACAAATGCGTTGATTAAGACAGAAAACTGATATGGGAGGAAAATAACAATCAACAAAAGAGAAGCTACCACTTTTCGATGACAAACACATAGAGCCCAATGCAGTTTATAAGATTTTGTATTTATTTTTATAATATCTTTCCATTCCAAAGTTCATGTCACTTCAATTATTTGAATAAAGTTTATCAATTTTCATTACGTGTACTTGTCTTCTGAATTCATAGGACATTCCCAAAGATTGACATCTGTCCCTGCTGGAAGACAAATCCGGGAGAGAAGCCCCAAAGACAACTGTTTTTAATCGTCCTGTATCTCAGATACTTTCATATCTTTAGGTACTTTGCTTGCATGTTGTGAAGTACAAGGTGCGATAAAAGTCGCTTTCCCCATACTTGTTTTATTTGTGTTTAGATGTCGATTAATTTTCTTTTCAGTAACTGCAAGTGTTCCTTTCAATGAATCGCAAATTAACCTCAAAGCAACGTGTCTTTTTGTGTTACAATGTTGGTGGAAACACAATAAGAACAAAGAGTTGGTGATAGCAGATTGTGAAGAAAAATTTGCTATGTTCAATCGCAGACACGCCAAGCAATGCGAAATTTGAATCAATGTTTTGAGCAAACAGGATCTGTCATGGACCAATTACGATGCGTTTATTCAAATTTCGCATTGCTTGGCATGTAACTAAACTTAAACTTTCTTATTTTCTATTCTGTAATTGTTTGCAAGAATACAAATAATAACTTCATCGTTTTAGTGTGTTGTCCTATTAAAACGTAAATGAATAAATAAGAAAATTATTTGATAATGAAAAAAATGAACGATAAAGTAATTCATAGCCATTTCTTGAACAAAGAAAGATAAATTACAATTTTAAAAAAGTTTTAAAAATTTTAATTCTTTTTATACTTTTAAAAATTTAAAAGAATTTAAATCAAATTCAAAGTGCTTTGAACTAAATAGGAAGTGGAGCCGTTCGAAACCATTCTCCCTACAAAGGAAGTGGGATAGTTTCAGTAATAAAATGCTTTATTCTGTCAGAAGGTTTCGTCCCTAAAATAAAATATCTGTCAACGGTGACGTAGATAAGAAATATCAACATGTAGTAAAATCAAAAATTGATTAGCATTACAGCATTACCAGTTAAACTTCTGAAACCTTAGGAAAATTTGGATCGGAAAATATATGAATCACCAAAATTAAATGAAATCTAGGCAATAAAGTTAACTTTCTATTTAAAATTGAAATCTCAACTTATTCAGTGCCGTATTTTTTTTTTATTATTATTTTTTTAGTTATTTAATTTGCCTTAAAATAATAATCTTAAATAAGAGGTTTTATCATCGCATTTCTCTTAATATGAGCCAATTTATTCTAAATCTAATCAGATCCAGATCATAACTATAAACTGTTAAATAATCATCATCGGAAACGCAGTGGTGCCTCAAAACTAAAAATGAACAATAAAAAAATTCAAATTTAACGTATTATTTAACGTGCTGTAAAATCATATCGACTAAATTAATAGATTACAAACAGGCAATATTCATTTTATTTATATAAAAAATTCACTTTATGAAAAATTAGTGAGAAAATTCAGGTCTGCCGGCCTCAATTCAATCTGCGCATTTAATTGTTAATAAACAACAATGGGTGAGATCAAATTGTTTACCAAGTGACATCCTGGAACAGTTGTTTCACGCTCTTTGGCAATCATCTGTGATTGTCACTTGTTTGGTCTCACCCATTGTTGTTGTTAAATAATCAGTTTGGTTCTTAAAATTCGCTTAATTATTTATCGCTCACAAGATTCTAAATAACAGACATCCTTAAACACACACGTCCACACAGACACACAGATCTCACTCAATAAAAAAAATTAATTAATTTTTTTCTTGGATAAAAAAATATCGTTAACTTCCATTAATGTCGGGGCATTGATATTTAGGATAATTTATATCTTATTTTACATATAAGTTTTAAAAAATTAAAGTGATTTAATATACTCGTATTACAAAATAATTATTTTGTATTTGCCTGTTGAGTGATTGATTGTGGGTGGCAGGGAAGCCAAGCACCCCGATTTGCCTAGCGATCTGCCCAGCAATCTGCCCAGCGCGAATCGTCCACCATCACGAAACCCACATGAGAACCTAACCCCGGTGTATTTGCCTGTTGCTTGTATGATTAGTATCTTTTCATTATTATCTAAAAAAAAGTAAAAAAAATAAAAAACGTTTTTGTTGGATCAATATATTTAATAATTTAGTAAATGTTTAAGTAATTAATAAGTGTTAAATATAAAATAAAATATACTAAAATAAAATAAGTAAAATTAATTTGAATTTGAACAGAGCCTTTATATTACAACTAAGGCTCAATATTATTAATCGAAAGAAGTCAAATCAATTAACTACGTATAGTGTTACTGTTCACTGTTTTATATAAGATAAAAATCCAATTTTTTTCATACATTCTTTCAAGGGGTACTTTTAGCTATTTCTGTACTTTTATTTTAATATATTTTATATTAGTTATATCATTTGATTTAAAATAATCTCCGATAATTGTAAATTCCCTTTCAACTTTCTGAGAGCGAGATTAACTGAGCAATCAATAAATACACGCAGTCTATGTAACAACGCAAATATTCTATTAAAAAAAAGTAGATGGGTTTCAAGCAAGTCTAAAAGAATTGGTTACAAGTAAAAGACAACAGAAAAGGTAAAGATCATAATAGTTATTCGCATTTTACATTTTTCTTTAACTAAATTATAATTACAATATTTTGTGAATGAAAAAAAAATTTCCTCCAAAAAATATTAAGAAATAGCAAAAATATAAGATAATAATTATCAAGGACTCGGAATATGTAATTTTTATAAATTTGATTAAGCAACTTTTCATTTCAGATTAAGAAATACTTAAAATATATTTATTTAAAGTGTCATTAAGGGACAAAGCGAATATCTCTATAGGTCAACGTTATTGATTCTTTGGACAAGAAAAAAATTAATAAATAAAAAAAAAAAATGTGAAGGGGGAAATAAAAGCTAGCAAAACTTTGAAATTTTACTATTTGCTTTATTTTCTAATAAAAATAATTTTATTTTGATAAAATATAATTACCTTATTTCTTTGCTAATCTTAAATCTAATTATTTCCGAACAGCATGAAAACTATTCAGAATAGAAGATAGAAATAACCTTTAAGATCGTCAAACAGGTCAGAATTATTGATTTATTATTAAGTGAAAGTTTCAAACCATGGGTTTCCCCAGCAAAGACAATGTGGCAGGTCAAGGACCAAAGCACATATTACCAAGTGTAAAAAAAAAAAGTGTGGAAGAATTATTATTATTAACATATGACACAGTACAAAGATAACATCTTTGACTGGATTTATTGAGCAATTCAAGTCTCACCCAGAGACCTATTATTATTATTATTGTTACATTTGTTGTTCTAAGGAAATTATTAAATTTAACCAAAATTTTGTAAAATAACAATCTACTTATTATTTATTGTTTGATTTGAAAATTTAAGTTCATGTTAAAAGTAAATGTGATTCCAAAAAAAGTCTATGTATAATAGTGTAGTTTAAAAAAAAAAGGCCAGACAAAAAAAAAAAAAACATAAAAAAAAAATATACATATATAAAATTAAAAAACATAAAAACACATTAAAATCTCGACCAGGTTTTGATCGGACCTGCTGATCTTTTTTCAAGTAAGACTTTTCAAGAAAATTGACTTGAAAAAGATCAGCAGAAGCGATCGAAACCTGATCGAGATTTTAATGTCCTGTTATGTTTTTTAATTATAGTGTGTCTGACCTTTTTTAAAAAAACTACACTATTAATTTCACGCACGTTAAATTTCTGCATCGATGAATAATGTTGGTAAAAGTTTGTTGAGTTCATTCTGAAAAATTAAAAAAAAAAACTTTTTTGTTTTTTTAAAATATCGAGGTATGTAATTGGAAAAGTTCAATTTTAGTAATGGTATGTACAGGCTTTCTGACTTACATCGGTACTTATGTAAGAAATTTTCAAGCTACATAAATGTGAAGAGAGAGAGACTAGGTAAAACATTCGAACACATTACATTATAGTGGTTGACGCATTGGAGATTCCCGTATGTCAGAATACTACTAAATTTTAAGTAGTGTATATCATCATAAATGATGTACTAAAGTACATGAGCTGAATATCTGCTTAAAATAGAGAAGTAATCTTTATCTTCTACTTAATATGTCTGTCTGTTAGTACCGTATTTAATATATGGAAGGAGGGGGGGGGGACCAGATATAAGTAAAACTAGATTTACCTGAAGAATCCTATTAATTAAGTCGCAAATCGTATACTGCTGTATATTGTTTCCCGTTCAAATCTCATCTAGGTCAAGAATGCGCTAGATAAATTCCAGAGACTGTTACTGCACTGGTTTTCTACACAAAAACGTCAACAATGATATAAGACAGATTTAATTCTTTGACAAAATAATATCTATGAGAGTAATGAAGCAAAAGTTCTAAATTTCCAAGAGATTTTAGAAGAATTACCGGGATTAAAAGCTCTCAAGATTTAATCTAAGAAGTTAGGTATTTCAATGGACTTAGCGAATTCGTTGATACAGAAAAGACGACTTTTAAAAGAATAAATTGTATTAAAATGTGATTCCCTAATTTAATACACAGATTTAGTCTTTATCACATTCCTATCTTATATTGTAATCGATCAACATTTACGTCAAGAATTTTTCATGAAAATATTCGTTTTCGTCCCCACCCCCATTCCAACCTCCGCAGTCAGAAAATGACAGTAAATCTGATTTCGTTTATCACTATTTGTGGGGCCCCGCAAAATGGATTCTAATTGGATCGAAAAGGAGCCAACCAAACCAGCCTTCGGGAACAGACTCTGACAGTAGTATTGTAATAATCTTTTCTAATATTACATCCCAACAACAATAGTAGATGCAAATCATCTCCTTAAATTATTCTAAAAGCAGAAAGCATCTCTCTTTCATTTAAAGGTAATTTTTATAAGAAATGTTTTATTACGACAGCCATTGCTTCAAAAGCCTGAGAAATATTGTTGATAAAATAAATTTTTAAATAAGAAAAAAAAAAAAAAAAATCGGGCATAGATGGCTGATGAGTCCCAAGCAATTCGAAACGGCCGTTCCGGATTCCCTCTTATAACTGACCCGAAAGGCATTCTTGTTTATTCATTTTGCAGCCCTTGGTTTATGTTTTGTTTTTATCAATAAGAAGTTCCAATACCTTGAAGCCTATTTTCCATAAAATTAGATTTCTTGACAAGATCTACAGAACTTGAGAAATTCATAAAACAGAAATGGAAGGCTCGAAGATTTACAATAGAAATTCTTTAATTTTATCTCAGGGTATTATACAATCTTTGGGGTTGCGTAAATGTAAAGTTGATTCACGGTTATACATTCTTAAATTAAAACGAAATACTGTACTTTCAATTTACCAGATACTTTTTGTAATCTTAGCAAGATCTTATTCTAGAACAATTTTAATAAATAATTTTAATTTTGTAATCGTGAGTTGTCCGTTTTATTTGCGATATGAACCCTAAGTCCTTTTGATAAGCTTTGAAATTTGTAATACGAAACTGAGAGTGCTCTTCAATGTAGAAAATGATCGGCGAGCGCTGTAAGGAATCCAAATCTTATATCTTGTCTTATCTTATACAGTGGAACCCCGCCATTCGTCCGCCTCTCTATTCGTACAACTCGTTATTCGTACAACTTTTTCAAGTAAAATTGAACTCCCCATTCGTACGCTTGCTCGCGATTCGGACAGCGTGACCTCGGTACTAGCCGCGCCACGCGGTCGCTTCAATTCAGTATCGTGCTAGCTTCCATACGCTACGCATCATCCACGCAAGCTTCGTGAAACTTTGTGATATTTTATTGTTATTTTTATTAAAAATAGTGCAGTCATGGGTCTAAAAAATATTACTGATTCAACTAAGCCTAAAAGGAAAGCAGTGAGAATGACAATTGAATCGAAAAAAAGAAATCGTTGCGAAGTTTGAAAGTGGAACTCGTGTCTCTGACCTGGCTACTCAGTATGGCATGGCGAAATCAACCATATCGTCTATATTGAAAAAGAAAGAAATAATAATAGAGGCCTATATATTTATTGTTTTCATAGTTTTTATGTATTTTAGGCTTAAAATATTATTACAAAGGTTTATATAAGCAATCATCTGTGGGTCTGGAACGGATTAATCCAATTTACATTATATCTTATGTGAAAAAATGATTCGCCATTCGTACAAATCGCCATTCGAACTGCCTCCTGGAACGGATTGTGTACGAATAGCGAGGTTCCACTGTACTAATATATACAGCTAAAGAGTTTGTATGTTTGAACGCGCTAATCTCAGGAACTACCAGTCCGATTTAGAAAATTCTTTTTGCATTAGATAGCCCGTTTATTGAGGAAGGTTATAGGCGACATAACGTCACACTACGACCAATAGGAGCGGAACAGTAAACATAAACGTCAATCAACGGGTGCGGCGGCAGCATCGACGGGGCGGCTTGGCTGCACGACGAGAACCGAACATTACCGAGAAGGGCCGAATTTAACGCGGGTGACATCGCGGGGCACAGCTCGTATTAAATAAAACCTTGACGTCAGAAAATGTGGACGTCAAGAACATAAATAATCGATGTTTGGTTTCCATCGCAACCTTGTAAACTGTTTATATCTTACTATTGATATTGAATTAGAGCAATAATTCTTTGAGCGGACAATGTGAATAGAATAAAATGAAAATTATTTATGAGTAGAAATCTTTGTAAATAAATAACAATAGGTTTCTCATACTAATACATAAATAGCTTAAGAATTTTTATTCAGTCAGAAAATTTTGGCCCTAAATAAAATAGATCTTAACACTGTCTTAAAAAAAAAAAAAAACAGTTTACAAGGTTGCGATGGAAACCAAACATCGATTATTTATGTTCTTCACCTTTTCATTGTCTGACGTCAAGGTTTTATTTGATATTTGGATTCCTTACAGCGCTCGCCGATCATTTTCTACATTGAAGAGCACTCTCGGTTTCATATTACAAATTACAACGCTTGTCAAAAGGACTTAGGGTTAATATCGATAACAGAAACGGACAACTCACGATTACAAAATTAAAATTATTTATTAAAATTGTTCCAGAATACGATCTAGAATACGATTGTTCTAGAATCTTCTGTATAAACGTGAATCCACTTTACATTTCCGCAATCTCAAAAATTGCGCATAAATAATAACTTGAGATAAAATGAAAGAATTTTTATTATAAATAAGCTAAAATAATCACAAAACAACAAGCTAGCAAGCCTCCCCCCCCCCCAATTATTTTTTTGGGAGGGTCCTTACTGGCTTATTAAAAAGTCCAAAGATTTTGCTCCTGAGCTACCATCGGTTGGAGTCCGTGAGACGGTTGTTTCGTCTTCTTTATTGACTCATCAGCCAGACAAACCCTCAGAATGAAAAACTCAGATCACGAAACCAGATTAAGGAGCTCACTCACATCCCCGAATGTGGAACCCCACGAAATAAAACCACAGTAAAAAAACATCAAATATTAAAAAAAAAAAAAAAAAAAGAAAGTAAAAAAGCTTCAATTTCTGTTAAATTGTTTTATGATTACAGTAAAACCCCGTTATTACGCTCGTCAAGGGACCGTGACCTACAAGCGTAATAAGCGGGATAGCGCTATAAACGGGGAATGATTTATATGATGGGGAAACATTTAGACACCATTTTACAGGAAAGATACTTGATTCTGAAATAGATATAGTGCAAATGTGAGCTTATTTCCTATTAAAAAAATCTTTGATTGTGGTTTGCCGTGTGTGTATGCTACTGTTATAAATTACGACATTTTCAATGCGGTTCAAGAAACTATTAACATCAATTGATACTCCACTAGGAGCAATACAAATATATTTTCGGAGCAGTTTTAGTGCACTGCCCGCTATTTCACGCGCCTTTTCTTGAATGATTGGGTCATTTAATGGCACTGATGCATCACGGGACTGATGAATCCATTTAATTAGAATTTCCTCGGCATCTTCACATTTTCTACACTACTTTTTTACGTTTGCAACCATCCTTCGCTGAATTGATAATTCCATTCTTATTTTTTATTATTGTTCTCAGACTGGATCAGGGAATTCTTAGATTCTGCGAAAACCTTCTGATTTAGAGTTGATTTCTCGTCGTACTTACGAAGAATTTGCAATTTTTCACTTATAGAAAGGGATTTCCGCTTCAAAGAGTTCGAAGATTCCCTCCTACCAGGGAAAGAAAAGAATCGTTACAGTGTTACATTTCTTTTCGATACAAAATTTCCGATATAAAAAAGCGCTACAAGCGGGATTTGAAGCGTTATAAGAGGGTAAAAGTATAGAGAGTTATATAGAAAATTCCAGGGACCGTAGAAAAGGAGCGTTAAGAACGGGATAGTGCTATAAGCGGGAGCGTAATAACGGGGTTTTACTGTATTTTGGGTACGTTAATTTTATTTCATTTAACCTTTTTTACCTGAGCCTTTGCTTTCTTCAATTTCCAAGGTGCATGAGAATTCGCAGGTGAAACTCTTTCATTTATTTTGATTTTTTGATTGTGGTTTTAATTTTTGTGAGGTTCCACTTTTGGGGACTAAGTGGAATCCCTAACCTGGTTCCGCGATCTGAGCTTTTCTTCGATGGGTTTGTCTGGCTGATGAATCCACAAAGACGAAAAGTTCGTCTCAGACTCCTATCATGAAAGCTCAGGGGCGAAATCTTTTGATTTTCTTTTATTGTGCCTTGCTGACTTTTTTTTTTATGATTATTTCGCGAACGTTACTTTTATTTCATTAATACTGAAGTATTATCAAGAATGCACGCAATGTAGACAATCCATAGAATTAAAAATTAATTTACAACACAGCCTTATCTACAAAAGGGTGGACCTTTTGAGTACTTATGGAGCTGTAAGAACAAAAATAGATCTTAATGTAGATGTAAAGTCACGAACTTTAATGAAATGCAAGTAATAAGATGAAGTTTCCAAACAAAAAAAAAAAGAATATTTACCATAAGTCTTCTTAATTCTCCCTCTTCTAGACATTCTATATATTGTAAAGTCTTCAAATCTTCAAAATAAAACAAAAATAAATGTATAAAACAATACATTTATTAAAATAAATATCTCTTAATTTTCGAAAAGACATGACTTCTTTTCTTTTTCAAAGTCGAAAAACAACAACAATATGTTACAAACAAGTAGGGGAAAACGATACATATGTGAGAAATTAATGAGTTTAATAATAAGGCCAAAGAGTTTAATAATATATGTATTTCAAATTGTAAAAATAAGGTGAAAATTAAAGAATTAGGAGAATAACATTTGTAAGTATTGTTGTAACAATACAATTTCATGAATGTCTCACATATGTATCGTTTTCCCCTACTTGTTTGTAACACTTATTGTTGTTGTTTTTCGACTTTGAAAAAGAAAAGAAGTCATGTCTTTTCGAAAATTAAGAGATATTTATTTTAATAAATGTATTGTTTTATACATTTATTTTTGTTTTATTTTGAAGATTTGAAGACTTTACAAAAAAAAAAAGAAGTTGAAAATCCTAGGGTTTTTTTTTTTTTTATTTTTCCCACACCCCTCACATCTCGGTGGCGCCTGTCTCCACATCCAATGATCATGAGGTCTCGTTTAACCCTTTCTATCATATACTAATAATTAATGTTACATAGCAACTACTCCGAGTATTGTTTATCAACAAAATTAATATCGACTGCTTACGAACTTAACTTTAGCGCTGTGCACAGTACCTTCTGGAATCGCACAATTCGACGAATATAAAAATGAATGGGAAGAACTGACGGTTTTGCTGATGGCGCATGCGGATAATAGTCGTAATTCAAAACGATCTCTTATTTTATTGTCACAGTCAACACAGTTTACCGAACTGCGTTTTTAAATATTCAAAGAATCCCTAAAAGAAATATTGCTAAATATTGCTGTGCGGGGCACAGCTCGTAAAATAATAAAACAATGTACTTTTGATTCATTCTACTATTATTCATATTATTTACTACGAATGACGAGGAGTTTTATGAGTATTGTAAAAATACTATGCTGAAATACTTCTTTGATTTTTATCATTTGAGCTCCATGAAAGTCGTTCCTATCCTAATGCTGGCAATTCTTGTGTCCTATCGAATTTCTCTGACCTTGGGAAGTATCTAGAACAAACGCCAACACAGGAACTTCTCAGCAATGCTTTGACCGTAAGTCAAAAGTGTTTTAATTTATTCCACGTTTTTTAAGTTTGTAATAAAAAATTAACTCATCGCAGAAATGTATATGCAAGTAAAATAATGTACAATTTATGGTTAATTACGTTGCTATAAAAATAATAGCAATATTACACTAATGTAATTTTTCTTTTATGACAATATTACAGAGCTCCCATTTCAGGTCTGGCCATGGATATAATGTAAGTTTGAAAGATCAAGGATCGGAAGATACGAAAGGAAAACAAGAAAAAAGTATTGTTTAAGTGAGAAAGTTTTTGGAAGGTCCGGTGGGACCTCAAATTATTCTAAAATCAGATTAATTTATTCAGTTATTTAACAATTATTTTAAATATTAAATCTGTTGCTTTATCTCAGGTTTTATTTGTAGCGCAATAAAGCGAAACAAGTGAAAAAAGATTTCTATGGACAAATGTGGCAACAGTAAAAAGAGAAATGACTTATTCTGATGAAAAGTCAGATCAACTTCAGCTAAACCTTTTGAAACTAATAAAAATCTCAATTTCTGAATGAATAACTAGGGGTCATTCAACAAATCCAATTTACATCACCATTTTTGATTTTGATGAAAACGTGTTTACTGCATTCTACCTACCTCCTAGACCTTAGAAATGTCTTTCGTACATTTTTTAAAATTTCACATACCTTCTTTTTATCTTCGCAATATTTCGCAGTTTTTTGTCTTTTAACCGCTTCATCAGACTTAATATATGGAAAAACTTTTTGTAAGATACAGTAACGAATCTGGTAATAATATATACCAGTGGTCGGCAACCTTTTGTTGTAAAAGGGCCAAATATGTTATGTGGGGATTACTGCGGGCCGCACTTGGGCCAAAAATTTTAACAACCCAAAAAAAACGGAAAATCTTAATTTAACAACCAAAAAAAAAAAAAAACGGAAAATCTTAATTTAACAACCAAAAAAAAAAAAACGGAAAATCTTACTTTATCAACCAAAAAAAAAGGAAAATTTTACTTTAACAACCAAAAAAAAACGGAAAATCTTACTTTATCAACCAAAAAAAAAAAAAAAAAAAATTCCAACACACCCCGCGGGCCGCACCAAAACGCTTCATGGGCCGCGGGTTGCCGACCGCTGATATATACAATTAACATCATTTCAAACATTTTAAACTTCTATATTATTACAATAATGAGTTTGGTAATATCATTAATAACATTTCAATCTTCCATATTATTACAATAATTAAATTACCAAACTCATTATTGTAATAATATAGAAGTTTAAAATGTTTGAAATGATGTTAATTGTATATATTATTACCAGATTCGTTACTGTATCTTACGAAAAGTTTTTCCATATATTAAGCCTGATGAAGCGGTTAAAAGACAATAAACTGCGAAATATTGCGAAGATAAAAAGATGTGTTTTGTATCATTAATAATAATTAATTGCATATTGAATTTGAATATTAGAGAATTTCACATACCTGTAATTACATACCTCTTACCTCATACATTTCACATACCTCTTCACATACAGGTAATTTTATGCTACAGCCGAAAACAATTATTTCAGAAGTATTTCAGAACTTTTTCTTTTGAGCTGTAACTGTCTTCCAGTCAAAGCTACGAGGATTAGTCATACCTCATTTGAAAGATAAAAAAATATCTTTTTTTGTGTGTTATTACCAAATTTGAAATTTTCTCAAAACAAAGTATATTTTTTTCAGGTCAAAGTTCACCTAACAAAACTTATTTTTTTACCAGTTTTGGAAATTTTAAAACATATGAAGGGTTTGGAATATCAAGTCAATTTTGTTTTCTTAAATACATGTCGAGGGGCATTATTTGCGTAAAACAAATTGGCTTATTAGAAATAAATAAGTTTGCTTTTAATAATTATAATTATAATTTTTTTAATGGCAAGATTGGCGCCGATGTGCTATGTTTATTGAAAAAAGACAAATTACTTGCAATCATGGAAGTAACATGCAGTGATATGCACAAAATATTTAAGAGTTTAATACCATTACTTACTGCTGAGGAGATTTTGGAGTATAAAGAGTTATTTAATCTATCTCCATTTAATACAAAGCTAATGTTGATGTAGTGCATTTTCTTTAAGATATTTATGTTTCAGTGCTTTGGCCGTTCTTACCGGGGCACGTAGAATAACTGTCTCCAAAAACTCTTAAGTAGGTAATGGCATTAAACATTTTCTGCATATCACTGCATGTTACTTCCATGATTTGCAAAAAAACATAGCACAAAGCCAACAATCTTGCCATTGAAAAAAATTAGAATTGTAATTATTAAAAGCAAACCTATTTTATTTATAATTTACTTTGTTTGTGTGTGGGTTTATTTTTCTCTCATAGATTTTGTGATTTACAGCTGTCTACATCTGTGTAATGAATGAATTTAACAATAAATGATCATTACTAAGTCACAGAAAATAAAACTATTTTATTAAAAAAAAAAGAAAACCAGTTTTGAAAAACTAAACAAACCTAATAAACCAGTGGATAGAAGATATCTTTTTTTAATTTATTTCTTATTTTGAAATTGTTTTTCTTTTGCATGAAATAAGCAGAGACCTTCGTTAATAAATTGATAGAGATTGAAAAATAATTATTTAAAAATATATTTTTTTTAGTAGGGGAAGGTGTTGTACCTTTGACCATTTTCACTAAATGATTTTCTAATTTTTTGTACTCAAGTAAATCCTTACCTGAATGGATACATGTGATCTTCACTCATCTTGCCATCAACTGCATGTGTTGTATATGTTATATTTTGAGTATAAGTATTTTATTTTTATTTTACAAAAAAAATATACCTTGTGGTCAAAGTTACAACTACGTGTTGTAACTTTGACCAGAGGATATTGTACCTTTGACCAGGTGGTAGTAGAAACTGACAGTTAGATACAAGTTATTTAATTAGCATTTTTATTCAGTTGGATTTGGTAGCCTGGCCACAATATCTTGTAGTTCTATGTCGTATAGCTGGCTATTTTCTTGATGAATTTCGCCATCTTCGGTAATTTTTTCAAATATTTAACTTTAAAATAATCACATGCTGTTTCCTTTAATTGGGCCACAAAGTCTTTCTTGTTTTTTTGTTTTTTTGTTGTTTTTTTTTGTTGTCAGCTTGACAAGGACATAACTTTCTTCAACTAAATCTTCTTTTTCAAAGTTTAATTCCTTTTCCAACTCATGGCATTCATCTGAAATATCGAAAACACTTTCCCCTGATGAATATTCAACATCAGACTCAAAGTCATGGACAAACAATCGATTGTTTACTATCTTTGGATAAGATTCGGTAAAAAAATAAAAATTTGGCAAAAAATATTTAAATTTCCATCTTACATAATGCTAAAATGACTAAGTAAAAACATTTACATATTATTAAGTAATGTTGTACCTTTGACCTGGTCAGAGAAACAACACCATGCTGTAGTCAAAGGTACAACATCAGTCAAACTTACGTTTCACGCCATGCTCCAATTTTTAGGTTAATCCAGTCATATTAAAAGTCCTAACAATGAATCTATAGGCATAGATGTATTACTCATTCTTGTAAAAATAATAATCAAAAGAAAACAAACAATGTTATTAACATAACATTCACTTGCAAAATACGTACTTTTCGGTGATGGAATTATAAAGACATTTTTCACTCCTTGCAAGTCAAAGATCTAACTGCTACTGAAGGTTTAAAGGCGCAATTAGTGGGAATATTACACATTAAACAGAAAAGCTTTTAAAGTATGCTCATAGATTACATCACAATCAAGCGTGGTAAAGATACAATCGGTCAAAGGTACAACACCTTCCCCTAAACCACGTTTTTAAGACGGACTAAAAAGTATAAAATAATTAATATAAAAAGTAAAAC
>JAFIDM010012231.1:114185995-114204352 GCA_023159025.1 Thereuonema tuberculata
AGATGAAACCACAATGCACCCTCTGTAATTAAGAAAGAAAACCAAAAAAAGAATATAAGTAATGGAATCAAATCTCCTTAGGCGTTCAGCTTTCAGCATCAAAAGGTATTTGTCCATAAATAAAGAAAAAGACAAAAAAAAAAAAAAAAAAAAAAAAGCTACAACAATAATGGAAACAAAATCTTTGAGCGTCAAACTTTCTGCTTCAAAAAGAATTTGCTCATAAAGAAAAAAAAACAGAACAGAAAAAATAAAAATAAATAAAAAACGAAAGAAAACAAAAACCCTCTCATAGGTAAAGAAAAAACAATTGTATTAAAGGAAAGGCCTTCTTTGGGTTTTAAACTGAGACTCTGATTTTGAGGCGGAAAGCTCAAGGATATTTGATTCCAATAGTTTTTTAGTTTTTTAGTTTTGTTTCTTAATTATAGCAGGTATATTGTGATTTCCATCTTCAACTAATACTTCCCCTCGTACGCCTTTTTGGGTCTTGCACTGGCTGAGTAGCCCTAGCTGAAGAGAGCCTAACAAGCTCGAAACGACCGTATCAGGATCTCAGCTTAAAACCCAAAAAAGGCATTTCTTTTAATACAATTGTTTTTCTTTATCCATCAGAGGGTTTTGTTTTCTTTCGTTTTTGATTTGTGTGTGTGTGTGTCTCTTTTTGTCTCTTTATGGGCAAATTCCTTTTCAAGCAGAAAGTTGGACACTCAAAGGTTTTTGTTTCCATTGTTATTGTTGTTTTTTATGTTTTTTTCTTGGACAAATTCCTTTTGAGGTAGAGAGCTTAAGGATATTTGTTTCCATTACGTACATTCTTCCTTATTTTTGTTCTTAATTATTGAGGGTGCATTGTATTTCCATCTTCAATTAATAAAAAATAAATTGAAGAGTTTTTAATTTAGTAGTCAATTGCAATCATTTGTTGGACAGCATCTATTTATTTATTTATAAAAGAGTACAAAAATTGGTCTCCATTACTGCTTCGAAATCAATAGGCCATCTCAGAAAAAAGTAATTTGTAAGCTGTTGTAATTGGAATTTTAAACTGTAGAGTTTATTTCTTAGACCGTAGTTATTTCTTTTTTATTTCTTCACTTGAAATTAAATCTCAGGAAATACTGTTGGAGGAGAGTTACAGAAATGACAAAACTGTTCTTGGAACTCGATCACATTACGCATTTCCTGCTGTTTCAGAGAACGTAATTCATCTGATCAGTTTGGTACCTCTGAGATGTTTGGCTAAAGGCTTGGACATTTTCCTTCAAAACTCCTACCTGGTCAGTATATTGTCTTTGTATTGCAATAAATGGCATTAGGGCAAATAATTCAACAGTAAGATGAAAATAATGATGTTGAAATTAACTGTATGTCATCTACAGAATCCCATTTACTTTTCTTGCCCTGTAGACAAGACTAAATTTGGATTCCGTATACAAATATCATCAGCGTAGTGAAAGCTCCCACTGGACAACTCACAGTGGACTGAGGTTTGAAGTGGATCACAACTGTTACAAAAAAAAATTAACGCTTCTATCAAAAATGAAAATTCATATACATTGTTTTTAATATTGTATTAAAATGGATTTTCCCTACAGAGGTGTTATTAAAGTTGACTTCATAAATAAAGTAGATTATTGCTTCTTAAAACCATTTCAAAAACAAACGTGTTTTTGTTTTTTTCCCAAAATGAGTAACTATTTCTTTTAAGTTTGAAAGGAAAGGATTTCGGTAGGGTTTTGAATTTTATACCACATTTACATTGTATGAATATGAAACTCTGGACAAAATTTCAACTTTAAATTCAATTGTCTACGTTACTAAATAGTCGATTGAAAATAAGCCAAATTTGCCACTTTTCACTTTACTGCCAATTTCAGAACTTCATTTTTTTTTAAACTATCGGAATTGCTTAATATTTATTTTCTATATCAGAAAGTTTCTAAAAGAGTTTCTGTTTAAAATTTCATGCATATCCAGCTTTATTCTCAAAATCTATGAAGGTTTAAAAATTCACTTTTGTTTTCGATAACATTACAAAATGCCTACTTTGTAAGCCTATCTCAGGAAAACTAAAAGACTCAAACTAATTGTAATGCATTATTTATTACCGATATATAAATACTCTCAGTTTATGAAAGCTTATTTTTTTTTTTACTCAAATAGTGCTTTATTTATACAGCTTTAAAAATGCCAAAGTTTATGGAAAACCAGTTAAAAGTTGCAGACTTTACTTCTGAATGCTATTTCTCAGCAATGTTTAAGGTTAGGACAATAATATCTGGCAGGTTTTTATATAAGGAGTGAAGATACATTTATGCCAAATTTCATTAAAATTGGAGAGGGTCACCTGAGAATTTCAAACTTCTGTGCTGATTTGATATGGAATATATTTTTATTGAGATTCTTGTCTTTTACGCCTTTATTGTATTGAATATTTAGCCTTCAAATCTTTGATTGTTAATAGTAAAGTTAATAAGCTTCTGTTTTTTTTTTTCATTCTCTTAAAAATAAATAATAAATAAATAACGTGCAGCTCAATTGATCATTGTTATTGACTATCAAAGTAAATATTCTTAAAAGTTAACTTGTAGTAAATTTAAATAATAGATATGTTCTCAATAATATATTACAGAGCAAAGCATTTCTTAGCTATGTTTATAGCGAAGGCCCCAATAACAGTGAATATTATAGAAAAACATAGAAAGAAATATATTATTTCAATTAATCGCTGGACTTTTGCCTGAACTTAATCCCTATTGTCTCCACTGTCACTGTAAAAATCAGCACTAATATAATATATGACTATAATAAAATTTAACCATTGTTTTGTTTTTTTATTGTTCACAATTCCTCTGTTGGCTTGGATTAAGACTTTCTTTTTTTTTTTAAATAAAAAGAAAAATATATAAATAAACGTAGATAATTTACCATTGATTGATTCTGTCGTTGAAGTTTTACTTACAAAGCTGAACTTGTCCTTGAACTTCAATATTTAATTTTCTACAATTAAATTCAAACTTATAGTTTAAAAATATTGCACAACAAATGTTGGAGTAATTTAAGATTTACTTTTTCTTTTCTTTTTATTTTTTTTTAAAGAGAACATTATATCTGTTCAAGTGTGATAAGAAAAAAGGAGAAAGATTAAATAAAATATTATTGAAACATCTCTGATAATTTCAGCTAATCTTTCTTCAAGAGAGTCATAATGAACTTACCACAGTTGGCTCCCGTGATTTTACTAGCAGTGAATTTTCTCTGTGGACAATCAGGTAAGCTTAAATTGTTTTACTTATCTACACTAATCTGTTTCATACACTATTTTAAGATATAATTCAATTTATCTACTAAAATTAACAGAAATATTTGAATAGTTTTTCACTAAATTTAATTAAATTCAAAATTCCTCCTTTTTTTATTAAGCTTCGGAGTCAATTGCTTCCTGTGATTTCCAAGATGGTCTTTGCAGTGGATGGACATTAGAAGATGATAATTGGCGTGTGAATGATTCGAAAGAATTAGGGTTACCGGAACCAAAGAACAAGCCAGGTAATTACGGACATTAAGATAACTTAATAATAATGTTTAATTTTCGAATAAGTTTAATTGTCTAATTGCTGATAATTTCTCTGAATCATTAGTAAATTAAGGAAGAAATGCAAACATAAATCCATTCATCATTTACAGAATAAGGAACTTCAAACAAAATTCCGTTTTCATAAAATACTGTATCGTAATTATTTATTGAACCGACGATTTTATAGGATCCCTCCACTTACGTCGTCTTTGGTTCCCAACGGGTGATGTAAGTTGAAATAGAACTTCAAATTACGTCCGATTTCAACTTATATTGGAAATATCGATTTAGATACTAGATACCCTTCATATATCGATCTTGATACTACACTAATCGTTATCTACATGAATAAGAGATGCAACTATGCGTTTATAACTAAAATAAAAACTGTACAGCAATAAATAAACGAGAAATAAAAATGGGAAGAAATAATTTCACTAAAGCAACTGCATTAAAGCATTTCAGGAGGCAGCTTTTGGGACTCTCTAATATAGAGTCCTTCGCAGTTTTATATTCTACAGAACTACCCTAAAAGCAAGTGAAAAAAAGAGTAGAAATCCATGCTGAACTTAACTTCCTGGTTTATTTTTTGGGCTGACGGATGTTATGTCGACCAGTCTTAAGGAGAAGGCGATATCTTCTATGTCATAATTACAGTCATCAAACGAAAAGAAATGGCGATTCATTGGACATTGATCGGATGTCCGAAGCAAGCGTTTTCAAGCCCGGGGCAGGGTGTGAACTGAAAACGAACGCAAGTGTTTGTGTGGATGGCAGAGAAGCCGAGCACCGGGACTTACAATAGGTCTATTGTGCTATCCCCACAGAATGATAGACGGAGTAAGAATAGTGGAAGTATTGCGTGGAAAATGGGAGAACCCCCGATAAAACCTTCCCGGAGCGGGTTGTCCACCACCACGCAAGCCACATGAGAACCGAACCCCGGTATTCAGAGATGAACGGCAATACCTTAGCGACAAGGCCAACCAAGGTCTCAAATGTCTGTAGGACATATTCGAGGTATGACTGTACAGTTACAAAAGATTTGGGGGATTGAATAGTGGAGAACATGTTACAGAAAGATTTGATTACAGTCTTTAATTTGTATAAGGGTGATCGAAAGCGCCCGTATCACCTGTTATTCACAAAACCACAGGGTACAGGTTGTTCGCGGGAAAATTTTCATTACCAAATAGTATCCAAAGAATCGAATGGTTGCATTGTTAATATAAAGTCGAAACCGGAAGTGGTGGTAATCGGGGTCAGCTTTGAAATTTCAAAGGTCATGTGAGGTATCGTTGGATATTTTAAAAGAAACAACTTTTACTAAAACTTTTTTTTCTCGAACGATCCTTGTTTATTCAAAATTAAAAATGACATAAAAACACAGAAGGTATGTCATCTGAAATGTACGACGCATCTCCTACGCCGTAAGATACTCAAAATGTCTACCGGCTTCTGCCAAACACCGTTGACTTCTCTCTCTTTTGAAATCGCTCGAAGAACTTTAGTACTGCTGAGAGACCGATAAGCTACTGTAAATTCAGTGTTCCACATCGATGCTTGTTGTTGGAAGCTCTTGGTAGACTACGTCTTTAAACACGTCCCCGAAGAGAGATATCTAACGGAGATAAGTCAAGGAGAGCGAGATGGCCAGGCTACCGGTCCTCCTCGTCCGATCCAACGTCTAGGGAACAACTGATCAGCAACTTGTATTATCTAGTAAGATAAGTTGTGTTTCCTTCAAATATTTTCTCTGTTTTGCACGTTTTGAATACTTGTCAATTTCATTGTTGTCATCATCTGCAGTTGTGCCGATGAATACCGTGATAACAAGCGTCATCATTTTATTTCTTCCTGAATTGTGAATAAACAAGGATAAAGATGTTTCTTTTCAAAAAACCTATCCAACATCATCCCACATGACCTGTAGATTTAAGACTTTAAGCAAATCTCTATATCACACATAAAACTATTGAATCCAGAATTTTTTTAACTATAAAATTGTCGGATCAATAAATAAATCTGATATGATTTCTTTACAGAAAACATTTTAATGTTTTTTAGGATAATTGTAGAACTCCAAATTGATACCAGAAAGTCCAAATCGATACCAGAAGATCTCTATTTCTATAATCGGTTTTTCGTAATTTAAATATCGTGTTTAAGAAGATTTCATTTTTTGATATTAATAATCTTTTCTATTTAGTAATTGGATCCAGAAGTAAATTCAAGCTTTTGTTGTTGTTAGAAAGTGTTTAGTAATTTTCCAGAATACACTAGAAAGGCCAAAGTCTAAAGGTGGAGCATTTACAAAATTTCTGGATTGTATAGGAAGTAGAGTGGGCGATGTGTTGCCACGGACCATGACGCTCTTCACTGATTGGTGGATATGTGAACCGTTCTCTCTCCCCCACAGACACACAAACACACGAACACAAACTCGCAATTCGACATGTTCTTGTTTCTTCTAAAAACTATGTTGCTTTACGTGTAAGTAGAAGCTAGTACTTCTTGATTTAAGGCCTTTATGGGTTTGCCATTGAAATAAGCAAATTAGGTTGAAATTAGGCTGCCAGTAAATAGAATGTTTTAAAACTCTGTCTATAACATTTCCACAATCACAACTTCTCTTGAGTTACTTCGGAGAATATCAAAATTTAAATTTGCAGATCTGTGTTATTATTATCAAGTAATTCATGAGCATAACAGTGCAGATCATATTTATCTTCTATAACATGAACTTATTTGTAGAATGTTTATACAGTGAAGTCTCACTTATACGAAACTCACTTATACGAAACATTTAATTATACGAAGAATTTCTCATTCCCCGGCGAAACCCCCCAAATCCTATATGTTATTCACTTACACGAAATATTCACTTATACGAATAATTTTTGGTTCCCCCTCATATTCGTATAAATGAGACTTCACTGTAGTCGGATTTAAGCTAGTAATATGTTTGTGGAGATTTCGCAGAATTCAAGCTAATTTATCCTACTATCGAAATAAATGCTAACTAGAGGGGATAAGTTTATCGAGTGCATCAACAATCATAGGTTTTTGTAGTACTTTTTAAGAGGAGTAAATAAATCTTCATTATAAATATAAATAACCAAACAAAAATAAAGTTAATTTAATGGAAAGTTTAATAATTAATCTAGTAAAGTTTAAATTGCCTCGTTTCGTTACGTTTACAATCAATGGAAGCGATGACATCAAGTAATGGGAGATTGAACATATGGGGAGTATAGCGCATTAGCTTCAGTCGTTTGAAATTCACTGAAAGCCTTTTGATAAGCAAAGAACCAACATGAAATCAATCGCAAAAGTTCTGATGTATGGAAACAACAGCGTGCACACTGTAAGATGTCAGTAGATAACGTGGCACCATTATTTGCTTAACAAAAATGCACTCTGCAATTCACTTCGCCTGCCAGTTTTAAAATCACTTGATTCTTGATGATTTTGTTTTTTTTTCAAATTTCAAGAAATTCCAAATTCTTTCAACCTAAGAATACCTCGTTGTGCAAGTTAGCGCAGCATTTATTGTTCTTGTTTTTCTTGTTTCGGGGGTCACTGCCAGGTGTGACGGTGACCTCCACTTAAGTATCTTGCCTTTCTGGGTCTTTTGTCGGGGAAGCGGAGATCGGGCTGATGAGTCCCCTGTAGGACGAAACGGCCGTTCCCGATTCCTTCCCGGTAATTGAATCAGAAAGGCAATTTATTCATGTGCTGACCTTGGTTTTATTCTCTTTGTCCAAATTCTTTCAAATTTTACTAATATTTTCTTTTATATTGCCGCCCCTTCTTTAAATTGCATAAAATACAGTCGGACCTCTATTTAACGAAGTCGCTAAATCCCGAAAAAAAGTTCGTTATATGGAAAATTCGTTAAATAGAGATTCACCTTTTAAAATTACTTTAAACTACATAAAACAGATTTAAAATACATAAACAATAAATATTATTAAAAAAAGTAATAATTTTAATGATATAAAGCATACATTACCACATTTAAATTTTACTAATAAAGTCTGTTAATTTTGTCTGAGTTTTTTTTTGTTTTTTTTTTTGAAAAAGTGTTTTTGCTTATAGTACGTCTCGCATCTTTGCAATGCACCAAAAACCCTTTCAGTATTTTCTTTCTTCAGTAATCCGCGTCGGATTGTTTCAAATGATTTTAGCATTTCATCATACGAAAGGTTTTTATGATTTCTGCATCAAGATCATTTCCATTTTCATCCTCTTCGTCTTCATTTCAATTCATACTGTGTTGTTTTTTTATTTTTCACACTGTCCTAAATATCCGATTCAGTTAGTGTTTCCGAGGTTCAAAATCAAGTGAAAGATAATCATCAATCAGCACATCATCGTTAATTTCTTCTTTTTCCCTCAGTTGTATCCACATTTCTTTCATTTCCTCTAAGGGAATATTAATAATAAAAAGTTTCAAGGAGAAAAAAAAATAGATACCATGAAAAAGTTCGTTAAATAGAAAATGCCCTTCGCTATTTGGAGGTTATTTTACGAAGAAATTAGCAAAATGTTCTTGGTTCCAAAGAAAAGTTCGCAAAATAGAGAAATTCACAAAATAGAGGTTCGTTAAATAGAGGCCCGACTGTATCATCATATTGTATTTTAATTTCGTCATTTAATAAAGTGATTAATAAATTGTTTAATCAGTATTACTAACATTAAAACCAAGGTAGCGATAGAGATTACTCAACCAATTATTAATACAATGCTTCGCAATGGCTTCTGATACGTGAATGAAGAAAATTATTCAAAAGTTGTTAATACACTGAATTTCTAATAAGGATTTAAAAAGAAGGATGAGTATAGTACAGATTGAGTCACCTTTACGTTAGAATAGACTGTGCCGGGGTGGTCTAGAAAATGCGCGCGCGAGTCGACCTGTTTGCGACCCCATGCTATCTTACCCACCCCTATTTATATGGAATAATCGTCATTTAACCTTGTCAATAGACTGAATTCAATAACTTTCAATAATAACGGGATACTAATTTCAGAGAAAATAAAGTAGTTATCAAAATCCTAATTCTAAAGGATTACATAACCAATTTCTCGTAATATCATAAGTTGAGAAACTGTGAAAAGATTTAAAATGGGGAGAAAAAAAAATGAAGAATAAGAATGACCCATGAGGGGCTTGAACCGACGACCTTCGCGCTATTCGCACGACGCTCTAACCAACTGCGCTAACAGAAGCCGTTGCGAAGCATTGTGGGACACTTGTCCCACACATACAGACCGGGGGTGTAAGGCTTCAATCAGAAGCCTAAAAATTATGATGTCTCTTTTTTATCTATTCTGTTTTTTAACATTTATATCACAAATTCTCAATAAGTATTTTTTCTTCAAATATAGTTTATATTGATTTCTGCAAGATTAATTAAAGCAAAACTATTAAGATAATTCATCATCTGTAAGCGACAGTTATTTCATTAAACTTTAACAAATATAATGAGTGTTAATCTAAATCCACTTAAATTTTATTATTCCAGACATTCTTAGTAATCTCATACCAAGTTTTCAAACTATAGACCATTTGAAAAAGTTTAGAGGTAAGAATTATTCAATAACTGGTTTTTATTTTTTTTTGTTAACATCTGTTTTATTTTACCTTTAATTTTTTTTTTCCTTTTCGTTTCTGGTTCCTCAGTTTCCAGAGATGAAATATTTCCTAGCATCTTTCTCCTACTTAAAGTTTCCTAGTATTTGAACATTATGAGCTTTTTTCTTTTTTTTAACTTTTTGCTAAATTGTCGTTACTATTACAGTAGCTGAGGTTTTTTTTTATCACGATCTACCTCACCATAACCCTTTTTGTTTATTAATCCACTCTTAAGAAGTATTCATTTATTCATATATTTATATATACAGGAATTATTCATAATTCCTTGACACATTTCAGAGGCTCGCAGCTCGGCGATGAAAGAAAAGGATGTTTGCCTCCGAGATATCAAAGGAAAGACAAACTCACCAAATTTGTTTTTTATTTTTTTATTTTTTTCCCCAGCAGATCATTGTATCCTATCTCTATCGGTTCCATTGGTAAAACCAAAATGGCAACGTCAGAAGGCGTTTTGCGTCTTGAATATGTGAAAACGAGTTGAGTGGTGACTGTGCGGTGAAGATTTAGAAGTGAGTTCAGAAAGGAGGCAACAGCACGCAACAGCCGGAAGAGCTGATATGTGATTTTCCAAGGTGAAGGCTTTCTGTGCACACCAGATCAGATCTGACTCCTTCAGACTTTTTCTTTGGGGTACAAAGAAAAAAATTTGTTCGTTATCCCACTTCCTGCTGACCTCACCGAACTGTGATATCGTACCACGAATGCAATTGCAACCATCGATAGTGATGTGCTGCACCGCATAGGGTCAGAAGTGGATTACCTTCAAATGTCTGTCGCGTTACGCAAGATGGACACTTAGAACATTTATGAAAAGCTTGGTGAATTTGTTTTCGTTTGATATCTTGGGGACAGACATCCCTTTATTCACTTTCGAGCTGCGAGCCTCTAAAATATGACAAGGAATTATGAATAACCCTGAATAACATAGCTTCACAAATAATCACTTACTTTTAATTGAATATTTTCTTTTTTTTGATCCAGAATATTTTTTTTGATGAATTCTTTTATCTCTGGGAAAGAAACTTTCTTTCTTAGACATATTATCGTACAGAGAAGCAATTAAGGACATCAAAATCTGTTTGAAAGATTGGCTCGGGCTAATCGCTACATTTGTTGAGATCCTATTGGAAACGAACAATTTTATCATTATTTTAATGACTTCATGTTTGAAAAAAAACATTGAATTTTAGTAAGACTTTCGCTATTCAATGTAAAAAAAAAAAAATCTTTTTATCTGTGCTTCTTTTTTTTGGGTTTTTTTACTCTTCTGATTTTAGACAATAGAAACAACGGAAATGAGAATTTATATTTGCATTTTTTTTTTAAAATCCCTATTACTATATTTATTTAAATTTGAAGTTTCACAGCAATCAATTAGCAGTTATATTTTTAAAGGAGTGAAATGTCAGTTTTGATATTTCGATCTTCGAATACCTGTCCTTTTTTAAAATACAGTATTAGGCCAGAAGTAAATATAAACAACTTCTGGAAATAGTCATAGTATTTGAAATGTGCTCAGGTAAAATACATGCGTTTATAACGAAGTATTAAGCAGACATATAAAACATTAAATATGTCTGGTATAATATATACACAGGCATGCAAAAACCGAGCTCTAAGTAGACATGTATCTGTCTTAGTATTCTAGAAGCATTCTATTTCCTCTAGTGCACCTAGATAAATGTTGTAAAAGATTATCATAAGTTTTCAACAAGATTAATAAAAGAATTAACTGCACTAGCAATTGATAGACATCATCAGGGATTCTTCGTGAAGTTTTGAAATTATTTAATTATTTTAATAACGAAGTTTCCCTGCAATTCAACTTTTCTTTCGATTTAGTAGGTACTTACGCACACTCGTATTTTGTTTCTTTAATCTTATGGTATCCTGAGAGGAAAAAGGTAAATTGGTAACACAGGTAACAGTTCAACGTAACGCTATGTTACCCGCTACAGTTTGTCTTACCTATGGCCTTGTCTCTTGCAAATTACTTTAGTCGTAATTGTGTGGAAACAATTCAACAAGTTTCAGTAAACATTGTAGTCTGAAAAGACTCATGCATGAATGATCTTTACAATCTATTTACAATCCAGGTTAAGATGAGTTTATGATTACCTAAATTAATCCACTGTATTAATCCGACATTCTACTGAAATATGTTTATTTGTTCGACATTAAAAATTGTTTTCGAAACGGAGTGTAAACATAAAATAATCATAAACTCAAGATGGTCAATCAGTTGATATTTTCCTTCCAAGTTAGAAGTGTCTTTATTTATTAAATAAATTCTTTAATGTACAATCAGTTAAAAGCCCCAAAATCGATAACAATGATGCATTTTTCGTAGAGGAAGCTTAAATAGTCGACGACTGCTGTGTCTTAGTTTTAAAATCTTTTAAAATTTATTTTAATATCAGTTTAGCAAATTATCATGTACTTGTAGATGCTGTACTTGAAAGCACAGCTTTATTTCCAGCTTCATTGTTTTGAGCATTTTTAAACATATTTATCATTTCTTGATTCACATAAAAATAAAATGATATTTATTGTCTGAATTTTGTATTTATCTGTGTGTATTTATTATAATTAAAAAATGAAGAATCAATAAGTAAATTCTTTCTGAGAAATATTTTCGTTATCAAAATTATTCGATACTGAGAAGATTCCATCACCAGAAAGACGAATAGAAATGATTAAAATTCAAGTTAGGAAGAAATACAGATTAGTGTTTAACGCTAAAACTGTTGAAAGAAAAATAAACAAAAATTTCAATAACAAGGAGTTATCTAATCTTGAATAACAACAAGAAGATAAGCGTCCTGGAATTTAGTTATCATATTGGATTTATTGCATATCAGCGAAAACTGATAAGGTCAAGAAGATGAGACGATAAAACGTAAACAAACAAGTTTTTCTCCTTTGATTTTTTTTTTTTTTTTGTGTTGCTCTTACGAAAAGAACAATGAGCCTAAAAAGGTGTATTTCAGTATAAATGTTGTACCTAAATTTGGAAAATTTCATTCTTATTGAATTACTTTCCGAATGTAGAAAAATCACCTTCAGACTCGCGCAAAAGTAGGATTTTCTTTTTCTGCAAAGTTGTTTAACAACAATGAAAAATATGTTCTCTAGATCAAACTTTACTTCTTCGCTCCCTAAGTTTTAACAAAACAATATACGATCATTAAAATGGCTATATTTGGAACTTTAATTACACTTTTCTCAGACTGTGATCAATTGTGTGATCAATTGTTAGGTGGCTGTTAGTGACAAATGCTTTCTGTTATATAATCCCTTACAATTCATTTTAATTTTCAGTATTTATTGTGACAATATGCAATATTAATTAAATACAACGCACATAATATAAAGAAAGCAAACGTCATTACCATTGTTAGTTACAATGATCCACATAAATCCCTACGGACTGTAAAAGTTTTACATTCATTGATGCAATGGTCAAGTAATCTTTTACTGTAATCCGTCTTAGATGTATTTGGACCTTAATTTCCCCTCCACGAAAATTTCGAAATGTATAGAGAAGGTCTTTATTTTCTTTCATTTTTGTTTTGCTGAAAGACGAATGAGGAAAGATTAGCCCCTCCGAATTTTTTTTGCCGGTTGTTCGAGATGGGCTCTATCTGAAATAAAATTCTGTAATTGCCTCTAATTTAATAAAAGTAAATCCAAAATAATTTTGTGCGCACTGTCGGTTTGTAAGCTGCCATAACTTATATTTATTACTTAGTTCGCATTTAAAGAAATATAAGAAATTAATTTAAGATGTCGTATAAATATACAAGCACGCTTGAGCCTTAAAATTGAAACCAAATTTAACTATTTATTTAGCAAATCTTACAAAATGATAAGTTAGAAAAAAAAGCGAGCTTTTGGAACTAATTAACAATGCCTTGTGTGATACCAACCATATTTGATGGTGTAGAAAATGCTCAATACGCTGTAGGACGGCCTGCCACAATATTCAGCAAAAGAATGTTGTGAAATGGAGTCCCACTCTTGCGCCAATACTGTCCTTAGCTCCTGAGGAGTTCTAGATGATGGACGACGTCCTGAAACACATCTCCGAATGTCCTCTATCCATGTTCAATCGGGTTTAAATCGGGAGCTCGAGCTGACCACTCCAAAGAACCGCATATCAGCGTGCATTATCATCTATAAACAGTAAGTCAGATCCCATTGTACTCCTAAGGAAAGGACACACTGTTGCATAATAACATCGTAGTATAAGTATATTTGATCTGTGAAGAGTTCTCTGTTCGTTACAAACATAATGCCACCTAAATGATCCCGTTCAAAAATGTTGGACGAATCCGAAGTTATTTCCAGCTGAAGGCATGGTGGAAATCACCCAGCAGACTGAACCTAGATTCGTCCTTGTACAAAACGCAGTCCCACTGATCCTCTGTCCAAGCACGGTGTTCGCTGCACCAGGCTATATAGACTCTTCTATGGATGCAGTCAACGGGTTGCATCTTGCAGGCCTGCTATACAGAGCTTAGCGTAATCGATTGGATGTTTCGTATGATAGTTATCGTGTCCAAAGAGGTCAATCAGCTAACTTGACAAAAAGAATTTTGTCTTTATTTTCCCAAACGTCAAGAAAGTAATTCGTTAAATTATTTTTATTTCACAAAGATTGCATTCTATCAATGCCAAAAGTAAAACGGAGACGTATTTAGAAATAAACTTAAATAATGGAAAATTAACGGAACATAGAGCTACCCGTTATTTAAACAATCCTAATCAACGTGGATATCTAACACATTATGCTTTTTTTTTTAACGTAATTTTAAAAAGTTTTAACAATTTGTACAGTGATGAATATTTATCAATTAACTAAATGCTAAAAAAAAAATAATGAAAAAAAGCTGCTTTCTAATAATACAAAAAATATCTTAATATTACAATAGAAAACACTGAAATTCTTAAACTGTATTTGGGCATTTTTATTAGCAATAAAAATGATGAATTCAATGATAATGCTAATAAAAATACCCAAAGCAATTGAACAGAAACTTTTTAGGTTTGATCTCAGATTGAAGATATACAAGGTCCTTCAGACATAATGATACTGTTTGAAAAGGATGTTGTTTGAGAACGGTGAACTTTACAGTAACATTAAAGGCACGGATGGACAGAGGTGTTGAAAATTGTAATTTTATTTTTTTGTTTTTGTTTTTTATTTTTCCTTTTCTTTGTGTTCAAATCGTAATAAATTAATATAATCAAAACTGAAGGAAAAATACAATTTACATTAATTTTAAATAACTAATCTCAAGTTATTCTGACATTTGCTTCCTTAATAGAGAAATGCTCAAAAGTTCTTTATTTTCACTGTCACTAAGTTAGTTCCTACAGTAAAGGATCTTGATAATTAAACAAATTGTTCTTTATTACCTTGACTTGGGCGAATTCTCGTAGACTTAATCCTTATTAACTTTAGTACCAAACTGCTTGCTTGGTTATCCATAATCGTTTAGGCCCAACCATTAATCACATTACTTTTGAATGATTTTGGGACTTCATTTGAAATCGTTTCTATATCGGACAGAACTGGAACCTTGATCCGCATAATCTTTTATTATAAATACTTCCCCGATCAAATTTTGGAATTTTGCAGCTTTGGATTGTTGAGTTCCTTCTCAACAATCGGTTCATGCGCTTCTCTTTGACATCATCCATTCAACGTAATTGTTCATATATTTTGAATTTTCACTTAATTTGTTCTTTAATAATATTTGGTAGATCTTCAGACTTATCAATTAAATAAAATCTATGAATAAGGCATAAAATTATAAGAAGGATAATAATAAAAGATGATGATATAAGAATTCAATTTTTTCTCTTTCTTGATTTTCGTTATATAAGGTATATGGCCCAAATATCGCCCATCTAAGAAAACCTGCCCATATTCTTGTCATTTATCGTCTCAATTGCTTGCAAACAATTACAATATATCATATGAACCTTCATTTACATGTTCCTGAACCAATTATAGATATAACTATTATTTTGTATTTTTCCTCAATTTTTGTTCAGGCAAACCTCATATTTTGAATTTTGAATTTTGTGAATTGTGATCCAAATATCGCCCACACCATTAAATACTTTGTTTTTTTGCACTTCTTTGCATTTTTTTGTTTTTTTCTTAATCTTTTCTCAATTCTTTATGAGTGTTGCGAGCTTCTTTTGCTTTGGATCGTCTAAGTTCAGCCCCTTAGGACTTAGTTTCCTTTTGCTGAAAGAATTCATTAGAGCAATTGTGAATGGTGACCCACTCACAAGACTGGGACATTAAATGTTTTGGAAGCTTTCAGAAGGCCCATTTTTTTATTTTTTACAGCTGTGACAACTTCTCTGTCCCATGTCTTACATTGAGACATCTGTAATAAACCAAAATAAACTATCGCACAGTGGGCGATATATGGAACAACGACTGGGCGATATTGGGCACTCTCTAGCTTGTCAATTTGGGGGACGCTACAGACAAACCGGCTACCTCTAACAAGTGACAGACATTATCAACAGATAGGTTATTTCTTTCACTACTTCACGATATTAGATGGTTACGATGGCATGAATAATTCATAAGCTGCAGCACTAAAAGAAACAGTAGGTTCATAACTTACCAGAACGAAAAACCTTCAAGAATTCATAAAAAATAAACGGATTGAACTAACACCACCAAACGAACACAGCGTGCTAATGGAAGGAATGGCAAATTGTTTCCATCGGTTCCCGTGTGATAGCATCACTATCCCGTCCTACATCGCCCTGGGCGGTATTAGGAACCTGGGCGATATTTGGGCCTTATATTTATTTCTACTTAAACATTTGTAAGATGGAAATTATATCATTTGACATAGTAATTTCACAAGAGGAAGTATTCAAGTTTTATTTGTTATCTGGTAGATGTTCAATATTTCGTCTTTGGTCACTCGGCAGACGTCCAACCTATAGTCGAGAACCGGCCGTACTCGATGCAACATGTCGGCAACATTGCTGTGTAACTCGACGCCCTATGACCTTTTCCTGTAGGGCTACATCAAGGACTCTGTTTTTTGCCACTTTCCCCAAACATGCACGAGCTAAAGACATTCATACTTCCTCTGTCCGTCCGTGGCTCTTATTTCACTATATTCCGCGCCATTCTCAAACGACATTCTTATCAAATAGCATCATTATTTCTGAAAGTACATTGATTTAAATTTACCTGAACAATTCAATTTGATATTTTAGTTTGTTCCCGTACTCTTAAACTTACAAACTTGAGGAAAGAAACAGAATGGAACCTCCAAGTCTAAACTAAAAACAAGAAATACTGTAAATAATAAAAATAAAATAAATAAATTCATGTGCCAGTTTCTACTGGCCTCAATGAATTTTCTATGCGCAATACTTAATCAAAAAAGCGCCTAAAAATGAATAAACACATTCAATAAGTTCAGACCCAGTGTCTAAAAGATATCCTAAAACTGCTGTTTCGCGGTTTTGGGATGTCACTTGTCTGGACTTTTAATGTGTTAAAGTTTTCTTTTCACAAACTACTCTGGACACCACGACCCACTGATTGGAAGATCCAAAAATCTGCACCCAAGAAAACATGGCTCACACATGTGACAGAAGATCTGGCTAAGCTTAGACTAGATCTGAAGGATGGAAAAGAACTGGCATTTGACAGAGTAAAGTGGAAAAATGTAACATAGGGTGTTGGACAAGCCATAACATGTACAACAGCGTACTGGCTCCGTGGCAATCCGGATCCAGACGCGTGTTAAACGACTCAAAGAAGAAGAAAAAGAAAGTTTTCTTCTTTTCATTAGTTGGCCCTTTTCAATTTTAATTATGGAATTTATTTTCCTTATTTTTAATAGCTGATCTCCATAAATAGATACTTTTTAAGAATCGGATTTTATATTAATATACAAACTGTATTTCATGTCAGCTAAAAATTAATGTCAGCTAAAAAAAAATTATAATCTTCATTCAAGCTTGAGATGAAAAGTGAAATTTGAATCAATTCTCATTTGAATTCACACGTAATGTTGATATTATTAAAACAAGAAAAAAAAAAGTGAAATGATTTTAATTTTTTTTAAAAAAATGATCTGTTGACTTTAAATTAAACAGAATATATGATATAAAGCAGACAAAATTTTAAATACTTAATCATTTTATTGTATGCGTAGAAATGTTTAGTTCCGGGTTCAAAGGTCGTGTTTAATTGTCTAACTGCGGTGGGCATCTTCTGGGGAGAAAGGCAACCAACTGCAAATCCTCTTCCTCCCAATCGGCACTTGAAAATCAAACATGGGGACTGTATTTCAACTATCGTTTGGGAGGAAGAGGATTTGCAGTTGTTTGCTTTATTTTCCCAGAAACGTGAGGCGAAACGTGAGGACCATGTAGACCATTGAACACGGCCTTTGAACCCTTTGTATGTATTTAATCGTGAAAGCTTACATTCCTATTTAATTTATTTCTTTATTTATTTAATATTTTTAGAAAATGTCTTATATTTGCGCATTTTGGAAAATACGTCATCAACCGACCTTAACGTCAGTGGAAGAGCAATTACTCCTTCAGTATCCTCCAATTCAACCCTGGAACTCCGTCTCCGTTTGTTCACTCAGTTTCAAAATAGTGGCAGTAAATTCCTCGTTCGTATGCAAGAATGGTATGATGATGATTCAGACAACAATACATTGATTACTCAGGATTGGACAACAGTCTTCAATGAAACAACCAGTACCAATGGATGGGAAGAACGAATTGTACGAATTAAATTAGCTACAACTCAAACAGAAACGATTCAGGTAAGCATTAGAAAATATTATTTTTTTTTGGAAGCTTCTATCCAAATTGTTTCCTTTTCTAAATTCATTTTTTTATTGGAAACTAACTGTATTTAGCTTCCAGACCCAGAACCGAGAATCTTCCAGAACTCTTCACTTCAACATTAATTGATAACTAGCAAAACCCGTGAAATATTCACGGATGTAAAACAAATTCCACATTTTTGAAAAACACAACATTGAAAAAGATGTTATAAGCTCATTTTTTAAAAGCCATGAATTCCATAACAGTCCAC
>JAFIDM010012231.1:114241116-114252456 GCA_023159025.1 Thereuonema tuberculata
AAATCGAGGCCACCACACTGTGGTGTGGTGGCCTCGATTTCATCCCATTAATTAAAACTAATTATTAAGTCAAATAATTATCTTTTCTTACTAAAGATATGTTTAAAAGATTTGAACAAAAAGACATCAAACAGTGATAATAAAAGAATATAAATATTGTTAATTAAACGAAGATCATTGTACTGAGAATAAATTACAGTCATGCATCCAAGTAAACTTACTCTACATTATTGTTCTACCATTCTGTAAGAATCCTTTCTTATACCAAATGAGTGTGTGTGTGAGTGTATCCCCCTTCCCTACCTCCTTAATAATTTCTTAGCCGCTGAGTAGATCTTCTTTTAACTTGGTATGCATATTCGAGGACTAAGCAAGATAGAATTATTATTTTTGAAATCTTTTCCAAACGTTTCCTATCTACAAATTAGTGAAAGAAGACGACAAAAATTCCCATAGAAAATCATTGGAATCTAAACAATGGCTTTCTATTCTATTTCTGTTAATATCTCATTGTCTTTAAACAATGAATAGTAAATCCATTGCGCATGGTTTGATAAAAGTTTTAAAATTAACCCGATATAGACAAGTGAATAAGGAGGATTTCATTCATTTTTTTCACAAAGCCAACTTTATTAATTATATTGGCTAAGAAATGAGATTTGGATTGTTTTCTTTTTAATTATTGTTTTTGTAGGGAAATTTTAAAATAAGTCTCTTTTGGCTTCTGAATTTAGAATTGTTGGTGTTGTCAGATTAATTTCGTTAAAAGTTAAATAACTTTATTATTTTTCTTGATGAAATTATTCAATAATTTTTGGTAAGATTTCTTTCTATTAAGTTTCGGATCATTCAGTAATTTAAAAATCAGATTAAAGTATTTTTTTTTTTAAACTACATTTAAATATATAGAATTAGCCTAAATATTTGTAACATTTTATTTGTAATATAATGCAAGCAGAGAGCAAATAAAATTTAATTTTTATTAAAAAACTATCACCAATCGATAGATATTATCTACTTAAAAGCAAAAATTGCTCGTTATTGTCTCAAATAAAGATTTATTTAACTATATTCAAGTAAATATTAGCTATGGCTTTGTTTTCATTGAGGACAGTTAGATAAATTTGAATTTAGACATTTTTTTGCGTATATAAAAATATCGATGGACTGCATTAATTATGTTAGAGTTTGTTTTTAGAATGTATTAACTTTAATTTAGTTTTCTTATTATATTTATTTTTAGTTTATTACCGTTCATACATTTTTTTCCAAGGAGATTCTCCTGTAAAGTTTTAGTCTCATTTAAAATATTAGTTATCAGCAGCATAAAGTAACATACGAGTATTATAGACTTTAATGTGGCCATGATTTAGTAAATTCAAAGATCATTTTATTAACTTTAATTTAAATCAACAAATCTATATTTAATTTTACCCATAAACTAATAGGATGTTATCCTGACATAATTATTGATAAATACATATCCTTTGAGATAGCTTTTAACAATTTCCAAGATAATGGCTTTAAAGCCAGTAAAATACAATTTGCTTATTAATTTGAAATGATCCGTAGAATGAAAAGCCTACAAAAATCAATAAAAACTTTCGAATGAATTAAAATTACTCTGAAATTCAGTTATTTGTTTTAACTATTTTAAATTACTATTTAATTGAAATTAAGTTACCGCAGAAAATTAGTTACTACACAAAATGGAAATTAGTTACTACGAAATTTATTTGCAAATTGCTTTCTTTTATATCATAAACTTTCTTAAATCTTTCTTAATTTATTAAGGTTTCTATATGCTCTCTATTATTTTCTTTTTTTTTTCTTTCGAATATTATTTATTTCATTTAAATGTGTTTCGAATATACGTTGTTCAATTTATTTTTATAGACTACTGTTTTTTTGATTTCATCAATTTTTGTTTTGAGTTTATTTCTAAATTTTAATAATTCTCATAATCATTAGTGTTGCATTTATATACCTTGAAAAAGCTTATCTTATTTCTTAATTTCGATTAAAATTCCAAATTTAACTTAATCCTTTTATTTCTTTTTATTATTTTTTTTTATCTACAGTTTATGTAATTATGTAAAAAAAAAAAATGTAAAATACCATCATTTTACATATCGGTATTTTGAAAATTCAACAATTATTGAAATATAACAGGTAATTTTGATATCTTCACACGTATAATTAAAACAAAGTTGAAACAAAAAACCACCAATTTATTCAATCAATTATTAAAACAAACAAACAAAACAAAAACGGATAAACATAAGTAAATCACGGAAACAGAATTGCACAAAACCACAAAAAGGAGCTGTGGCTAATTTTTTTTTTACTTTTACAGTACATGCAGTGGCGTCACTAGGGGGGTGCGGGGGTGCGGACCGCACCGGGTGACACCATCACAAGGGGTGACACCAAAATACTTTTAACAAGGTTTTCCTTATTTATTTTTTTTTTTGGTTGAACAGAAATTTTTACAAGGTTTTTTTTTTTTTTTTTGGGGGGGGAGGGGGTGACATCATGAGCTACCGCACTGGGTGACACCAACCCTAGTGACGCCTCTGAGTACATGATTGCCTTTCCGTTAACTTGCATAAAATATTTGCACATATTGGACTCTGCAGTATGTGTTCTTTGCAAAAAGCCAGGATCTACAGTATTATGTAGCGTAGTCTAATAATCTCCTTTCTTGCAGGAATTTAAATCAGAAGTTCTAAAAGTTTCAGTTCTAAAACCTTTTCAATGGAGACAAATTACCAAACAGGTTAAATGTTACTAGCTGGTGTTCCCAGGATAACTAACCATTTTATTAAATTTTGATGTGAACTATCAGTTTATTAGTATTATTGGTTAACTTATTTTCGCTTTTCTTCATAATATTCGCTTTTCTTATTTTATCTCAATGCTTACATATATTTTTACGAATAACTAAACAAACAAACGTGGGCCCGGTAGCCCGGTAGTGGGTAAGGGCGCTTGGCTGCGGGTTGGAGATAGCGTGTTCGATTCCCGGCCTCGGCGGAGGGCGGGAATTTTTCCACTCTCCATTCTCCTCCAAACTGGTCCTAGGGCCTACCCACTCCTCTGTAGAATTGATACCGGGTTTCTTTCCCGGGAGTTAAAGGCGGGCGGGCGTCGGCCTCAACCTCCCGATCTCAACCTAGTCCCGTCGGTCATGAACTCCGGGAGCCTTACCTCCCTCGAGCCCTTGGGCCTGTATAGGTCTGTTGTGGGGACCCTTTAACTTTAAAGAAATAAATAATTAAATAAACTTTTCAAAAAATTGGTTTTGGAAATTTACTTTAAGAATTTGGTTGACTTTTCTTTTCTATTCATTAAAAAAAAAGGGGGGGGGGGCTTCGAGATAACATCTTTTATAAAATCAAAAGAATTACTGTAGCAATATAGTAAGCATCTGAATTAGAATTTTTTTAAGCTAATTTTCAATAATTTATTGAAAGGCACTTCTGTTTCTATTTATTATATTAACACCAACTTGTCCCTTAAATTTATTCTAATTTGAAAATAGAATATTTCAAATTCCTGTAAAATAAGCGAAATTGAGTATTATTAAACTTTATTACCACTTCGCCGTTATATGGACAATACAAAGGATATAAATTTAGAATGTTTAAAATTCTTCAATAAAAGTTCTAAGACTTGGAAGTTATTTTTCTAAAAAAATCTGGAAAGATACAAAAAACAGAAATTGTAGGTTATACAAATATGGCATTTTGCTTCCAAAGCAAAAATTATACTATAATATTATCATATAAAATTATTATTGTATTTTAGAAACAAAAAAATAATGATAACAAAAATAATAACAAACAAAATTACAACTTCAGATCTGACAGTAATATAAAGTTGACATATATATTAATAATAATTATGGAATACGTAATTTTAATTAGGCTACAAAATGGAAAAATTTTATTAACAATTTAGACATTTATATTTTTGATATTGACATTTCAATAGTGAAAAAAAAATTAAAACTTTGGTTGATTGAAAACTTTTAAGTACGTTTTATAAAATACAACTACAGTAAAACCCCGATATAACGCTCCCGCTTATAGCACTATCCCGTTCTTTACGCTCCTTTTATACGGTCCCTGGAATTTTCTATATATCTCTAAATACTTTTACCTTCTTACAACGCTTCAAATCCCGCTTGTAGCGCTTTTTTTTAATATCGGAAATTTTGTATCGAAAAGAAATGTAACACTGTAAAGATTATTTTGTTTTTCCTTGGTAGGAGGGAATCTTTGAACTCTGAAGTGCGGGTCTGTGATACAGTTGTGCAAAATGTCGAAACGGAAATCCCTTTCTATAAGTGAAAAATTGCAATTCTCCGTAAGTACGACGAAAATTCTATAGAAGTCAGAGGGATTTCGCAGAATCTCTAGGAATTCTCTCGTCCAGTCTGCGAATAATAATGGAAAACAGGGATGCAATTACCGATGCAGCGAAGGGTTGTTGCAAACGTAAAAAAGTAAATTGTGCACTAAATCTGCTCCGAAAATATATTAGTGTTGCTCCTAGTGGTGTATCAATTGACGTTAATAGTTACCTGAACCGCATTGAAAATGTCATAATTCATAACAGTAGCACAACACACGGCAAACCACAATCAAAGGTCTTTTTAATAGGAAATAAGCTGACATTTGCACTATATCTATTGCAGAATCAAGTATCTTTCCTGTAAAATGGTGTCTAAATATTTCCCTATCTCATAAATCATTTCCCGTCTATAGCGCTATCCCGCTTATAACGCTTGTAGTTCATGGTCCCTTGACAAGCGTAATAACGGGGTTTTACTGTATATATTATATAAATATACCGTATATATAAATGTATTTTTTCACTGGCATATATGAAAAAATATAATGTAAAGTATTTGATGTTTGAAAATTAATTATAAATGGTATGTTTAAAATATGTTACATGAATAAGATTAAATATGTTAATTCTTGTGCTCTTTTTTTCTTTTGTATGTTATCATTGGGATGTTTTTTCCTTCCGTAAAATTTTGTATGTACTAATGAAAAAAAAAAATAATATATATAACCCAGAACCTGTTTGATAGGTAATTGTTTTCCCTACCTGAACTGTACTGTAAATTTAACGATAATAAATAATAATAGTAATAATAATATTAATAATAATAATAACATTAATATCGTTCATCAACAACTAGCACACAAACATTCACTTATTAAGAGCACGGTCCCGTACTACAAGTACATACCACAAAGTGTATTAGAGTCACCCTCATATAAACTATACTGGGACCGCCCCATTCACACAGACAAAACCATACATCACAACAGACCAGACATCACACTTGTTGATAAGGTCAACAAACAGACCTATCTAATTGATATTGCAGTGCCTATCAGCAAGAACATGCAGAAAACTCACGCAGACAAGATCAGTAAATACACTGATCTAGCACACGAGCTCCAGAAGCAGTGGAAGCAGGATCGAGTACGTGTTGTACCCATCGTTCTGTCTGCCACTGGTCTGGTGCCTCACACATTGCACCACAGTCTCAGCACACTAGGACTTCACAAAATCACTTATGCACAACTGCAGAAGGCTGTGGTACTCAACACTACACGTATAGTTAGGAAATTTTTGGACACAAGCACACATCCCTAATCATTCTTGCACACATCTTTACACTTGGCAGTATGTGCTTTGGTCCTTGACCCGCCATATTGTTTTTGCTGGGGAAACCCAAGGTTTGAAACATACAAACATAATAATAATAATATTAATAATAATAATAATAATATGAGTATTTTACTGTTATTGTAAGAAATTATTAAAATAATTAATTATTAACAGTTTAATAAGCAAAAAAGTTACGAAATACTTTGGTTGAAAAAGGATTTTTTTTTTTTTAAATTATTGAATTTTTCATTTTATTATCCATTTATTTTATTTAATTTTAAATTATAAGCTGAAATTACAAAGAATATCCTTTAGTTTAAGTCTAACTTTAGCTAAAAGGTATATTAATTTCTGAACGTTGAGTTGTTACGTTGCCACTAAACAGATATTTATGGTAGAATGGTGAAATGGAATTTGAAATTTCCCTACGATTCCCAAATTCCCAGACGAAATGTATGGTAACTGTTTTCAAATGAAAACATGACAGATTTCCTCAGTCTCCTCCTTTTAGGACTTAAACCTAGCTCAGAAACTGTTGATTACAAATTCAGTTTTTAAAGCACTGCTGCTTCTGAAATGAAGAGGCGAGTTCTAAAGCTTAAGGCTATTTCCATCTTCGTCTCTTTAAATATTCCCATAAAGTAAGGTCCTAACGTATTTGACAATGATTTGGTAATTATTTCACTGTTTATGACTCTGCGGACAGCCTGCCTTAGGACTTCGATTCATTTCGAAATGACTGTTAGTAAAGGTGCGAATTCTTTGATGAATTTATGAGATTCTGTCCATTCTTAAGACCACACTCCATTCCTCGATTCCCACTAAGTACACGACAACAAGTGATTTAAATGTGAAATACAATTTAGAAAATTGCGATACTTCAATGTCTTTCAAGTAATTTTTTTTTGCCTCTGAATTCTTGAACTGACACTTCTACATATCGCGACCATTAAAAGTGTTGCTGACGTGAAAAGCTATTCCAATATTCGCCAGATTTTTAATGACCATATTATTTAAAGCTTACCTTGAAATTTAGCTTGAAATATCCAATTGAGGTACAGTTATAATCTCTTTAAAAATGTGTTTCGTTTTTCTTGGATTGATCTGTTTATAAATTGATTCTAAAGTTTAAGTAAACTTCATACTATATTGATAGTGTTTTCTAATTAGAAAACTACGTAACCTTCAAAAAGGTTTTTCAAAAATCATATACTATTAACAATTACTTACTGCTTACATATTGAAATTGTAATTTTTCGAAATAAACGATTCTTTTTTTTGTCCGACAACTTCAAAATTTGTAGTAGAAAATCCTAGAATAGTTCTGAGAAATAAATACTTTGCTTTTATTTGTTTTCTTCGTTATATTTTAAGAATATGTTTAAGAATATGTTTAAACATCAGCGGAATTAAATTCAGTAAATCCATATGAATATTAATACTTTTTAATCAAGCTTTCTTTCTATTTTCTAATCAAGTTAGTGAGTTGTTTTACAAAGATAACTGAGTTTTCTCTGTTCTTATATTGCGCCAACCTCGATCATGAGTTAGGAATCTTTATGGTAATGAAAAATAAAGACAAAACAATTTTTAAGTTTTATGTCCCTTGAAGAATCCACTGCAGATTGACTTGCAAATGTTATATCTTTGGACTGCAATGAACAATTCTTTATCGTGTTGACTAATGTTGTAGTTTACAAAAGTTAACTGGTAAAAGTATTTAGACTATATGGGTTCAAAAAAAAATCAAAATTGTAGATTTTGGAAACATCGGAATAATTCATTTCATTATTTTAATGTATTCTGGCATTATAAGTTTTGAAAACAAAGCATTATTACCCTTCTTGCGTATTCGAATAGTCAAGTCAAATTGAACCTCGGAGATGGTTGGGATGCTTGACTTTTTCAATCTGTGTTCCACATGTACAATTTGGGCTTTCTCATTTGCTTTATCTTGGGAAACTACTTCTTTAGCAAAGCAGTCTATATTATGACCTTAAAGAAGTTGAAATTGAAAAAAAGCTGAGCATTGGAACCGAACCATTTCGATACACAAAAAATATAAATCAAGTAAACTGCCACCGATATCCGCAACAAAAGCATCTTGGACACAAGCAAAATAAATATATATTAAAAGCGCAAATTTAACAAATTGGATTTTTTTTATTAGTTAAATTATTTTTATAGTTATTTGTTTCCTTATTTGTTTCTTGGTTGATTTACGATTTCAAAAAAAAAAACCTAAATCAGAATTAGCAGATAATACTTAAATAAAGAGGGGAAAAAAAGCCTTTCGCGAGATATAAACTACTGATTTTTTAGAAATTGTGAATATCACTTCAATCAAAATGCAGAAATTAGGGAAGCAAATTTTTATGTTACTTGTGTAAATATGTAACACAAGTAAATTATGAAAGCTTATGTTACTTGTGTAAATTCTCTACATACAAAATTACTCTTTTACTTACAAAAATAATGAAAATAAAACAAAAACGAAAATCACAAATACCAAAAATGGATTTACGCATTTAGCTTTCAACCTTGTTAATTTTAAATTTCATACTTTCTCAGTTAGTTCTGAGAATTTGATTGTTTATTTAGTCAAAGTGCAACTTTCTTTAGAAATCATTGATAACGCCTGTACACTTGAATAATTGAAGTTTAATAAAAGTTTAAAAAATTACATAAAAACTAATGAAAAATGACCAGGTTTCAATCCCGAGAGGTAATTTTCTCAAATTCAATTTTATTAAACTTCAATTATTCAAGTTACCTATGATTTCCAAACTTAATTGTACCCATAAAAAAGCTATTATTTATGCAAGTTTCTTTGATGGTCGGCTTATATTCAAATATAGTGGCTTTCAATGATAGGATAACCAACGAGGGCCCAAAAGGCTCATGGGGGCTTTCAAAAGCTCCAAATATTTCTTTGATCAGAGAATAAGATGAAATCGCATGATCAGTCCTGAGGTCGCCCGCCTGTACTCCTTGAAAGAAATCAAAGTCTGGGTGGTCCTTGGATCAGCCTGAAGGAGAATTAATCTGGGGAAAAGCCCGACTTCCGAACCCTGCTACTCCAGCCCCAGTCATTTCATGATTCAAGTTCATTATCAACTATTGAGAACTTTATAATTTGCGGTGGTATCCTTTAATATTTTAGATTATTTTAAAATCAATGCAGAAATAATGAAATGACACTTTGGAACTTTCATGTGGTTTTATTTTATATTTAGGTATTTGTTTTTTCGTTTCGTAAACTGAAGAGTTTTAAACAAAGCAACTGCAAATTAACAACTCAGTTTAGTTATAACAGTGAGATGATTGGTTAAATAGTAAATCGGTCTGTTTAATTAATCGCTATATTAATTTAAATGTCTGGATCGGTGTTTGCTTTTATTGAATCTTTTGTTTTTATTCTGTAAACGGCTTTTGACTTTGTTATGTTTGTATTGTTGAAGATTTTTGTCCGTGTAAAGCATTAACCCACTTCTCGTAAGCTGCAGAATTTTAACTTCCCATTCTCCTAAGTCAACCGGTTATAGTTTAATAACTATAAATCAGCTGAACCACAGCGATAAAGGACGATTAGCTCCACTTGAGCCTTAATCCCTTCATTGACTCTGAAGTGAGTTCGAAACCACTCAATTCTAAGCGAATAATTTGGAATCCTGTGGTAATCACTTAAAAGAGTTGTGTAATCCAGTGATTGTGTTCTGTCGCAAGTGACAACTAAATATATGTTCCAAGGGGAGCCGAAGGGAGAGGGTGAGTCGTCGGGAGGGAATGAAAGTGATATTCCGGCGTTTTCCATTGGGATTCAGCGGCCCGTGTCCTTATTATTAGAGCCAAATGGATTGCCTTTATCCGCACAATGAGTGACTATCCGCACAAAGATGACATCGCGGAATCAAACTGACAAATTCATTTTTAAGAAAGGAAATAGAAAAGATTAAAGATTATAAATTTAGAAAAAGAAAAAATATTCAATCCTGTAGATTTCAATGTGTTGTTGATTGAACGGCTCTGAAAATTGGTAATTATAAGAGGGCAAGGAATTTGATGATTTTGCATCTTTTTTCTATGAAGGTTGAAACATGGCTCGCATATATGAAAATGTGTAACATTAAATAATTGGTTAAATAAAGGCAATTCGTTAGGGCATTTTTTTTGTTTTTCGGCATTTTTTTGGCAATTTTTAGGTCATTTTGAGCATTTTTAGTAGTTTTTTTGGAAGGCAATGTCATTTTTTTTATACTTTGAGATTTTATGTATTATTCAGTATCGTTGCTTGTCCTCATTCAAGCCAACAAATTTTTCCAGAAAACAAGTAGACATTTTTTTTTTTGTTGTTGTCAAAGTTAAAAAAGGTAAAAAAAAGGTTTAATCTAATAAATTCAACTGTTTTATTGGTCATTTTTTTTTTATTTTTCTGTCATTTTTTTACTATTTTGAGGTCGTAAATGCATCTTTTATTTGTCATTTATTAGCAAGTTGTAGGTCATTAAATGCCTTGCCCTAGTAATTATGAATTTGAAATTCGTAATAAAATTGAGTAACTTTTTGAATTTTAAAATTTTTGTTTATTAACGCTTGCTTTGATTTGCTTCTAATCCACAAGTAATAAAACATTTTGATGATTTATCTTTCCTGAAAGAAAAGGGAAAGAAAAGAAAAAGTGCAGAAAAATGTTTAATTTTAAATGTAGTTTAAGATAATTACGGCGAAACTTTGCCATATTGGCAGTTTGCATTTCATATTTTATTTCCATTTCATCATAATAAAATATATTTATTGCCAATGACCACCACTATTTAAAAAAAATCACAAAAATTCTTGGGTTTTTTTTTTAATCCTTTGATGATTGATTTCATACAGTTTTTACTCTATATTTGCAAATTCACTTCTCATCCTTTATATTTATTTTTTATTTGATATTTAAAGATGTACGAAAAAAAAGCGAGAAAAAGAAAATGTTAAGATTAGTTTGTAATAATAATAGTAACAGTAGGCCTAACAATAATTTAGTAGAAAGAGTATATAAAAATAAAAAATAAATAAATAAGGAAAAACAAGTTTTATCTATTGTTTTATCCACTTGTTTCTAATACCAACGTTTCATAAGTTCTGCCCGATTGCAAATTAAAGAGAGATTAAGTTGACTGTGAGATTCTATTGGACTCCAAACCTTGTCTCAGACAGATAAGACCAATTTCGATAATATTAGCAATTTAAATGTTTTGAACCTTGTAATCAAATCAAAAGAAATGCAAGATCTATTCGTAGAGGAGGCTTGATTTTTTTGTGATGACGTTTATGTATAAGTAATGCAAAAATAATTCGAATCCAGAAAACATGTAGATACTTCTTTCTTTTATAATAGTTCCTTTCCTTTTATAATAATACTTTAACGTGTGTATTAAAAGTTTATAATAGTTCCTTTCAATCAACACACATATTTAAAAATAAAGATTATATACAATTAAAAAGTTCGACTTCCGAACCCGAAGTCCGACTTAAAAGAAAGTCCGATTTAAAAAAGTCCGACTACCGAAAAAAGTGGACTTTTTTAATTTATATAATCTTTATTTTTAAATGTGCGTGTTGGCTGAAAGGAACTATTATAAACTTTTAATATACACGTTA
>JAFIDM010012231.1:114270558-114282731 GCA_023159025.1 Thereuonema tuberculata
TTTATTTATTTATTTATTTCTAAATTTAAAATTACAGTCCTGCTAGGTTTTCAAAATGAAATCCTGTGATGCAGGTGCTGAAAGTATAAATAATTTATATTTGTAATTTAAAAAGTATTAATCATATAAAATCATATAAAAATTATATAATTACGCAATTATACGAATTATACTTAAATTAGATTCAATTATATAATTATATAAAAATCAATATATCACAGAAATATAAAAAGAAAATCAAATACAAAAAGAAAATTATTATAAATATCATTCATTACAATCAAATTTAAGGTTCCCAAATTATTTTTTACTTATTATTCTAATTACAATTTCTTTCTTTCAATGTTTATACTGTATAACATTACTGTATAACATAATGTTTATACTGTATAACATTAAAAATTTCTAAATCTAATTGTGAAAATAAAACTTTAAATAACAATCTCTCATGCCAAAATTATTCAACTAAAAAATATATAAACAAAATATCAATACACAAGACCAAAAACACACAAAATATAAATATAGTATATGTAATCAAAAATACCTAAATATTCCAGATAACTTCGCCAAATATTATTTTTTTCAGTATTTGCCTTTTTAATATACTTATTTTATTAAATTTACTTTGTTTTAATTCATTTGTAATTTGCATAAAAATCTTTAATAGAATTCTATTTTTATTTCTTAATCCAAAGTTGTTCTTAGGATTTTCATAATATAAAATCTTTATTAATGTATTTCTAGTAATATTTTCTAAGTTATAATTTCTAATTTGATTTCTAATTTTATAAAAGTTATTTATTATTAAAGAATATAATATTTTTTCTTTTGGCATTAAAATTTTATATTTTATTCTTATCTGTATTTTTTCATTCTTTGTTAATATACAATAATCTTGTATTATGTAATTCATTATTTTATTTAATATTCTATTTATGTTATTAGTGTCTGTATTACCTAAATGTACCCAACAACATAATCCATAATTTATTAATGGATATATAAATATATATCCATTATATATCCATTAATATCTTTAAATATATATTTTAACAAATACAAACATTATATAGATACACTACATACAATTCATATTGAAAGAGTTCTTTTACTTAAACCTTACCTTTTACTTTTCTGCACACCATTTTTCTAATTCGTTTCTCTTCCTTTTCCAGTTTCCAACAGTAACAGCTCCGACACCGAGATCTTCCGCTACTTTCTTTATTGATTCACCATTATCTATTCTTTGGATTGCTTCTAATTTTGTTTCTATAGAAACAACAACTCGCTTTCTCTTATTGCTACTCGTTTCAGTACAATTGACTGAATGTACCACCGTACTTTTCAGATACACTGGACAATGTGACCAATCGAAACCATTTCCCGATTCCAGGGAGGGAAATCATGTTACCAGCCAAAACCATTTCCCGATTCCAGGGAGGTGATCAGTCGAAACCATTTCGCGATTCCAGGGAGGAAATCATGTGATCAGTCGAAACCATTTCCCGTTTCCAGGTAGGGGGTCATATGACTTTAGACTGATAAAGGACAAGGAGACCAGTATCTACAAAGCAGATGTTTGGTCTCCCAGACAAACAACAAACCACAAACAAACAAAAAAACAAACAAACAGACAGGAAGGAAAAATTTAAAAAAAGGATATCACACACCGCACAACTCACAAGGAGGAGTATGAAACGGTCGGCAGGGACCCACCCCGAACAGCTCCAAGGACCGCCAAAGGCCCTATCCAAGGAGCCGGGTACAGTTCGGGTCCCACCCTCCCCATTGACCCCCCAAATGGGCCGTGCGGAATTTGGAGAAAACTAAAAAACATCAAAAAAGTCCTCCCAATAATCCTTATAAACACCAAAAACAAAAAAACAAAATTCCTTGGTAACAAAAAACTCAAACAAACAACACAAATGTTCCCAGTTAAAAACAGAACAGAAGGAGAAGGCTTCGCGCTTGGCGGCCACTACCGAGCGACTGAAAAAAAAAATCATTAGTGTTAGCCAGATCCCCAAATGTAAAATTCTGTATCTGTGTAAAAATAAAGACAGAAAACAAGACACACAACAAATTAAACGCTTAACATTACTCCGTAAGTTAAAAAAGTATACAAATACCCAAATATTAAAATAAATCCATAATAATTTAAAAATGTGAAGTTAAAAAATAAAATGTTAAAGTTAAGATTAAAGATATTTACAAAGTAAAAAAAAAGAGGGACAAAAAAAAAATTCCCAGTGCAAAAAAGAACCAAATAAGTTAAACGGGGCAATTCAAACAATGAGCAAAATTTAAAAACAACTGATAACAATCCACTATCCTGTTGCAAGGACAGGGGAATGGAATACCCCTCTTAGCAAACAACATTTTGAAATGGTTCCTAAGTCTCGAACGTCCAGGATCCGGACAACGCCATAAGACGTGGTCCGGATCCTCGTCCTCAGAGAGAAAACAAAGTCCGCACTGGGATGTGTCTCCCAGATTAAATCTAAAAAGGTAAGAATTAAAAGCCCCATGCCCGGTTAAAAATTGGTTAACGATGAAATCCGAAAAGAGTACTCCGTCATTAACTCTGTTGATAAATCTAAAAAGTGGCCTACCCTTACAAGAATTGTTCCACTGTCCCTGCCAAATGGAAATTTGATCTTGATATCTAATACGGTGAGAGAAAGACCGCGGCAAAGGACAGGGAAAGGAGATATCATCCAACGAGGAAGCTCGCTTGGCCTCCCTGTCAGCCTCTTCATTACCACATATGCCAATGTGAGCCTTGACCCAAAATAACTGTATCGCAACACTGTTATTTAAAAGTTCCCTGATATTTACATGAGTATCTCTGATCATTTTGTTTGAATAGGAGCAATTAGAAATTGCTCTCAGGGCAGCTTGAGAATCAGAGATAATTGCGATACTTAGGTGTTACCAGCCTAAGAAATCATGTTACCAGCCAAAACCATTTCCCGATTCCAGGGAGGTGATCAGTCGAAACCATTTCGCGATTCCAGGGAGGAAATCATGTGATCAGTCGAAACCATTTCCCGTTTCCAGGTAGGGGGTCATATGACTAGACGAACAAAGATTAATTGCAACCAATATTCTGCGAATTCTCTTTCGTTTTCCTGAGTGTTTGTGAGATCAAGAATCAGTAAGACCAGAATTTTTTATCGGTAGCTTTAAAAATGGAAAATGTAGAACCCCCCCCAAAAAAAAAATCCTAGAAGTAGCTCGGTTAAAGCGGAAACTCGGATAATCGGGGCTCGGATAATCGGATAATCTAAGTAGAATATTAATTTCTACTTAGAAATGTTATACTTTTTAAAAAAAAAGTTCTAGAAACATTTCTTTTATTCTCCTGTAATGCATTTTCTGTTTCCTCTGAGAATTTGAGGAAAGATTTTGTTTTTAATACAATGTAGCATATTTTCATTGCTGCATAGTGCATTACTTAGTATTTACAAATGTGAATAAATATAAAAAAGCTGATGAAAATCGTAAATGAATAATCTTAACAATCGTTGGATCACTTTATAATCATTGTAAAGTTTCTTTAAACGACTGCTATCAGAACAAAAGTCCGTTTATTATCTGAGCATTGAAAATATTTATCCCTACTTTGTCAACAAGGCTTGGTTTCAGATTAGTTTTAATTGTTTTTTTAAAGTCACCTGCAATGTAAATGAAAACAAGTTCTTATCAGAACAGCAACACTATTAACTTACTTTCAAAGGATAAGAAAAAAAAGAAAGAAAGTAAGAGGATGTGAGTAACAAATCGCTTCACAAAAGGAACGAGTGGGCGTGGAATTCAAAGAGAGAAGGAAGGGAATTCTTGTTGCACGAAGTCGTTTCTTCTTTGCTGTGATAATTTATTACTTAATGCCATAAACAAACAGAGTGATTGATGTCAGGGCTTATTAATATGCAACGTCTCTTCCTGTCTCCCCTCCGCAGGGCGGGACAGTGAGCTCGTCCTCAGACAATCTGTTAACGCCTGGGATTATTTGACGTGAGACCAGTTAATTACTTTCTAATTAAACTGCCAGACAGACGCTTCATTAACGCTGATGTCGGTTGTCAAATCCTCTTTCCTCTTTATGATGTGATCACGTCTCATGTCACACAGCGCAACCCCCATCCCTCTACTAGACACAGTCTCTCCTTTCGTTTCACTTTCTTTTTTTTTTAGTGTTGTTTCCCTTTTTTTCCCTACGCTACGTCTCTTTTTGGTTGATTACTTGGTTCAGAAGACCTGTAGCAAAAGTGACTTTTCTCATTTTGGAGTGAATTTTTGTTGAATATTCCACAAGTCGCCTACAAAAAATTCTTAAATTACAATATGCTCATTAAAAATACTGAAATAAATAAGTAAATAAATAAATGACTTTAAGATATTAGATGCAGATTTTGATATAGAAATTAATATATCAAAATTTCCATTGAAAAAGTCCCGTGGCACGGGATGAAACGTCTGGTTTTTTCTAAAAATTTAGTGTTTTTTAAACTTGTGTGATGGCCTTTTTTTTTTGATTTTGTAAAACTTTTTAAGTTAAATAAAAAATTAAAGTGATTTTAATATGCTAATAGCATTGGCCTTTTTTTTAAAAAAAAAAATAAATAATAATTTTTGAAAAATATTTTATTTCTTCAAGGATTCCGTCTTTCTTATCTTTAAGTTATAGACCTTATCTTACCTTTATCTGGCATGAGGAAAATGCCTTCGCTATCTATCTAGGATCATTTTTTTTTCTTTTAGTTTAAGGTTCTTAAATATCTTATAAACTTTCAATTAAAAAAAACAAAACAAAACCAGAAATCTTAAATTTTGCTGTATAAACCAGAATTGTATCTAGAAGCTTCCTCAAAGACTGAAAGCAATAAAGAAAAATTGATAGAAGACGTTTTCACTTACATTGATGTTTTTGTTAAGCCATCTTTCTATTTCATTCTGTGATTAGATGGGAAAGAAACGCAACCACACAAAAGTTGCATGAGATATTGTCATAACTCAAAGAAAATTTCCATCACTGCTTTCTCTAATTTACAGACTCATCTCACCTTCGGTTATTTATATTTCTACCTTCCTACCCTCGCACCCATATTTTAATTGTTGAGACCGATTTGCTCTCTTCTCATTACGGTTTCTGTATTTTTCCCAAGTGGATGTTTATCTTCCGCTCGGCAGCGGCCATTATGCACCAACAAAAAAGACGATGATTTAACGGCACATTAACATGAGAACGCGTTCGGATGGCGTCTCAGCGGGGTGGCGATTGCCTCTGATTGGCCAACAACGGTCGCCATGTTCGCCAAGGATGTCGGCTTTCTTTTCTCGGGCGGCGGCTGATACCACGTTCCGAGATTTATAGTCCCACCCTGGTCCCCCATTCCTGTTTATGGACCGTAAATTATACGGCCGTGGCTGTGGTTCCGACCGGGCATCCCGGTGCTTTAACGGGGCGGCGATCGTATCGCGGAGTGCGGGGCGCTTTTGACTCACAGCGGAGGAATGGCAACAAATGATGCAGACTGCCGATAACGAGTGTTTAATATTATTGAAATTAACGCCGACCGCTCTGTAGAATCCACACCCACAAGTTGGAGGTATTGAATCGACGGACTGGCCGGAAGGCATCAGGTCAAAGAATATTGTTTGGCGCACCTACACTGTTAAACATGCCAATTATAAAAGACACGCACTGTATATCTTGGAGAGGAAGAAGCCGCTGTTCTTGTGCGCCTTATTAATCCCATACCCTAATCCTTTTCTTCCGTTGACATTTCCTAAGGATGGAGATAATAATGAATGTGGTAGAAGTCGGTTAACCTTTGTGGGTTGCTGTCTAAAGAAATGATTAATGTTTTTACACTGCTTTCTATACAATGTAATTTTTTTTCTTGCTTCATAATTCATTTGGCACCAATATGTAACCTACAAGAATAGAATTATCAGGAATTTTTCATCAGATTTATTACGTAATTTGGAATTATCAAAGTTCGATAAAGGTTCCAAATAATCATAAACAAACAAAGCAAGAATGGCAAAGATATAAATCTAGGACATATAATTTTTAAATGCTTTGCTCTGTACATTTTATAATCGACTTCAAAAAACTGTAAATGGGAGAAGTTCACAGGATTTCATATTTTTTCGAGATTTTGATTATCTTGTGAAACTTCTTTTAAAATTATTCAATTATGAAAATATTTATTTTTTAAAGTTAATTAAACTGTTAAACTCTTAAAATCGTTAAATGAAGGTTAAAATTTAATGATAATTACTAGTTTCATATGAATTAATATAAAACTACTTAATCTGAAACTTGATGTAAGTCCTATTTCGAAATTCCATACATCCCAAAGAACATGAAATTAAAAGAAAAAATGTTCTTTTGAAAGATAAATATGTGTAATAAAACCCAAGTACTGAAAAAAATGGAGTTGACCATATGAAATTAACATGCTTAATATTTGAAGGATACTTAATTTTTCCATTGACCTAAGAAAATGGGCAAGAAGTTGATTTTATATCATTAAGTCTACCGTGCATATCATCAATTCTAATTCAACTTCAATGAAAGGCAAGAAAGCAGGAAAAGAAAAATCTAGGGGCATCTCAACGACTCTCCAACAATGTGTGAGCCAGATTTGCTTAGAAGCCCCTCATTGCATCCGAAAATGGAAGAAATCTAGGAATTTGAGCCTGGTTGTTTTTTGGTTGGAATGTTCATTAATAATATGTCTGTAACCCCCCCCCCCCCCCAATTGAGAAAGGACACAACTTTGTTTTTTTTTTTTGGTTAAATGACAACGACCATCATCATAACCCCTCCCATTCCAAAATCTTAGGTTCGCCTAATTCTCCCCTTTCCCGTTATCTAGTTTAATAAGTTTGATAGTGATCGCTAGTATCGTACAGGTAATCACATTCATCATCATCATGTAATGTGATGGAAGCAAAACAGAAAAACAAGCAGCCTCAAAAAATTGTTTCTGAGTTACATTGTTGGAGTTCTTTGTTAAGATTTCTCATTGATCTAAATATCTTATCATTGATAACTTTATTACAGAAAATATAAATTAACTTTTTAATAATTTTTTCCAGTATGAAATAGTAAGATCTGGAGCTCAAGCTTATATTTATGGAGGCAATAAAAAAAAAACACTTTTTTCGAGATGAATTTCAGTTTCTCACATCGCCCACACCCATCGATGCCTCTTTAAAAACCTGACTGATAAAAGAGTAAGTAAAAGTAAACCTTAATTTCAAAGTTCTAATCGAAAAACTTCAAAAAAAAAAGTAATAAAAGAAGAAAAATAATTATGAAATGTTTTAATTTCATTAAAGAAGTGATAAGATATTGTTTTATTTAACATAAAACGGAGGAAAACTGTATGTTTTATGAAATAATCTATTAGACTTCAGGCGGAGATTACTATTTTTATAATTGTAAATTAAGCCCGTTACAAATGTAAAGAAAAAAAATTGTAATTGCTTGTTAATTGTTGTCCTTGTTAAGATCAGAATTTATTTCTTCGATCAGACAATGGATTAGTCTAAGATTAACATTAGATTGTCAACATTTCCATAATTACTTTGTGACGCTTGTCTTATAATGATTGTTATACAGTAAAACCTCGTTAAGTCGTCACCCGGATAAGTCGTCACTCTGCTTAAGTCGTCGTTTTCCTTTGGTCCCGACAAGGTCTCATAGACAATAATGTAAAATAACCCTCTTTTACTCGTCACCAAATTTAATTCTACTCCGGATAACTCGTCACCCTCAAAAATGGCCAAAAGCATCTTTCTTCTCAATTTTACCTGCTATCTGTTCAGCCCCTCCCCTTCACTCTAAGAAAGCCTAGCCTTTACGGGGAATTTTCACGTGGGAAATTCACTTGGGAAATTACACACTTCTCGCTGCGACTCTTGTCAAGATTAGACGTTTTTCTTGACAGCTACTGAGTGTGATTTTATTTCATAGCGAGTAAGCCCCGAAAATTTAAAAGCGATCGAAATTGTTTTTCTTCCTCCAAATGTAACTGCACTTCTTCAGGCTTTAGATCAAGGGATAATTCTTGACTTTAAACGAAAGTACAAAAAAAATGCTTGTAAAGGACATGATAAAAGCCTTGGATAGGAACGAAAAGCTAGAAGTTTCGGTTTTAGATACGATTAACTATGTACACAAAAGTTGGAGTTCCATTTCATTACTAAGTGTTTCGAATTATTACCAGTAATCAGCACCTTCATCAATTAACACTGTTGGATTATTTTAATGCCAGTAAAAGAAAATAAAATGTGGTAAGTATAATTTTTTTTTTTTTTATTTTACACTCATTCATTTGCATGTATTGATTTCTGAAAATCTTGTTTTTCTCACCGAATCCTACAGCAATTCATAAAAATATTGAATTTCAGTGTTTTTCTGTTTTTCAAAACTGCCCACTCCGCTTAAGTCGTCAAAAATGTTCGGTCCCTTGAGTGACGACTTAACGAGGTTTTACTGTATAATGATAATCATGTAATGATAGTTTTGACTCCTAATTCTCCTTATTTTGAATATCTAATATTATCCTATAAAATAATTTTGGCCTCGATTTGAGTAATATTCAGTATCATGATCGGAATCAAAAACAATATTCGAAGCTGAGAAATTAAGAAAAAAGTAAAACAAAACTGAATATCTTCAGTAATATATCGGGTGTTCGAAATTAAAGAGGTGCTAGACCTCTCCAGAGGAAAAACTACTGGGCGAATCGCAACCAAATTTCGTATACATACTGTCCTGAGTATGTTGTTTGGATTTCGGAAGAAAAAAAATAGCTCAAATAAACTCTGTCCGACAGTTTAGCTTTAAAAATGCTTACAATCAGAAAGTCATTTTTGTGGAATAGTTAATTTCGCGTGCTCAGTCAAAACTCAGTAACTAACTAACTAACTAACTAACTAGAAGAACATCAGTTTATTATTTTAATTAATGAAAGGCTCAGCATGCTGCTTTTAATATAAAGCCTGCCCACGCACAGTAAGATAGGAATGTTGCAATGTCTTGCATTTCTTTTCAATTATTTAAAGGCAACACGCAGTCAGTTTTACAGTTGTGCAACATTAAAATCCAATAAAAAAGAAAAAAAGAAGAAAAAAAATCCTGACTTTCTCTTTAAATAGGAAATATGATAACTAGATATACGCTCAGCTATCGATCGAGTAAGACTGGAGTCCATTTAAGAGGACACGGAAAGAAATGGAAATCATATTAATGAGAAGCTTTCAGTTGGACCACAAATAAACGATGCGCCAAGTTTAAAGAAATCAGACCAGTCATTTTAGCGTGGGATTTCGAGGATCGTTGATGAGGGTTGGGAAGAATGGATACAAAACTAAAGTGCCTTCGTTGGACTGTTAAAAAAACTATATACCAATGTTTATGGAAATGCTCCAGCTGTTTTATCTCTTTTAAATGCTAGTAGAAATAGACAGACAGACACATGGACAGATAGAGTAGAAAATGTTCAAGTGGAATAAAAAGGCTGAACATATCAACCCAAATCTCTAGCTACCTTTATTTTTTTAGTGGATGCAACATCTCCCTTCACTGATTAATAACAGCCATGACGTAATGCCTTCTTTCAAGGCCTCAGATAAATGCTTTTTTTTTTTACTAAAACATTTGTAACTAGACTTCGCATCCTGTACACGAGTCCCATTGCCTTTCAAGAACGGGAAATAAACAAATTAATATTTAGTATAGAGAAGGAAAACTTTTCAGGCTCAATGCAAACTTGTTGAATGTGCTGCCACTGCACACTGGAAAAGCAAACAGCCAAACCTAATTTTGACTTTAACATTGCTCTGCTTGAGTATACAGTATTTATTTATTTTTCTTAATATTTCTAAAACTTTCTAATCTTTATTAAACTTTAAAATCACGAGTAAAGAAAATGCATAATTCAATTCACACCTTTGAGCTATTGTCAAACCAGAATCTAGGACAGCTGTTTCGTCGTTATTGGGACTCATCAGCTAGATTTATCGATAATGACGATGGCGTGAAAGGTTAGTAGAATCGTTCCCGCTCCCGGGAGTGGGACCCCAGACAAACAAACAACAATAATAAATGCACTGTAATTAGTACAGCATCAAAACCTTGGCCAGCCACAGCTAGGGACAAAAGGCATTTAATAAATGGACAAAAAAACACAAGGTCCAACAGGATCTTAATATATGTACATTTTGTTCACTCCTGTTTTTTCATGTTTCAATTTTATTGCACGTTAAACTGCTCTATTTAAACTTTCTTAAAAAAATAAAAATTACTGAACTTTAATTCGTAGGATTAAACTTTATTTTTTAAACAAGGATGCATAATAAGATACTGGATGAAAATTTGATAGCAACAAATGACTACAATTCCATGCAAGATACGAGATCTAAGTTGGAATTGACATCTATAGAACTTCTACATCAACTCTCTGAAAGCTTTATATAAAGACGGATTGCTTTCACTGCAATACTTTCACCTCGAACTCTAGCCAAAGAAAGTATACTTTCTTTGCTCTAGCGGTGCCTTTAAACCCACACGAACTTTACATTTTTTATACTTTATATTTCTTTGGATGAATATTCTGATATGATTCACCCAAATAAATAATCATTTCTGTGAGTTATAATCCCCGCGCTCAGAGTTGACCCTCCCAGAATGCAACACAGCTTATAGATTTATCTGTCCTGGCTTTTCGTAGTTATTCAATTGGAAGATAAAATGGCGGTTGCCGGTTCACAGTCAACATTTCGACGAGGAAGAGTTATCAACAGTCAAGCTAGGGAAATTATTCTTAACGTTGCTCGTCGATTTGTAGAAGATGTATCGCCCAACAACAATTTGAAAAGTAAAAAGGATGAGTTGAAGGTCACTGCAGAATATACTGGAGTGAGTTTGTCAACGGTGAAGAGAATCTTATAGTCGCCATTGCTACTTACGCCAGGGAGAAAAAGGCCTCGTTTGGCTCCAAAGATTTCGCCTGACGATTTCGATTGTTACGTCATTCGTCAAATTGTTGCTGATATGCATATCAAGAAGGAATTACAGCCATTTTCTCTGCCATTTGAATAACTACGAAAAGCCAGGACAGATCAATCTATAAGCTGCGTTGCATTCTGGGAGGGTCAACTCTGAGCGCGAGGATAATAGTCTTTAATTTTTTAATTCATTTTTATTTTATTTTTTTAATTTATACATGTAATTTTTGATACTTGCATTTAAAATTATGACAGGAAAATTGTATTTTTCCATTAAAAAAAAAATAACTGTTCCTTTATGCCTGTATTACAAATAATGTTTTGTTCTACGTTTCTGTGATGACGTTTGTTCTAAATTTTTATGATGACATTCTGTTCTAAATTTGCAAACATTCTTTTCGCTCCATTTTTTTCCTCCCTCGATAATTAAAAACCTATCTTCTGGCATCTCTGTTTCAGCCCGCGTCATCCTTCATCTTCTTTTTCTTTCTTGCTTCGGAACAACGGCGTGAAATGGAGGAGTTGCCGCTGTTGGTGGTTACCGGCCAAGGTGTTTGTAGCTCCACCTTTTCTCTTTTGAAGACGGCGCATTCTTCGGTGCGTTCGCCAGCGGGAAGAGAAGACGGATTTGCAGCTGGTTGTCGGCTTTTCATCCATCTTGGCAAACAGTCTGAAGCCGCGAGGAATCAGCATTAGCACCGTTTATGACATTCATTTATTAGCGCTGTTCTGCACTCCGCAGCGCCACGGCCATCTATCACGGCAGCAGAGAGAACTTGCTTTTGTTGTTGGAGGCGCTGCAATTAATGGCGCTCTTTTAATAGGTCGCCTCACAAAAGCGCCTCCAAAGCAATTATAAATGGAAGAGAAATGTAAATGTTTTGAATGCCCCGCGTGTACGGAGTCGGTCCACCTCCGCGAAAAAGAGAAATAATTATATATATATACGTATATGTATACGTATACAGACGAAGACGCGAAATCCCCCTTGGCAGTACTACCCTCCCTTTTCAGTCTTCTTTTATGCCAGTGTGGTTGATGAGGGTTGCATGCTTTCGCTACTCCCCCACCCTCTCCCACCAGCGAAATGCCACTTGGCAGCAACTTAATTTTGAAGGTGAATAACGACTGATTCGGTT
>JAFIDM010012231.1:114287731-114340919 GCA_023159025.1 Thereuonema tuberculata
TTGCAGGTGACTTTAAAAAAACAATTAAAACTAATCTGAAACCAAGCACTGTTGACAAAGTAGGGATAAATATTTTCAATGCTCAGATAATAAACTGATTTTTGCTCTGATAGAAGTCGTTTAAAGAAACTTTACAATGATTATGGAGTGATCCAACGATTGTTAAGATTATTCATTTATGATTACAATTTTCATCAGCTTATTCGCATTATAGTTTATTCGCATTTGTAAATACTAAGTTACGCACTATCTAGTAATGAAAATATGCTGCATTGAATTAGAAACAAAATCTTTCCTCAAATTCTCAGAGGAAACAGAAAATGCATTACAGGAGAATACAAGAAATGTTTCTAGAACTTTTTTTAAAAAAGTATAACATTTCCAAGCAGAAATTAATAACTATTAAGAAACTTTTAATGGGTTTCAAAACATCTTAGAATAGTCAACACGTATAATTTATAATAATTATATTTTTTCGTAAGTTTCATGCTTATAAGTAGTTTTGTTAATATTGGTATTCGTCCTTCAGGATGAGTATCTGTTCTTGGATGGCGCGTATATTACTAATTTCAAATTATTGTCTAGGGCTAATTACAGTGTTAGCTGTTCAAATCAATAGTTATTTTGTTTTATTTTATTTTATTTTATTTATTTATTCTTTTCTTTTTTTTGTGAATTAGAAGAAGATTCTAGCTAAAAGTGCAGAAGGTCACTGTCATTAAATTCTGATTACAGTTTTCCAAAATGGTATTCTGCAAAGTATTTTGGTTTCTTGCAACTGCTCAGCATGATATTTTCTACAACTGGAAAATACAGGCAGTCATTAAAGCGCTGACTATTTAATGTACTTGAAGCTTCGACGTAGTGCAGACATTTGAAGTTCTAAGAAGGTTTTCTTGCTCAAGACTGCACTTGAAGAATTTAAGAAAGCTGTAATATAAGAAACGAATCGTTTCTTAGGACTAATTATCATAAGAAACCTTTATTAGAAACATCATTATTTTTTTTTAGAATTTTGTGTTTGTTCTTTGCTAAAATAAACTGTAGTAATAAATAAAGGAAATAGGATTATAGGTAAGAAAAGTCGTACATTGATAAGATTATTTCTTTTGTAAGATATTCATCGTTTCTTTCAAATACGTGATTAGAGACAAGAATAGAGGAACTTGTTGAACCAGTAAGAGTTAGGACAATGAAGGTAGTAGTTTTATGGCAGAAATATAGTAAACTGACTAATATAAATAAGATTTAGAGATAAAGTTTAGAAAAAAATTCGCTCTATGCAAACAGTAATGCAGAACAGCTCTGTGCAAACGGTTAAAGCAGAAAAGTAGTTTACATAAAAAGTAGACTTATTTATTTAAAAAAAGCCTAGAAGTGATAGACCAATTCCTATAATATTTTTTTTCGGGTCCTAATGCTGTTTGGCCTCCCTTTGTGAGGACGCTGTTTGTTTATAATACAAATAAAACGGAAATCTGAAAGCGTCATGAAAATCAAATCTGGTTTCCTAGACACTTTGTTGCATAAACGTAAACTGCATACTAATGAATAAGTTAAGTAACTTTATTAAAAAATCTAAAATTATTTAGATAATTTTAAGAGTGTGTGATGACTAGTCATGGCAGCCTATTAGTAAGCTCCAACTGACTACCATTCCTGTAATTGTTTATTTTTATTTGCAAATGTTTTAAAGACTTACACAATGATGGCTGTTCAATTTCTTACAAAAAGTACAAATGAATAAATAAAAATACGTAAACCTTTAAATTATTCTACTGTAAATTAAACTTTGAAACCAGTGGCAATTGAAAATACAAATATAATTGGATAGACAGAAGAATTGGTTAATGCGTCGTTATCTATTTTTCAATCTCCAAAAGCCTTAGAACACTCGGATAAATTTCCAAAAATTTTGTTTCAAGCCTTATCGATGAACAATCTGTGTATCCGGATTTGTTTTTAATAAAGAAATCATAAAGCTTTTACAGTGCTATCACCTTCTAAAGAAAGATTCTGTTTCGTCATTTCAACTAATAATCTTCAATTCATCATGACTTTTTATTTTGAAACTAATTATTTCTTTTTTTATTAACGTTTTTAAATGTAAATATCATACACTGACTAAAAAAATTACAAACATTTAAAATAAAACGATCCAACATTCAAGGATCTGGTGGTGCCATTAATATATGAAGAATATTATGTTAATGTGGACTAATAGGTTCATTGATACCAATGTAGGGAAAGGTGTAATCCATGGAATTTTTGAATGTTGTAGCCTATCAAGTGCAATGCTGTACGTTTTCTCAGAATGTGATGACTTTTTTTATGGAAGACAATGCACTGTCTCATTTCAGAATTGTGCACGAATGGTTTGCTGATCATGAGAAGGACTGGACTCCACATCTCCATATCTCAGTCTTATCGAGAATACGTGTGGGATGCTGTAAAGGGCTGTAAGGCGTCAAAATCCTCTTTCATCAATGATCAGAGAATCTTACATACTATTTTGCTGCAAGGATGGCTAACTTTGGACCTTCGTCATCTGGAATTTACCAGTTAATTGAATGTACCATGTTGAGAATATGCTGACATTGAAAATAAAGGTGGCTCCTTTCGATAATGACAAAAGCTCGTAATTTTTTGAGCAGAGTGTGTCGATTCATCTTAATATCTAAAGAACTAGCAATTATGGCAGTCTCTATCTCCTGGCTAATGAATGCCATGTAATAAATAAATAAATATCGTGAAAAATATTTTTATCTTCAGTGGTCACTAATAACTCTAAATAGAATATATCTAATTACATAAACTTGATATCCGGTCAACAGATTGGCGAAAGAACATTGAGCTTTAACCCAAAGGTAATCTTGAAAGCTCAAGGTCAACTCGCCATAACAGTGATCAGGTAATGCACTATACGCAGTTATTCCATCTATTACATTATGACTTTCTACAAGAAGGACTCAGTTTTCCTGACTGAATACATCCGCTACTGCTATATAACTAGACACATCGCTAAGACATAGCAGCACTATCTCCATCTCCACTGCATACCATACGACTGGCTGTGTTGGAAGTAAGTGGAAGCGTTGCAAAGATACTCTGAACACTAACGATATTACTATATGTTGAAATTGAAAAAGCATATTGTTGCTATGTGAACGTCAATAATCATGCGATGTATACAATGATCTTTCCTGCATCCTTTCTAGAAGCTTTAGAGACAAATTGTGGGCTTTGTGATTGTGTACCTTCGTCTGCCAATCAATACCACTGTTATCAAAGTGGCCAAAGTGTCGCCAGAATTGGCGATAAGATATTCTGGATATTCAAAGTCTGTTAGATGATGATATTTTATCATTCTCCTTCTCATTTTGACGGAGAAAACTATCCAAATCAACAATATCTAGTACAAAACTGAGATTTGCTAAGCGGACTGTTACATATGACAAGCTACTGCAATGAGTCATTATACTATTTCACAATCCACTGTGGTTTGACTTTATAAACTTAAATTAATATTTCAAATGCTCAACACATTTAGAACAATTAAAAGTTTCCATTTCTAGTCTATTACCCAAATTTCTATCAGTGTTGCTCTATATCTGAAGTGAACTAAATCAATTGAGAACTAAACGTAATTGTTATATACTAGTAAGGAAGTATCGTTTATTGGAAAAATATGTAAGGTATATGAAAAATCTGGTTGACATTGTTTTTTTTTAATTTCCAATAGATTTCTTCATTTCATGTCAAAGAATATTTTACAAATTGTATTATTCTTTAATGGAAGATAAGATATACGTAATTGTTATAAGATCTCTAAAAGTGGAGAAGTCTTTGTAAATTACTAAATAGTGAAGTGTTTAAAACAAAAGAATCGTGAACACTTTCTTTTCTTTGACTAACTGCTAGCTAAACAAGGAGCAGATGGTTTTTTTAATAATATATAGATTTACAAATGTAATAATAAAATAAGATAATTAATTACTTTAATTTATAGTTTAAATCTTTATGGGCTTTGCAATTTCTTCACAGCATATAAAGTTCGCAGCAAGAAGTTCAATAATCCACAGTAAAGTTAATAAAGATATTTAAAAATTAGATCGAATCCTCTGCTTTTTTCTAATTTCTTTTTATATATATACATATAAAAATACTTAAATTCTTTTGCTGCTAACTGGTATTTTGATCAAAAATGTAATGCTGTATTCGACGCTGGATATTATTATATATTATAAAAATGTTATTCTGTCTGTCATTCTGTCATAAGACTTTAAGTTTTTTCAATTTTGTGACCAAAATGTAAGAGATAGATTGGTCATGCAATGGATAAAATGTAGATCTTTGTAGGACAAACAAAATGCTACAAAATGTTTCGAAAAAATTTTTTGGTTTCCAAGGTGTCGCCTTTTAAACGTCAAATTTTTCTCAATTTAAACGAAAAGTATAAAAGTTAGAAGAGAACATTATATTGAGAAAATTTTGGTATTTGAAAGTTCAATCGAACGATGTATCAGTCATTCACAAACGTTTATGCGTTTGCAAGATACATGCAAAAATGTGTGTGGCGCCAACCCGCAATACACCTGAGTTAAGAGGAGAAGGCCACAACAGGCTGGGAAGTCGTATATTTTCCGATCTCAATATTAATTTGCTAAATAAATAAAGTTGTTTTTTTTTGTAATGTTATATATATAAGAGTTCCGGTACCAGGCTAGTTATTTCTATATTGTTTCTTGTTGTTAAGTGTCAATGGATGAAAAATACACAGGTTAAACATCGGATAACATACTTTACAAAATTTAACAATTAGCTTTAAAATCACCATATTTTTTTATTGAATTACAGCATTTTAATTTTATGTAAAGTCTTTTAACAATCACGGGAAATTGACTGGGGAAACCTTGGTTCCTAATTATCCGTTGAATAAGGTTTTGATCTGGTTTTTATTCTATATTAAAAGACTTATTAATTTTTTTGTGATTATATATAAAATCATTTTTATACAAAGCTGCCCCTATATATGTATTACCCCAAATTATAACATTAATTATCCATTACTTCACTGATTTGTGGATTTGAAATTACACTGAATGTAGGTCTATGGTAACTAAAATAGGATATATAGTTCCTACAAGAGAGAGTTCGCCGTGCCGGCGTGGTCGTACGGTCTCAGGCGGTGGTCTGCCGTGTGGCCGGTGCTCCGGTACCCGGGTTCAGATCCCGGTCGAGAGCATGGATGTTTCCAATTTCCTTTCCTGTGTTTGTCAGCCTCTTCTTCACTTTCTCTTCGGTCTGACGTCATTCCGTAATGGTATCCTGGAGAAGGCAATCGGAAACCACTCCAGTATCTGTTCCCTAGATTATCTACGGCTTCCATAGGGGTTCGCCCTTCGGGGTCACTAGGTTTCCTTGCGTAGACCGCGTACCTTCGAATACGAAGTCCGCACTTCATGAAAATCATGAGAGAGTTCAACATTTCTAGCAAAGACCATGTCTATGTTTATGATCTTTTGTTCCTTCTTTAGGATTTGAGATTAAATCCTAGGTATATTGCATAAAGGTAACACATTCGATATTTGTTCTTTGCTGGTGTCTGTTTTGAAATCACCTGATTGACTTATTGGTATGTTATTGAATCATTTGCGCCGCACGAATGAAATCATCGAGATAATTTTGGATGAGTATGCGACCAAATTACGAAATAGTCATCAATTGGAGTATTGGGAGACAGGTACAAAGTCATTATTAAGGTTTATTGCCATTTACAACACATTCTGCTGCACATATGTCGCCGCAGTCTTCTGCCGCCGCCATACGATAAGAATACCCTGACATGTTATTAGCATTAATTTTCATCATCAAATGAGATGTAATCGTAGTTACTCCTTCTTTTTCATACATGGAAACTTCTCCTGCACGAACATCTTGTCTTTTAAAGTGAGTTGCACACTTGTAACCGTCCAATGGTACAGATTGGCTGGTATCCACCCACAGAGCAAGTACGTCCCTGCAAGTTAGTATAGGATACGTAGATATATCTTCCGCGTCTCGCGTAATGTCTCAATCTTCTAATCTAAAATGAGTCTCTCGCTAATGTCTCTCGGATATGGGACTCTCGCTAATGCAATCTAGAGGAGGTAGATGAGTAGGATAGGCTGGATAAGTAAATCAGTTGCTCTTCCGCAATGTGGGTATTTGGTTTTTTATTTAAAGTCAGCTACAAGTTAAGCCCATTGCACATGGATTCGAAAATCGATCGGTCGGATCCATGTGCAATGGGCTTAAGGGGAGCGCGTGAGACCAAAATTATCATATTGAAATGAAAAAAAGTAAGATGAATGAGGGTGTTTTGGAACACAATTTAAAAAATAGGGTGATTCAGTCGAAAATTTACATATTCAAAACACCCTTATTCACCTTACCTTTTTTCATTTCAATATGATAATTTGGTCTCAAACGCTCCCCTTAAGCTCATTAAACATCGCCTTAAATTGCGATACATCTTCTTCTAGAAACTCTTCCGATAAAATTTTTGTCTGATTAGTTCATGTCAACCAAAACCCACAGGCCATTGCATACATCATAAACATACCCAAATGAGTTATCTAAGAAATATTTTTGCAGATATTCATTTGCAAAATTATATTGAGGTCTGCTTATTGTATTTTGAATTGCGGTTGTATCTAAATACTGCGCTATTTGCTGTTCAGCTCTACGCTTTCTATATCCAAGTTTTCGTTCTGCATCGCTTTTCGTACTGCGTTTTTTTTTGTTTCTCTGTTTTCTACTTTCGCATTTGATTTTGGCCTGATTTGTATTTACGTTTTGGAATGGATCTTGATGCTTCTCTATTTTTTTATATGCTTTCTTTCCTGTATTCTCGAATATATTCCGCTTGTTTAATGCGAGCAGCCATCTTATCGCATCATGACATTGGTTATGATTTCAAGGGTATTACTAATTAATGGGCTAAAATTCGAAAACTATAAACATTAGGTGAAATCTCATTTCAGATTCTGAAAGCCCATGCTTTATTACTTATTTCATGCGCAGTATGTTTATGTTCTATGTAATTGTTTTTGTTAAAATTGTAACAATATGGATAACATGCAATGTACAACAAAATAAACTCAATATAATAAAAGCTCTTTATTTACTCTTTCATTTACATATTAGTTTGTGTATTCTATCTCTTATAGGTCCTGAATTATTAGTTTAAACAACATGTAAATTTTCAGAATTTCTGTGTTCTTTATTGGTTTATTTCTGAGAATTATCAGGCTCTGCTGTCATTCTGAAGTATAGCTTCATATGAACGATTATGTATATTTATCAATTATATGTGTATATTTATTATCTTAATTATTAATAATATAATAATCTCAATTAGTAATAAATAAACTTTACGTGCACTGTTCATTACTGTTAAAAAACAAACACAAAGCCTATGCACCTGGCTAAAAACTTAATATACAGTAAAAACTTTAAAATTTAAAATTACATCGAAATAGTGCCCTCTCCAAGAGGAGATGTCATCAGCGATTAAACAAAACAAATACATGCTCGGAATGTATATAGACAACTAGTCAATCACAATTCATTGCTGCTAGGAATCATGGGTATACAAAGTTGTTTGATGACACAATCCATGCTGCTATCACCCTCTGTCGTGTGTGGTCTGCACTACTGTCCAAAACAATCACATGTGGTGGATTGGCTTGTAAACACGGAATAGGTTGCGCTAAGTGATCATCAATGTTATCCTGTTAACAGGATGCCATCTGGAACAACATCTGAAAAACTCAAAAAACTATTTAGACAATATATTAGACGATAAAATAAAATAAAAATGAAAATATATTTTTTTTTTCATCTTCATTCTCTATTTAATGTCTAATTTTTGTGTTTGTTTTTTAACAATAATAATCTCAATTCTTTATCTTTATTTCTTTACTGTCAGCAATGTTACATTTCCTGTGTTCAGGGAAAATTGAGCTTTTCAGTTGTTGATCTGGTAAATTCGATAGCTGATGAAAAATCTTCTATATATTTTTTTTTTTTTTTTTTTTTTTTTTGTGATCTCAGTTTTATTTTGTATTTTGTTTATGTCGACTAGTTGAAGCCTATTTGTACTTCCCCATCTTTTACGTCTTAGGAAAATTTGATATTGTTTATATCGCAACTATCGTGTTGATTACATTCATATTTTATTTGCAGTTTAAATACAATAGACTCTCGATATATCGAAGTTGAAGGGACGCTAAAAAAAATTCGAGATAGCGAGTTTTCGAGATAACAAGGTCATAACAAAAACAAAAAATTCACGTAAAAACACAAGAATAATATTCTAAAAATTAGAGTCTTATTAGATAAGAATAAGTATAGTCTAAATATGTAATGTTAGTTGACAATAACTCGAAATATGTAATGATAGTTGACAATAAGTCTAAATATAGCAATGATAATTTTAATTTTTAAAAGTAGTCGAAATAATTACATTAAATTGAAAATAATTACTAAAATACAATGAACTTACGTTGCTAGAATTTCTTAAAAAAGTCCAATATCGTGGCCTGGCGACATCTCTTTTGAAATTGTTCTTCAACAAATTTTTCTATTTGAAAAATAGCGGCAGAGTCATCGTTTTCCATGGTATCCCAGCATTCCATGAAGCGTCGTAGTATGTGGACAGCATCTTTAGCTTGTAACAACGTAACAAGCTAAAATGTAACAAATTTGTAACAACGTAACAAATGACTGGCGAGACATAGTAGTGCATACTCGCATCCTCCTTTCCCCAAATGGAGTTATCGACCAGATGGATTTATCGGAATCATCCTTGACCCCTCAGAGAGATAATGAAGGGTGTGAGAATACCTCTATTTGCTTCGACACAACTAAACAGCGATTTTTCCTGAAAAATTAATTTTTTACTTCAAAAATATTCGACATTAGGCCTACAAGGTTTTGAGTGAAAACTTTTCGACATAAGAATTAAAATTAACATTAGATGAAAATGTAATATCAAAGGGAAAAATAATTTTTCGACATATCAAGGTTTTCGAGATATCGAAGTTCGACATTTCGGGAGTCTACTGTATATACAATTTTATAGAAATTTCTATCACTTGGATGAGGAAATATTTTTGAAGATCTGTGTCTGCATAAAATATAAAATATATATATTATATTATTTAGAATACATAGCTCACTATACGAATGGACTTTTTTTTATTTAGCTCGAATCTAAATTTTTTTAGAAAAAAAAAATCAGTTTTAGGCAGACCATAAGATGTTTCAAATCATCCTTAATTAAGCCTCTCCTGATCAAATCTGACAAAAGGTTTTAGATCAAGTTATTAGTGATTTGGGGCCGAACATTAAAATACTCAAGTGGAAAGTATATTTTAATAAAAAAAAATTAATAAAAATGTATTGTAATATTTTAAAAATAAATAAAAAATTAAAAATATTAAAAAAAAATATTCAGTTTTAGGCAGAAGATGTTTCAAATCATCCTTTAGCCTCTCGTGATCAAATATGACAATAGGCTTTAGATCAAGTTATTCGTAATTTGGGGCCAACCTTAAAATACTCAAGTGGAAAGTACATATAGAGCACAAGTGATCAAGTGGAACATTATCAGGATAGTGTAAGTAAGTTGCTGCTAATCTTGCTCAGTGCAATTTTTAATATCACCTTTCTTTCTTGCAACACTTTTTTTTAGATGTTCAGAAGCATCCTTTCTATTCTTGGTTGTTTTATTTTATTGATTTCCAGAAAAATTTCAGATGAATCTTTGAGGTGATTATTTTCTGAAGAGTGGAGAAGGAAGTGCATTTTTCATGAATTTTTGGATATTTATCTTTTGATACCGAGTAAGTAGATATGGAAGTAATGTGCGTTCTTGAAGTGCGCGTTTTAACTACTGTATAACTATTGCCTATTGCTTAGAAATAAATTCTCAACTAAAAGTTGTTTTGATCTTCTCATGGTACCTTCCAAATATTGGGCAAATATTTTTGCTAATGTGAGATCATTTGGAATTAAAAAAGGTATTCTATCTCTCGTTAGTTATTTAATGTAGTGAATTAGATTATATTTCAGTTGAGTTAATGAGCCTTGGCCATATTTATTTCACAAGCTTTTCATAAAAAGACATTAAAGCTGTTTGTGTTCAGTTGCTGTTCTTAAGCAAGTGTTTTTTTTTTTTTTTATTGAAAAAGTTATTTTTGCATTATTGATTTTGTAGCATTTAGGTATATGTTTGTAGATCAATATGTTTTTACTAGCTGGTACCGTCGCTTCGCTCCGGAACCCTTGCATCTACAGCATCAAAAAAAAAAAAACTTTATTTATTTAGCAAATTAATATTGAGATCGGAGAATATACGACTTCCCAGCCCGTTGTGGCCTTCTCCACTTAACTCAGGTGTATTGCGGGTTGGCGCCACACACCTGGGATTGCCACCTTACACTTCAGTTTGCCAAATTATTCCCTATCACGTAAGAATTTCGAAAAATCCGTCCTTATTCCTTGTCTACATCATAAAGGAAACCTCCGTGCAAAATTTCAGCTTTCTAGGTCCAAGGGTTTGGGGGTGGGCGTTGATGAGTCAGTCAGTGAGTGAGTCAGGACTTTTCTTTTTATATATGTAGATTTTCATGAATTTTGTTTTGTTAACATCATTGATTAGTTCTTTATAGATTATGTTTGGATCTGTTATTTTCTCATTTTTAACTCTTATCCGATTCGTTTTTTATATATTATTCCTGGTGTTTTGATATCATGTTTATTTATGAAAATATGATCTATATTTGTTATCGTATTTCTATTAATTGTACAGTTGTTTCTTGTTGTTCAGTAAAGACGATTTTTGAAACCATTCTTGCACATAAGTTTTACGTATTTCTGTACTGCATTGTTTTTATTCATTTTGAAAATATCTATATTTATGTCGCCAATCAGTGTAGTTGCACGGTTGCTTAATATATTTTCATTTTTTATGAATAGATTCTCTACTTTAGTAACATTTTAGTAATTTGTAATTTAACATTTTGCTTACAGAATGACAGACAGAATAACGTTTTTATAATATACGTTTTTATAATATATATTAGTAAAAGCCGGGTACCGTCGCTTTGCTCCGGAACGCTTGCATATATAGCATTCAAAAAACAAACTTTATTTATTTAGCAAATTAATGTTGCGATCGTCGGAGAATGTATAACTTCCCAGCCCGTTGTGGCTTCTCCGAATAACTCGGATGTATTTCGGGTCGACATCACACACCGAAAATTCACATTTTTGCATGTATCTTGCAAACGCTGAAGCGTTTGTGAATAAGTGATATATCGTTCGATAAAACTTTCAAATACCTACATTTTCTCAATATAATGTTCTCTTCCATCTTTTATACTTTTCGTTTAAATTGAGAAAAAGTCAAAATTTGACCCTTTAAAAGTCGCCATCTTGGAAACCAAAAGCTTTTTTCGAAAGATTTTTGTAGCATTTTGTTTGTCTTAAAAAGATCAAAATTTTATCCATTTACATGACCAATCTATCTCTTCTAGTTTGGTCACAAAATTGGAAAAACGTAAAGTCTTATGACAGACAGAATAACGCTTTTATAATATAAGATTAATTCTTTGAGCTTTCTACATGGTCTTCGGTATCATTAATATTGATTCTTTGACCTTTTAAAATCTATTTCGATTGCTGTACTGTTTTCTTATCTTAATTGACTTATTTTCAATTATCTTTGGATTTGTTACTTAAAATTGCTAACATCTGTTCTCCTTTTATTCACCATTTTATTTGCTGCTCATTGGTCATGATTACTGCCATTGCTGTTCCTGCTATGTAATGTTGAGAGAACTCTTCTAATGTTATTTTGCACTAAAATACAACGGATAACGTTTGTGTTACTTTTTGAGTGTGAAGAATTTGTTTTTTGTTTCGAGGAATTTGGTTTTTGTAAATGTATTTTTTTGTCACATTTAAATATTTCCAAGTTTATTTGTAGCTCTTCAGTTACTACTCTTTTGTTTTGAATTTCGAATATTAATGATGTGTTGTATCGGAGAGTCCACTTTCTTCTATTTTTAGAATTACAGTGATTTGAAATATTTCGCATTTACGTTATGTTTCCCATAGGCGTACCCAGGATTTTGATACGAGAGGAATCATGATGATAGTCGTAGGCCTTCAACCCTCTCCCCCATAAAAGAAAAAAAAAATCCATAGTGTCATTTTCCAGATTAGGGAAGTCGGACGTTTACAACCCTACCAACCACCCCCTTGGTATAACAATATACGTTTCCATTTTCTTGGTTCTTAATGTATTTTCCTTTTACTTGTTCTTTGCAATCTGCTTCTTTAAATGCAATAGTTTTTCTTATGATAAGTCTTTTATTTTTGACTATTTCTAATTCTCTGATCACTACTGTTGTTGTTGTTTTTCACTCAATTACAATTTACCTGAAAGTACACAGTGACGTCATTAACCAATAGTGAGGTTCATCCAATCAGTCAGTGTGTGTGTGTTTGACGGCCTAACAACGTGTGAGCCGCCGGATGGATGTTCTTGAAACTTGATGTGCCTATTCGAGGACTAAGGACTTCTAAGCAGCGTTTCATATTTGATATCTTTTCCAAATGGGTCTTTATCAAGGAATCAACAGGAAAAGAGACAAAACTTTTCATCAAAAGAACACTGGAATCTAAACAATGGATTTCTTCCTATATCTTTTAATATCTTTTAACAATTAAATCCTTTTAGATAATTCATTGCGCCCGTTTTAATAAGATTAAAATCAATCCAATTTCGACTTCTTGCTTCTTTCTTTGTGTTCTTTAGGACTTCGGGCCTCATTAATTCACTTTTCCAATTTAGACAATTTAAGTAAATAATTTGGATTTAATTCCTTTTTTTTTTTTTCAGAAAATGGGAAATTTTACTGTTTGTATTCAATAGATATGAAAAACGAGAGCTATTGAAGATTCTAATATTTTAAAATCTTCAAAGAAAAAGTAGTGATAGCGATTAGTAAGCCAATCACAATGCTTCGCAACGATTTCTGATACGTATAAGAATTGATATTGCTTTAATTTCCTTATTATTAATGCGATTGTTGCGAATGCAAAAGGCGCAATTGTTGGGATGGTTGTGATTGTTGTGATTGTTGCGCTAATGATATCTGTCCACAAAGCGGGAATAGTAGTATTCTGATACTTGTATCAGAAGACTAAAAAGGAAGAGGAATAAAAAAAAAATAATACGATTTTAAAGAAAGATTAAAACTTCTTTAAGTTCCTTCTTTATTAATCATTTAAATACCGTATTGTCCGGCGTATAAGACGACTGGGCGTATAAAACGACCCCCAATTTTTCCAATTAAAATATAGAGTTTGGGATATACTCGCCGTATAAGACTACCCCTCTTCCAACGCACACTAAATAAAAATTAAAAAAACATCAGATTTGATTTCAATACGGTAATTTTAATTCAAATGCTTATGACATACAGATACTTAGCAGGAAAACTGTTACTTATAAACATAACGCTGTTATCAAACATGTAAACATAAAACATTGCAAGTGGATTAAACTTTTCCTTTTAAAGCGATGTACCTTACTGGCGATTGGCTGGTTGTTGTATACAACGCTTGCTTGGATTGGTCAGCTCTCCCTGTCTCCAAGTAACTGTAGCTTTGTTTATTCTGGTGCATTATTTTAATACTACATTTTTTTAGAATTTCCCTAAAATCTTAGTATTTCTTAACTGTAGCCTTGTTTATTCTATCCCCGCTCTAACTCTTTTTTTCATACCCCGGGCGTCCCGGACGCCTGCATCTTGCTCCGCCCTTCACATCGGGACCGCGTTAAGTCACTTCTTTCCACGAATCCTGGTGAATGGATTTTCTTCTACCGTACTTGTACAGCGCCGTCCCTGCTGCTTTCGTACGGTTGCCGCATACGGCGGGGATGCGGCCGCGACCGTTAATGAGCTCCCCCCCACCATATGCGGCGACCACAGATTCTCCAGTTCGGCTCGGAAGTTTCAGCACCCGGCGTATTAGACGACCCCCGACTTTTGAGAAGATCTTCCTGGTTTAAAAAGTCGTCTTATACGCCGGACAATACGATACACAAATTTTAATTATTGGTTTCTTTATGACATTTACATTGTCAGCAATTCATGAACTAATCATTAATAACTATAATTGTAATTATTTTGTAGATTTAAACATACAGTTTAAGCTTATGAGTAAGAAGAGGTATCGTAGTACTTTCTGTTTGCTTAACGTTGTAAATTTCGTTACAAAACTTGTATTTCGAAATAGAACTTTATTTAAATGCTGCTGTTCAATTGATTACATTCGGTAAACTGTTGGAACTATTACATAACCTTATATACCTATGTATCTCGCTTTAATTCCGCAATTCATGTTAAGAATGTAATTAAATTTTCACATTTCAATTTACTATTAACTAGCTACAATTTTTAATTCTCAACAACAATAATAATAATAAAAAAAAGATACTTATTTATTATATTTTTAATATAATTTATTATATATTATATAAGATTAATCACTGTTTGCAAGAAAATAAAATATTTAAATTAATAATTAACATTGAGCTATGTTCTCTAAAACCATTAATGAATTTTTGCTTTGAATTTTGGCATTAATGGTTTTATCTATATATAAGGTGAAGCATGATTCTCATCTTAGAAAAGAATTTGGAGTTGTAAATTTATTTTTGTTAATTTCTTTATTTATGACGTTTTGTAGAATAGATTTATTATCTTTTTATATTTGATTTGAAATTAGACTAATTCCTACATTTTTAATAGTTCTTGGATGAGGGTATCAACCTGAGCGTGTTCAAGCTGGGGTTTACTTGATATTTTATACATTAACGGCTTCTTTACCTTTGTTGATTTGTTTAATATATTATTATGATGAGTTAGGAAGATTATCGTTTATAGTTTTAACTAATATAAAAATAAATGTTAGAATAATTATTTATATTTTTTCTATTATAGCATTCCTTGTAAAAATACCTATGTATTTGGTTCATTTATGGTTACCCAAAGCTCATGTTGAAGCTCCAATTGCGGGTTCAATAGTTTTAGCGGGAATTTTGCTAAAAATAGGAGGGTATGGTTTACTTCGAATAAATCAAATTATTTTAAGAAAATTTATTAGAACAAGATGAATTTTTATTGGTTTAAGTTTAGTAGGGGATATTTATGTGAGATTAATGTGTTTACGACAGTGGGATATTAAGTCTTTAATTGCTTATTCTTCTGTAGCTCATATAGGAATAGTATTGGGAGGAATTATAACATGTTCAGTTTGGGGGTTTGTAGGAAGATTAGTTATAATAGTGGCTCATGGATTATGCTCATCTGGAATATTTTGTCTTTCAAATATTATTTATGAGCGGTTAGAAAGACGGAGTTTAATTGTAAGTAAAGGATTAATAACTATTTTTCCTAATTTGTCTTTATGATTTTTTTTACTATGTGTAGGAAATATGGCTGCACCTCCAAGCATAAATTTGTTAGGAGAAATTTGTTTATTAAGAAGAATGATCTTTTGATGTAAAATAACTTTTTCGGGATTAATTTTTTTATCTTTTTTTAGTGCTGCGTATAGATTATATCTTTTTTCGTTAACTCAGCATGGTAGGGTTATAGTATTTTATTATTATTTATTATTTTTGGTTGTATGTGTACTAGTAGGGGTGGCTTTTTTAACTTTGTTAGAACGGGTGGCCTTAGGTTATATTCAAATCCGTAAGGGACCTAACGTGTTAGGAGATTTGCAGCCTTTTTCAGATGCCATTAAGTTATTTACCAAAGAGATTATTAATCCAATTATGGCAAATCATATACTTTATTATATTTGTCAAACTATAAGCTTAACATTAGCTATATTTTTATGAATAATTTTGCCTATTTTTAGATTAATTTTAGATATAAGATTAGGTTTGTTATTTTTTATATGTATTAGAAGAATAAGTGTATATAGTGTAATGGGTGCAGGTTGATCTTCTAATTCTAAATACGCTTTATTAGGAAGAATTCGAGCTGCTGCTCAAACTGTATCATATGAAGTAAGAATAGCCTTAATTTGTTATGTGTAGTTATTTTAACTGAAAGATTTAATTTAATAGATTATAAGGATATTCAGAGTTATTCTTGATTTTTATTTGTTTCGTTTCCTTTAATAATAATATGATTAATTACTATATTGGCTGAAACAAATCGAACACCTTTTGATTTGGCAGAGTTAGTTTCTGGATTTAATATTGAGTATAGAAGTGGGGGTTTTGCTTTGTTGTTTTGTTTTTAGTATAGAAGTGGGGGGTTTATTTTGACTGTAACTGAATTTACGCAAGCCATTTTTATGCTTTCAGAACTACGTTTTAATTCTCGTAATAAAGAGCTGTGAAATTATAATTTAACTAAGGGTAGAATGTACTGAATGTAAAAAAAAAATGACTAACTAGGAAAACGGTTGTTAAAATAGTTAATCTTAATATGTTTAATAATTGCAATTTACTTTCCAAGATATTTTCCTATATTCAGAATAGTTAAAGCTGTACGTGCACTGTTCATCTTTTTTGACATAAATAAAAACCGGTGCACCTGAATATTTTGAGAATTATTCAGTTTAATACACAAATTTAAATACATCTATAGTTTCTGATACAGGTTGAGTTGAAAATGACTTGAAAATGGATACTCAACCTGTATCAGAAACTATAGTTGTATTGAAATTTGTGTATTAAACTGAATAATTCTCAAAGTATTCAGATGCACCGGCTTTTCCTCTATTGTTTTCTTTTTTTTCTTCAACTGTGAATCGTTTGGGAAAAAACAGACAAACTTTATATTTTGTGATAAAATATAAATAATCTTCCTAAACATTGATTTTTTTTTATTTTAACAAATTTTTTAAAATTATTATTTCAGTATTGTTTGGAGAAATAAGTGTTTTATTGCGAAGCAAATGTGTGGACCAGTGTTTCTCAATCTGTTTTTTTGCTTCGTGACACACTTGTTTATTTGGAAAAATATGGCTGTACATTACACGTTCTTCCTTATATTCCAAACTTTTTCGTTGCTTTACTCGACTCCGATTTTAACAATTGTGCAAATGTAAACAAAGCCCATATTTCTCTTTGAATTATAAAATATCCTTTAATTATCGACTCATTAATTTTAACCATTCCAGTTTGTATTGCTTACACTTTACTTGCTCCTTTTGTGTTAATAAATGACATTGTGGAAAATATTTAATACCTATTTTATATTTTCTCTTATTTTCCGCGGCACACCCTTTGAAGATCACTGGTGTAGACTTGATTTGAGAAATGAAAGCCAAAAAAAAAGTTTCAAACTGTTCGTGGAGGAAATCTGGTTTGTTTTTTATTAAAGCACTTTCTTTCTTTTTACGGCAGACTATTTCATAGATACATAGACGAACAATCAAATTTGTATTTTCATTTAAAATTATTCTGTGGGCCGTTGCCAAGAGTCAATCAAGCCATAGCTTTATTGCGGCTTCGAGAAGCCAGGGTTCAATCCCCGACGCAGCGGAAGTGGGAGTTTTGTCTGGATTCTCCAGACGGATCCTAGGATCAACCCAACCCTCTGTAGAAGGTTTCTTGTCCCGGGAGTTAAAGACGGGTAGGCGTGAGGATGACCATCCAACCTCAGCTGAGATCCCATTGTTCACAAAACGCTGGGAGCCTACTTAGACCTGTATTTGGGATTCTTTAGCTTTTAACTTTTTTTTTAAAAAATCATTCTATTTCATTCAAAATTAAGAGAAGAAGATTAAAAAAGAAGTACTGTAATAATGTCTTGTTTCTCGTAGCTGCTCCTATTGTTTTCCATCTTGAACCAGACTTGTTACCCTTTTAACCCACACCATTACCATTCCTGAATAATTTTCGTATTAGTGATCTTCCTTTTTGTTAATTCCCCATTATGCCAGGCACTACATTCAAAACTGAAAGGCCCTAACACAGTTTAATCATCAACGATATTTATTTTACTTAGGAAGGTATTTAGTAAAGCATTTGCTTGTTGTTTTATGTATTAAAGAAAGTTTATTATTTATTTATTTGTTAAAATTTTATCTTCTTGATTTGTTTATTATGCATTAAAAAATGTAGTAATAAAACATATATTTTAAGATTTTTACAACTAAAAAGCGTTTTTTAAAAATAAATATGTTTGTATTTCTGTTATTATTATTTTTTTTTATTCCCCATTAAGTTCCATCTACGTTTCATTAAAGATGAACGTTAAGGTTGTTTAATTGCTGCGAGTTAAAAACCATATGTCAGTGTTTTGTAATGACAAGTGTCGATGTCTCACCTTTGTCAAAGCTATCAAAGCCATCGGCTAAATTACGGATCTCATTAATGAACGACAATAACTCGTCGCTCACTTGAATTCTTTCCTCGTATATCCTCCCGTTTAATTGGAAAATTGTGGGTTTTTTGAACGCCACCGGTTCGATAGAATTCCCTTCCATAAATAACCGGGCAAAGAGTCATTTTAATTTCGCAGATGACAACGCGCCCATGAAAAATGTCTCCGACGAACAAGATCGTATTTCAGGCCTCATTATGAGCTGCAATCTGCGCCTAATAATTTATTTGTGGTATTAGCAAAACCCTGCCAGCACTGATACGGGATGAATTGCACTTCAGTGCTTTGATCTGAGGAAATATAAATTGTTATTGATCTCTCACTTGAACAAATAGTATTAAGTATTTGTCTTTTTGACAAAAGCGCTGTTTAAAAATGTCACTGCATCAAAACTTTATTATCTTTAGTAAATTCATGGACAGGTGCAGACGTGAAGCCCAAAAATCATAAAAGTGAAATATAATTATCGTTTGTAAAATTGTCATCACTAAAAAATTGTTATTGTTACGATTCTACCTATAATTTCAAAAATGGTTTGAAATTAAAATGGATGTTTTACGATAAAGCATTCTACATTACTGTTATTACTATATTTGCATAAAAAACTATAGGTTTTTTAAAGAATTATTTAAAGTCTTAAATATCTTAGAAATTGTTAAAACTCCTTCATTTTAATTTTCTTTTATCAATTAATTTTATCCATTTTATCAGTATTTGTCATTAAAAAGATGAAACCCATGCATCTGCTTAAACATTCTTTATATGCGATAAAAATAAAACTACATACAATAAAAACGACCGTTTTCGTCCCGAGAGGGACCTTTATCAAGCATTTATCAGTATTTTTAGCCTGTTTTGTCATAAAGTCTTGAACTACAATATAGAGACTTCCGTAACACCGCATCATATTGATTTTTTTTCAGAAATTGTAGTTCAACACTACAATTTCTGAAAAAAACAAAACAAAAAAAAAAACAATATGATGCGGTGTTACGGAAGTCTCTGTATTGAATAGTTATAACTAATAATAATAACATGTATTAGGTAGTTTATTAAGTCGTAAGCTAAAAACTAGAGAAGTCGCATTCAATCCTCGAAGGAGATCGGCCAATTTTTTTTTTTCCTCCAGACAGATCCTAGGGTTTACCCATCCCTGAGTACAGTTAGTATCAGCTTTCTGACGTAGGAGTTAAAGCGAGAGAAAATCGGATTAGCTTCCCACCTAAATTTCTTCCAGTTCGGCTTTGATCTCAGGAACGTTTCCTTTTGTGCTGCGTGTCTTTCTGAAGATGATGGCGTCGTGTTTCATTGATCAATGTTCTTACCAAAGTGTTTTGACAAAATTTTTGACCGTGTTTAAAATAAAGATGGTAAAATGAAAGCGATTCAATGTGACAAAATACTTTATCAGTTGCTGTTTTCCTGAACTTCCTTTTTCAATCAGAAAAAGGTGTCTGTTGCCATTAAGTTCTAATAATAATACTTTTTTTTTTTTTTTTTTGTATTTAAGTGGAAATGGTCTTTTTATTTGGCTAAAACATACCAGACAGGATTATTTCTTTCTATATTTTCTCCACATTTAAAGAAGAAATATCTTCTTCTGAGAAGAGTACCTTCTAGATTTTTCCGTGAAGCTAATGATGGCTGCTGCAGGGGAGTGTTAATTGCAGTGATCCGAGAGGGAGAGTTGAGCTTTCCAAACTGTTTGGTTGCTTAATGATGTCTTACATCTACGTATATCAAACATATAAGAGTCCCTCCACCCCTCTACATGGACGAACCCTGTGTTTGCGCGGTTCCTTCGACGATAGTAATCACTAAGCCATTAGCACGACCTCTGTCGGCTGCATCAACCACTAATAACAAGAGTAAATTGTGTGGAATGTCCGTGCACTTTTCGGTCGGGACGTGTATAATTAAAAATTTCACGCTCTTCCCTAACAGGTATGCAGCTGACGGATGCAGTAATGGCATCACGGAGCAGCGCTCAGACACTGCTGCTCTCTAGTGGGCAGCGAAAGAAACACTATTTTCATGGATTTTCATTTTTAGGAAGAAGTAATAGTCTCTGGGAACTCACTAAAGATTTACTGGAAACTATTTTCCAGTGAATACATTATGAAACATTCACTTCGAAGCAAGTTGAACAATTGTTTCTCATAATACATAATTATAAATAAAAAAATTAAGTTTTTTACAAAATTTAAATATTATTAATAACTCAAATAAATACTTTTTCATCAACATTAATTTGCTTAAGACAATTGAGCCATTAGTAGACTTCCTCCATTCTTACCCAATTTCATAATTTTTTAAGACCTTCTGACGGACAAAGATTAGATGATGTCCCTTTTCCCCCAGTTACGTTATATAAAGGATTCAGGAACGTATAAAGAATTTTGAATCGGGGGGAGGGGGGGCAAGTTAGAGAACTAACTTCCAAAAGTAAGAAAAAAAAAAGCGGGGGGGGGGGGGGGGGGGGGCAAGGTTCCCTTGCCGATCTCAAAAGTAAAGAAAACGAAAGAAAATAGGATTCATTCTACAAATTTTAAGATTTTGGGAGATCCACGACCAGATCTTCCTCAGTCCTCCTACAAACGCCCAAGACTGTATTCGATTGATGGACCCTTCGGATTAGTCCAAATGTTTGGCAGAATCTGTATTTCTGGTAAATAAAATGTTAAGGTCATTCCAGCAATGCCTAGTGGTTTTGTCTGCTTCTTCCTCTTTCTCTTCAGGTCTGAAGTCATTCCTTAATTACTTCCTGAGGAAGGCAACGGGAAACCACCACAGTATCTGTTCTCTGGAAATTCAATGGATTCTTTCCACCCATCAACCTCAGGTTAAGGAGAGAAAAAAAGCGAATTAAAGTGCATATACTGTAACTTCAAAGACATTAATGTCAAAATTACTTTAATTTTAGAAAATTAATAATTTTAGAAAACATCCTGTAAAAGTCTCTGAAATGGGACGAAATATTGATGTCTGATGTATTTTAGTATTTTATAGTATTAATTAAATTAAATGCTTATACTGTATTTTATTAAGCTCTTCGTGGACTTCTGGGTCACGGTACCACAAATATCGGGGACCCTCCATCCCCTTCCTTTAATGCTTGCCTTTAGAAATGTAATTTTACAATGTTTTAGCCGAAGAAATTAAAAGCTAACAACGAAACGCTATAAATTTTTATCGAAAGATATTTTTAGGAAAAAAAAAACAAATTGGAGAAAAAAATTGAATTGAAGGAAATCAAATAAAAACGACGCCTAACAAATTTATTTTAAGCAAGAGTTTGTTTCTTTTTTGTTTGCATTTGTATTTGATAATTTTTATTTTTTTATTTTTTTTTAAACACAATTATTGAACGTGAATAATTATTTGATTCGGAGAATGACAAAAAAGAAATGAATTAAGTTAATAACGGTTTTTTTGGATTCTTATCTTGTTTCAATTTAATTGAACTTGTAAAACTTTAACTGGACCCAGTTATGCAATAACCATTCAATCCACACAATCATAAAAGTTGTGTTAGCTACAGAAAAGACCCAACTGGATATTTGCTACGGCCTATTTTGCTATTTAAGTACAAAAATAGTTATATTTATAGATGTATTTCTGGTTTCTTTATGTTTTTAGTTATGTACACATCTGAAGACGAGAAATTCTCGAAACATGTTATGTGAAAGAAGTATATTTTTGTTTCATAAGATTTGTGTGTTATGGTCCCTTATATAATACAAAAATAGTTCTTAATAGGATACCCTCCTTACTGTGAACATTAGTCTTTTGGTTTCCCTTGTGGATTTAATTAATGGTAACAATAATGAAACTCGTTTTCTGCAAAACTATCTGTTGTGGGTTGAATGGTTATTGCGTAACTGGGTCCAATTTGAAATGCAAAAGTAGGATTCATAATTTCTTTTGTTATTTTGCAGCTCAGTTTTCCCAATTCCAATTTAATTTTTAATTCATTATCCAAACAAAAGAAATATACAGAGATGATCTCCTTTCGCCTGTAACGCAGTCAACTAAAACATTCCTAGCTTTTCACCATCTTTTTTTATTTTAGAAATATTACAAAAATAAAAATTGACATTTAGAACAATGTCATAATAAAAAAAAACTAGTTAACTCGTCTTATTTACCAATTTAGTCAAAAGTTATCTAAACTTACTTTATTAGGAATTTACGATATTAAAATTTATTCCTTTCAGTGTGCAATTGAAAATCAGTCAATATTGTCTTTCTTTTGTCAGCGTAGCCCATTTTTTTTTTCGAAAAACCCATTGGATTTTCCTTTCAGAAACTGCGATGCGTGAACAGCAGAACTACAACGTGACATTCAGTCTTTCCATTTTTTTTTTTTCTTTTACCTGTTTTCTTTTTTTTTTATAAAAAAAAAGAGAAAAAAATAAATAAAAAAAGGTCATAAAAACTATATAAAAGAGCACCTGGTGGTGATTCCTGACCACGACAATGAAAAGATGCGCTTTAGATGCTGCCATTGGTTTTTCGAAGCCGTCTTCTTCTCTTCTGATGCACAGAAGCCAAAAGAAATAAAGACACAGTAAAGGCAGCTTAGCAAAGTCTTCTTCCTTTTGTGTTCATCTATCATTTACGCGAGATTCAGCCACCGAAACTACAGTGTCAAAAGAAAGAAAACGAAGAAAGAACTTTTTTTTTATTAGCCAATGGAATTTATTATTTGAGTTCAGAACTTGCTTACGATACCATAAGAAAACTCATCTGCGCTCTTAAATCGATGGGAGGATTGGATTCACAAGAATAGTAAGGGAAAAGAAGTTGATGGTCTTTTTTATTCTCTTTTTCTGTTAATAAAAGAGAGATGCTTTATAAATTTATTAATGTATAAATCATTTCGTGGAACAAAAACATAATGAATTTTTCAGTTTATGATTATTATTAATCATAAAAGGACATTAAAAAGATAAAAATAATTTTTCCTATTGTACAATTAATATTCTAGCTTAAAATTTGCTTATTAATAAAAACGAATATCTAATTTTTGCTGTTTTATTATCTAACTTTACTTATCAGAATATTTGCAATATTTTGTTTATTGAATAATAAGTACAAAACCAAGTATATTTAACTAAATATTACATTATTATTATTACAATTTAATATCAGTAAGAGACGTTGTCAACATCAATGTAGATATCAATTTGTTACATTTTTTTTTTTTCATTTTTTCAAAGATATATTCACAGCTTTCAAATCGTCAGTTCGTTGTTAAGATCGTTCTTGAGTTAAAGGGAAATGGTTTTAGATTAGTTCTGAAAAGCTGCTAATTGCTGTAATTTGCATCTGTTGGATGATCTGAAAAAATATTTGTATAGTGTGGATCTTATTGCAATATAAACTTCGATAATCCCTTACATACATTATTTTTTTTTCTTGTGTGTATTAAGTTATATTTCATTTTCATTTTCTTATATTTCATTTTTTGTTGTTGTTGTTGTTCGCTGTTGGGTAGACACCAATCACATTGAGCTCTTGTCAGAGAAATCTTTATTTTTATATTGAGGATTCCAGCGAAACATGTTCAATAGTGTTTATTTAAGAGAATTCTTGTAGGATCTGCTGTGAATTTTCCCTAAGGCCTCTTTACTGTCCACGGAGAAAAGGTTTGAAGTGTAAACAGCGGTGGTATTTGTCTGCCTCATCGGGGAGCTCCACTTCAAACTGAAAATTCCTCGATGTTTCAAAGAATACAGAATCTCCAAGGGTAGAGAGGAAAGAGAGGCTGTTGTTCATGGGATTCGTGGATCGATTTCTTGTGAATGCAGAGTCTATTTATTTTTTGGTCTTGGAGTGACGGTTCCAATACAAAGCGTCTTTTGATCTTCACCCTAGGAGATTGGCTCAAGAGCTAAGAAGGTGTCAAAAGCCCATCGACGACACAAAAGACACTCATCAAAAGAGACCCCGCTGTCAGGGAGTGGTGGTCAAGGCTCATTCGGATGCTTAAGTCAAGAAGGTATCAGAAAAAGAAAAGGGCACTCGAAAATTAAAAATACAATTCATTCGAGATTTAATGCTGTCTTTCTTACAAAATATGATCTTTCAGAAATAATTTATTCTTTTATCATCATCATCAGAGCAGTCTTGATTTCCTTCGATAGGTTTTTAATGAATTATAATCAATGGTCAAGCTGAAAACCATTACCTGATTCGAATGGTATTTTTTCCTAAGGAAAATTAGATTTTAAGTAAAGTTTTAAAATGTAATATATGTATTTGAATATACGTTTGTCTGTGTGACCATGTGTATGTGTGCATTACGTGTCTTTACGGACAACTTCTGACTTCCTTTATGGAGACATAAAGTTTGAAGATTATAAAAAAGAATCACCCAGGAAAACATTAGAAGTGAAATGATTACTTCTTACTAATAGTAAATATTTCATTGTTATGACATCTAACAAAATAAAGTAATGCGTTTTGTAATAAATTATAAAATACTCACAATTTCGCATGCTCTCATTAGATTAATACGAAGTGATTTTTTTTTTTTTTTTTGAGGAGGATGACTAATTAAATATTTGAAGGCTTATTTTATCCAATAGGCCTAGAAAATTTGAAGATAGATTGTTTTTCATGTTTTTGTTTAAAACATACACCTTTATTTTTGAATTGTTTTCAGGACTTAAAAAAAGAAAGAAACAACCAGACAAATTTAATAATGATAGCATTTTAAAGAAAATAGATTTCAGTGACTTTCCATTAGATTAGAGTATTTTGTTTATAGTCTTGTATTTTCATTTTTAGAGAAATCTTTTCAATAATGAATTAACTAATTAAAATAGATAAATGTTTTTTCCTTTGACTCAGGTGTGTACTGAAGTCAAACCAGTTGAGATTGGGTCAAAGCTTTAAACTCCGGGAACAATTTGGTCCCCATTTGACAAAGGGCTGGGTGAACTCTAGGGCCTCTCATGGAGAAGAAAAATTCTTGACTTCTTATGAAGGTTGAACCCAGCAACTAATTGAAACAATTTAAATAAAATTAAATTCTATATTTTCTTTATTTAAAGGATTTAAAAAGTTTGAGTTTCTCTCTTTCGTCTTAAAAACATTGAAAACTGAATGAATTTTAAGTTGTTGGAAAGAAAGAAGAAAAATTTTCATTCCCTCATTTGATTTCAGTACTTCTTTTTTTTTTAATTACATTTGTCCCTTAACAAATTAACTCAAGATGTTACCACCGTAACGGTTTCTTAGTATAATTGTTTTTGTTTATTAATTAATTATACTTGGAATTAACTTTGTATATCTGGTGAGTGAAACGATATAATCTTAAGTTGAGTTAATCAACATTAAAAGTTACCTTCCTTTTTATTATTTAATTTCGCAGTGTTTTCTAAATAGGGAATTAACCTAGAAAATAAAGACCCACTGGGCCTTAACTTAGGACGATAATTATTTAATTGGCATATTCATGAACTAAAAATACAAAACAAAGTTATAAGCAAAAAGAGGCAGATCATTTAGCAACACAAGGTCTTATTTATTCGTGTTAATTTCAAGTTAATTTAGTGAATTTCTATTTTTAATAATAAAACTATCATCATTAATTCATGTGCTAAAAAAAAAGAAGTCAATTGAAGTTTGAAACTGATCCAGTCACTTAAAATTTAGACCAAAATGTTATAGGAATGTAAGAAATACAGAGAAATTTGTTTTTGTTTTTGTTTTTTTGGTGCATGTAATTGAGGGAATTTTGTTTATCAATGTTTCATATCTAAGGGAAAACCAATGCTCAAATATTTTTATTAACTAAAGCAAGATCTTTACAAAAAAAAAATTAATTACATTTGAAATTATATTTCGAGAATATTACCTTGAAAGGAATAAAATTTTGTTTAACTCCTAGAAAATTTGCAAATTACCGTTTATGTTTAAAATTAAATAAAAAAATTCAAAAATTCTATTTTAAGGAATATAATCATATATTTCTATTTTAAGGAATATAACTTAATAAATCCAATCCTTTTTAATATGATTGTACAGTATTCGATTAAATTAAAATGGCTGGCATTATTCTATGTCTTTGTAAATATAAATAAACTCGAGGAATTCCTTCTTTTGTGGAATACAGTGATTATACGATGTCTGTCGGTTGCATTACTAAATTTAATTTCTTTTGAAGCAAGAAAAAGAGTGTTCAGGGGTTGGGGTTCATTTCCCCTGAACAATTGATTATAGGTAGGGTTTTCGGTGAGAATAAAAGATCCCAGTGATTCATCACCCGTTGCCTGACGTCCTGCCACGACTCTGTGTGTATTTTATTCCTTTCAGGGCTGTGTAAATAGCTGTAGCCAGCTCCCGTCTCTCTAGGAGACCATCACACCAGACATGTTGGAAATTGGTCAATTGTGGACTTAACGAACTGAAAGCTCTTAAGTCATGGAGTGACTTAAAGGACAACGATATACTATTCTCGTTTTCAACTCAACAATCAAGAAAAAAAAAACAACTGTAGAGCTAGGACTTAAAAATAGACACCAAGGAAAAATAGTAGGAAATTTACAGTGGAAAAATTTAAACTAACTTAATAAACTGAAGAAACTGAATTGATTTATCAAAAAACTCTTTCTGTTGGAATTTCCAATCAAAAGAATAAAAATCGATACCTAGCTATCGCAATTTTTAAGTCACATATTTATAGTCGTGGATTTTGTAGTTTTAATAAAGTCAAACATAAAAATAATGATTTCGTCCATTATTTGGTATGAAAAAGAATTAAAAGCAAATCCTGACCATCTTAAATTGAGGATATAATTATTTTTGTTTTTATTGTGATTTGTAATTTTCTTTTCATTCATTGCATTAACTTTACAGTGCTTCTAAAAGATTAACAGAATCCAAGCCTGGTTTTTATGTACAAAGAAATTAAACTGAACAGTTATTTTTATATATTTTTTCAAATTGTAAAATTATAATTTTATTAAATGGATTTTCTATAATAAAATTACAATTAATAAATATTATATTTATGAATTATTAATTTACTAATAATAAACCGATAAATGTAATCCTATGCTTTTTATTGTAGGAATCTTGCACTCCCACCATGTTTAGTCCATCGTTGTCTGTACCCATCGACGATGCCACTTTGCAGCTAGGCATTCAGCAGAGGGGACAACATGAAGAGGGGAGGGGAGGAGGAACAGCAAGTGACCAACGCCGTAAAAACCCACAAACAAGAGGAGGTGCGAGAAAGAGGCCATTTGCGGCCCAAAAACTAGCAGCAGGGGTGCGAAGGGCGTACGGGAGGGAAATAGCAGTGAGGTCCATCAAAGTGAAGCGACTATCACACGTTGGAACAGCATCGTACGGCAGCACGAGCCTAAGGCAAAACACCTGTCCAGGAGCAATACCCCTCCTTCCATCTATTCTGGGACGAAACAACTAACGGGACAAAACGAAAAATAATAATTATCTGCCTCAAAAATACCTCCGCTGACCAGAACAATTACGTCTCGTGTCAAACTCACACTAATTTCAATCTTCTGGAATGTACCAAAGTGTTCTTATCACAAAAAATAACTAGTCAACAGAAACTGAATTTTGTTGTACAATAAATGATGCAGTTTATAGTCTATTCTTATGAGACATCAGTATAAAACGATATTTCAATAAATACATACATTTTGAATTACAGTAACACATGTCATAGAACAATGACATTCCACATCTTCACCTTGTGATAGGCTTCGTTCAACTATCATTAACTATCACGAATAGTATTATAAGAATTTTTATTTATAAATACGATAAAAAAATGTTTTCTTTTGATTTCATCTTAGATATTTTTTTTTTTATTTCGATTCTATTGAAAACATTGGTTCATCAAAACTGAATTTGTTAAGTTAATTTACAACGATTTATTTATTTTTTTAATGTTAATTAATAAAAGTTAAAAAAGGCTATTTGATGTTTATTACGAAGCCTACATTAAAATTTAAAATACAAAAAGCTTAATTTCATAAGTGAATTTAAAATATCGTAAATGAGAAATGTAATTAAAATAGTGAGAGAAATTACAGGGTTTCTGGAAATGAAGTGTGGTTTTCATTAATTCATTTCAATAAAGGGGTTAATTAGAAAGAAGAAAAAGGAAAATACATTGACACTGTTCTAGTGGTTGTTGAGAAATGTTTTATTCTATTGATTCCTTGGCCTCAGTTAACTTTGATCACAGTTGACAAAGTCCTAGCAAACATACCAAAGGATCTGAAACATACAAAAAAGTCTCTTACCGATTTTTCTAATCTAAAACTTGATTAAACTTGATTTGTTCTTAGATTAAAAATATTTGGGTGTTTTTTCCGTTCTTTTCTATTTCTTTTCACTATGTTTCCTTCTTTATTGTCAAACAATTTCACTATTCAACAAAAGTGAATAAAAAAGAATAATAATTATTAAACATCATCATCTTCTCAACATCACAAAATAAATTAAGCTAAATATTTAAATATTTTCTTCAATGTTTTCGTGAATCCTTATAGTCCCAGGCAATCTTTTACTTTAAGTAAGATTCAATCAAATATTACCTTAATTATAAAAGTTCTAATGTTCTTATCAATGATATATTGTAATTCTGATGATATTCTTCTAGTTTTTTTATTGTTTTTTCTGTTACTCTTTCATCTGGAATTAAATTCACTCTCTTGCTTTTCTTCCTTTTTCTGCAAAATCGGAAACTAAATCTCTAAATTCATTTACTTTATTTCATTTTCTGAGTTTCACGGCAAACCATTATCACCATTTCTATATTTTTTTTCTAGTTCTGTCTAGGTTTTCCTTTGATGATAGAAATAAAAATAAATAAATAAATAAATAAATAAGCAATTTAAACTATTATTTGCATATTTTTATTCAATTAAATTGTATTATTTATTGTCATTCTTTTTCTTTTTAAGTCTTTTGATGAATTTTTGTTTAGAAATTGCTTTGCAATTTGAAGAACAAATGGAATGGCCATTGTTGATTTGCATTTGGTCAAAAATCTAATAGATTTGATCATTCCTTTATTATCTTTAAAGTTTTCAAATATCTTTTAAATTAGTTGCAAAATGATTAAAGTTCTGCCATTAACTTATCACATTTCCATATAAGAAGGTTTTCGCGTTTATTTAAATTATGTTTAAATCATGTATTTTCCTATCTGTAATCTACGTTAATCTTCTTTTCTCTTACATTACTTGTTTTATAATCCGCACAGATGTAGCTTGTTCAATGATACAGCCATTATCAATGATTTAAAAAAAAAAAAAAAAAATTGATTTTTGTATTCATCATTTAGTATTCATCATTGATACTCTATCCATAATTCTTGAGTGTAATTCAAGCAAATTACTATAGCAGTTATTCAGTTTCAAACTAAAAAACTAGAGGGATTAAAAATAAAGTATTAATTAGATAGGTCAGTTACTCGAAGTAATAATTTAAATCCAGAGGATAAATGAATAGGTGTGGAAGTTAATTGTAAGAATAAATTTCAAATACTTACGATTTTAAAATATAATATTTAAACAAGTAATTTCATCAGATGAGACAAAGTAACTACAAAGTATCAGATGACACAAATTAAAATATTAACAATTCGTTTTTTGATCAAAAACTTTACACTTACATCAATCGAAACATTTCCTTATCTTTTCATTTTATCTATAAATAATTTATGTCATTTACTTTTTTTCATCTGAGTAGAAGATGGATCTTACACAGATTGGAAACGTAGCTTTTATTATTTTTTGTTTTCAAATCTTTATTTCTTTATTAATAATAATAATAATAATAATAATAATAAGATTTCATATTAAAGAAACGGAAGTAAAGAAAGTGCTTTGGAATTTCAAAGAATGAGAATTTTGGGAGGAATTTTGTTTAATTGAATTATTGTTAAAATATAAACACTAATTCCGTTTATTAAATTACATTGTATTATTATTCTTTCTTTTTTTTTTTATTTTCAAATCTTTTTACTTTAATTTCTGCTGTAAAGAAAAGTAAGATTAGATTTTCGTTCACGAAATGAAATTCTGAAATAATATTCTCATGAGAAGCATTTCGTGAAATTTATAAATAAAATGATTGATCGTTTGAAAATGTCTTTTTTGACTCTTACTTCATAAACGGGAGACATTCAAAGTAGTGGCCACTGAAAAGAAGAACTATTTTTATGGTTTCGGTTATTTTACGTGAATTCGTGTCGCTGTTTCTCATCCATTGAAATTATAAAATTTAATTTCTTGAGAATTTTGAAGACAAAGCAAATATTTTAATCGTAAACTTTAACATATGGGAGAGTGAGTTTTGTGGTGTTATTGAAAATAAAACGTTTGACATTAAAATACTCTTATTAACTGAAGTAGAGCTACGGGATATCTGACGAGAGAGCGCTGTAAACCTTGCATCCGATCCGTTGGTGGCGATCGATAGACGCTTGCACGGTGAGCGTGAAATCCTTTCGGAACGGTGAGTGTCTAGGCAGGCATCCATCCGAATGCGTGCGAATGGAGTGTAAATTGGCCCTGGAATGCAAACACTTGCCTCGTTAGTTTACACCCGATAAATTTATGTGTTTCTATGGATTGATGAGTAGAGTTAAAGTAGAGAAACGTTTGCATATTTCGTAAATAAATCAGAGAAAGGGTGAGGCGAAAGAGTTGAGCTGTATTTATTCTTTCTTCTTTTTTTTCACATCACGACACTTTTCGAGACGAAGGCAGGAAAAAAAAAGAAAGAACGGAAGAAAGAAAGAGTGAACCACTCATAAAGAACCTGTCGGAATGACTTAATGATGATGGTCATATAATGTGTAGGAGAAGAGCACTTGCAGTCTTGGGGCTAAAAAACACACACCTGAAGAGAAATTAACCATTCCACGGCCTTTTTATTAGGCTGTTGAAAGATGGTTTTTAGATATTAATGCACTGTTGAAAACAAATGTTGTAAATACGTAAATTCAAATTAAATGGAAATGGATTCGTAACTGTAGAATATTAATTGGAAAGTTTCTTTCTAAGTTGAACTGTATCGAATGAATATCTTAGGTAATGATGTTAATTGTATCTGAAATAATCAACAAACAATGTTAGTAAGAATAAACAAAAAGACTATTTTTTTTTAAGAATTTTACTAAGAGAATGAAGATAAAATAAGTTAAAATAAGATGAAAAAAATTGTAAATTTATTTTTCTGTCAATTATCGCAAAAAATTAATAACGATTGTTATCAATAGAAATTGTTAACAATTAGATGCTTCGTTCCCTAATTAATACAACGTTAACTGTAAACACAACAGACGTAACTGCGAATTGGAATTGGAAATAAAAAATAAAAAAATATCTTAAGAAATAGTAAATAAATCATTTAATAGATGTGATTTAATATCTTTGAAAAAGTTTGGCAAGAGAATTAAAACCACCACTGTGACTGATTTAAATGAAGATGCCACATCATTCATTGGAAAATTAACAAAATGAAAGGTAAATAATTAAAACAAAGGAATTAAAATCAGTTTCATGGTGTCTAAGAAAAGGCACGCGCGGAAAACCGAATTAAAGTTTTTATCTTTAGAATTTTACTAATTTTAAAGCACTTCCGCTCCGGCAAATTATCCATATTTTGAATTAACAATCAATAAAAATCGAAATAGATTTTTTTTTATTTTCTTTTTTCTTCGTTTTGTTTTTTTAAGGACTTTCTAACTTCAAAAGATCATTGAAAAAAAAAGAAGCCAAAGAAATTTTTTACTTTCCTGAAAGTTTTTACTCAAGTGAATTTATTGAAAAACAAATTAATAATTATTAAACATAACTGATTCTACATCTTGGTCATTAGCGTACAGAGAGTGAGGGGGTTGGTGGGCGTTAGAACCCCCCCCCCCCCCCTTGCAACCGATTTTGGACCTTTTTTTTTTTGGTTGGAAAGTCCATTGGTTTGTCTGTAATCTCCAACCCATCCGAAAGGACACTTTTTTTTTGTTGTTTGTTTGTTTGCTTGTACGACTATCGTAATCTAAAATCCTGGGTAGATACGCTTTAAGCTCTACTATACGTATACACATTGGAATTTTATTAATAAAATAGTGATGATAATAAAGACAAGTGATGATAAAATTAATTTCCAAATTTGAATTTTTTTCCCTTAGATTTCCTTATTTTAGAGTATTAAAATTAAAATTATAACATTCTATTATTTATTCTTTTTTTCCCTTTACATTTCATAAAATCCATCTTTTCGGTAAACTATATTAAATTTACACATCAATTTTTGATATCAATTCAAATCGTAGAAAAATAGTTTGTTTTTGTTTTTTTCTATTGAGAGAACGAAGATGATGAAAAAGTTTACTATATATTTTGGCGAAAGACTAGTACATATCCACAAAGAAGAAGTTTTCAAAGTTAATAATAAAATGTATACATATATCAGTTATAATTAAAAAGAATGATGATGAAATGAAAAAATAGTTTAATATATAAGTGTTATTTATATAAATGAAATAGTCAAGGTAATATATTGACTGTTTCAATCGACTGTGGCATCTTTGGCGGAAGATACAATAACTAATTTGTTTATTTATTTGTTTATTTATTAACTGTTAAACCGAATCCAATTTGGAATTGTAGTAAATCCCGCAAGTTGGAAACTTAATCTAGTTTAAATCTTGATTAAATTCCGAAATTTTATTTCATTACAGTGAATGTAACTGTTCGAAAATTATGATAAGTATTTCAAAAACAAAGACAAATCCATAGTGACATATTTTACTAATTCGTAAAATAGAGTAGGCCTATACTGCTTTTTGATTCGCTTTTAGATGTTGTTTGCAGTGTACAACTTGAATACTCGTGTGAATTGTTAATAGATATTAATTCTTAATCAAAATGATCAGAAGATTAAGTCCTAATGGAATTTTAATTGTGAAATAATTCCCTCAATTCAAATTACGATTTTAAGTAAGCTCATTACAATTTATTGTCTTATGATGAATATGTTGAAAGAATTAGGAATACTTCATTATTCATTCGGATTGGAATGCAGTTAAATGTATGGTAGCATGCTTTCTTAATTTGTAAAACAGAAAACTTTTCAGATATATTATGTTATAATAAGAGTCACTAAATTATAAAAAAGAAAATAGCTGATTAAATTATAAATTTAAACTACTATTTTAATTCCATCCTTCAAAATTTAATTTTTTTGGAAAACAAGACATTTAAAAATTGTCAATACTTACAATTTTCAAAATGTTATTAAAAAATACTTATAAAGAAATAAAAATTTATAAGTGTAAAAGAGTCGTAGGAACGCAAACCATCCAGCTTGTAGTTAGTTTCCTTGTCAAAGGAGGGCGCTCGCATCGAGAGTTGACCACCATTTTTGCAGAAGGCGTATTTCTGTAGGAGGAGTTGCTTTTTCTGGTTATCCAATGAAAATATAGGAGGTGTGGTTTGAATGGATTCTATACAACAACCTCAGTTTCTTTGAGGGGAACGGTGAGAAGAAGCATTTCACTGCCAAATATGTCAGCGCCCTCTTAAGTGTTCTAATTGTATTTAATCACGGAATTCCGATTAAAACAATGTTTAACATTCTACATTTTAGTGAGTTACGTAGACTTAATCTCGACTGACGAAAAATTCTTTTGATGAATAACCAATTTAGAATAAGTAAAATAAATCTTTACGTAATATATACTTCAAATATTACAATATATTGGAATAAATTATTATTGACGGAATCATAAATGTGATGTAATAATTAATCAGGAAATTTTTGTTTTAGCTATGATTTAAATTAAACTATAAAGTAAACTAGATAAAGAAAAAAAATTCTAGTGGCCAAGTGCACCAAACTTCAATTAACTTTGATGGCTGCATTGTGGACGTAGCTAAAATTAGTGGGGGTTGCTGCTCCAGAAAAATTAGCGTTTGTTTTAAAATTGTGTCAAAGGAAACAAACATGTAGGCCTATAAAAAGAAATTTATCAAGTTTCTGAATAAATTTTCTTTTTATACAGATTTGTTTCTTTCATACAATTTTAAAACAAAGGGTAAAATTTTTCTGGAGCAGCACCCCCCACTAATTTTAGGTACGTCCACAATGCAGCCATCAAAGTTAATTGAAGTTTGGTGCACTTGGCCATTGTTCTTTTATTATTTATAATTAAGTGATGTAATTTTTTTAAAGTCTTATTACAATAAAAAAAATTTTATTTTATTTCTTCATTAAAGTAAAGCAAAAAAAAAAAATGTGTGGAGAACAAAAACAATTTAGGTTTTATTCCGCCTTCATTAAAATCTTGTAAATTTTGTTTATAGTCTATTTTTGTATGTATTTGTCAGATTTAAATAAAGTCTTATGAAGATAAAATTCAATCTAAGCGTACTAGATTTCATAAATCATTTTCTAAGGAGTTTTGTGGATCTCCGTCATTCTTAATTTTATTCAATTTTGCTTAAAACCTTACATCAGTTAAAACCCTCTACATTAATAACGCTATAATAGCTGTTATTGACAAATTGAATGACAAGTAGGCCTAAATTTTATTTGTAAATAAATGTAGCCAATTTGTTATTTATGAATTAAATGTTATTTACGTCAAAAAAAGCAAGTTACTAAATCTTTTACTAGTGTACTATGTGCGACATTGCAGTTTCAACTGCCATTAGCGACAATAGATCTTTGTGTAAAAATTGAATTTATTTTATATGAAAGTATATCCGTTAAATTCATTTGAAAATGTTAATTTTCAATAAAACTTACTGAACTACGTAATGAAAAAATATGATGTAAAGCAGTGCTTCTTAGCCTTTTTTGCTTTAGGCACACTTTTATATTTCTGAAATCATGCGGCACAACAAGCCTTTTCATTGCTTAATAGAATTTTTTGAAAAAAAAAAAAAACAACACCTCCGATATAACAATCTATTTTAAGCATTTAAAGATACCCTGAAATACCTTTTTTAAGCCAAAATGAATATGATTTAATATTTAATAATCTATTCTTCATTGTTAGAACGAAACAGAATGTTTTCATATTTCTGTTTGACCAGGTTATTTGACTTCTAGATTTACGAATGTTCTAGAGCTACGAACATTTGACAAGTGTGAAGTGAATTCTTGATTTCAGATACATTTGAGAATTTTCTCAGCGCACATCAAAGGCATCCTCACAGCACACCACAGTTGAGAAGCTCTGAACAACCGTGGCGTTTGCGAGGTCAATTTCGAACCTCACTTTTTTTACTTGTCTTACTGAATTTATCTGAATTAATGAAATGCAAACATTTAAACTTATTTAAAGTTCATATGAATGAAACGATTTACGTGGCAGAAGAAAATATTCCTTATTTTAGGAGAAGGATATTCAAAGTCAATTAAGAGAATTGAAGATTGTATTCATTATCATAAATTGATTTAAAATCAAAGCTAGAAAAACAATCTGAAAAAAAAAATATTGATTGTCCTTTGTCTTTCTTTTACTACGAATCTGCAGTTTTACTCCCACTAGTTTCTAGTAAATAAATAAATAAATAAATACAGAAACAAAGGCATGTCACAGCACTTAAAAAGTATTATTAAGCCTTCTTCATTGGATATTTAAGGTATTCATTCCTGCCCAGACCGGCGGACACATAATCCTCAGCCACAAGGGACTCACAAATCAATTATGAATGATTTGAAAATGTAACTATTTTGAAAAACGGCATCTTTATTTACATTCTTTGGTTGGTTGTTGGTTAAAACCAGGTCCTAGACAATTTTACAAGGGTTCTTGATGAATATAAAGTAGAATAAATTCTATTTAATATATGATCAGTTGGATAAGTAGCATAAAAAAAGATATAATTTGGTCTAAAATGATGTCCCTAAAGTGTTTTTGTTTTACTTTTACAATTAGAATTATGTAGAATTCCAAAGATGTAATGATAGCTTATTTCTATTGTTAGTAGCTATCATTCTAAGACATCTGTATTTGTATTGTTTATAGAATATTCTATCTTCTACAAAAGATAATATTTTTCTTTGATTACAATGTGTTTTTCATTTCTCGGCTAAAACTAAACAAATGATGTTTGTTATTTCAAAATCAACACCTTTCAATAAAGACCGAGAATGCTTGTTAAATAAAAACCATTTCTAAATTTAATAGAAACGGAGATAATTTACTACGGTAAATGTTTGCTAGAAAAAGCTCGACAAGAACTAAGTTTAATCATCTTTAACTTTAGAAAAACCTTTACTATCTATAAACTAAGATGAGCTAATCAATAGACTACTATTAAAATTCCAGAGAAATGAGAGATAAATGTACAAGATGGTGTTTTCTCTAAATTTCAACTTAGTAGATTTTGCAGAATATTTATGACATCTTTCTATTCTAATACTTAAACACAACTAGAAAATACAGATGAATAAATATAAGAGAAATTAATCTAAAAATTATCATTATAAAATAATGTACTTAACAATATTTAAATGTTGTTACATTAAGATAATAATCAGAAAAATAACGATATATATTTCGATCTTTTTGTAAACAGTAATTCAAATATAACAAAAGAAATTACGAACGAATTGTGTTTTGAAAAAAAAAATGTTGTATTCCGTAATAAATCATTCTGATTATCCTTAAGATTTGTTCTCCTCCTTTCTTGGGGTCGCGTCCACAGTTCGAGAGCTACTGATCTAACCTACACTTTCGCGTAAATCAGCTCTAATAGTAAATGTTAATTATTCAAATATTACTAACTGTTAAATAGACTGCTACTGCCCGAGTTTTATAAAAATTTATACTTTTATTAAATTAGCCCCTCGTAGATAAGGGAATGTTTCATAAAATGCTATAAGCTTTTTTACAACTTTTACAGTCGGCATTGATAAAAAATTTTTAGTAATTTTTTATAAAATTATAATGTCTAAATGAATTAAAAATAACCATTTCCTGAATTAAAAAATGTTTGAATCTTTACATATTGCTTAAACTTTACCCCCTTTTTTTAACTATTAAAAAATACATCAGAAAGGTCTACATCATCATGTAAGTTTGTAATATAAAAAAAAAGAAAGAATTATTAATAAATAATTTCTTCCAGTTTCGATCTTAAAAGAAATACTTCATTGTCGACATTTTTATTATTAATATTTTAATTGAAAGCAGTTTGTTATTAACTTTTTTTTTTCCTTTTTTTTTAAGTTTCTCTAAAGCCAATATCAACTTCATTGTCTACTAAAAAAAAAAGTTCAATATGAAATAAGAATTGATCTAAACGAAAGCAGTTTGAATATTTATTCTTAACAAATAATTTTGCAAAACTAATCTAATTTCAGTAATTTGCAAACAAGGAACCATAAATTTATTCTCAAAATTGAAAAAAATGCCTCATCTACATTTTTATTACAAAATCTCAAAATGGAGATAATAAAATAATAAATAAATTAGTAAATCAAAATTTGTGGTTCTTTGCAATGACTTGAAATTAGATTCTAAAAATTAAATTTTCTTTTGATTTCAATTTTTAAGCATAAAAGAAATAAAAGAATTGTAATTGTTCATTAGGTTGACCGTTAATTATTTCGAAGGAAAAGCTTGGATAATTCATTTATAGAAACGATGATGAAGTATAAAAATAAAAAGCAGGGAAGAATTGAAGACAAACGGTTCAAATGTTACTGCCTTTTATTTTCGTTGGTTTTTTTTCAAAATTGGGAAAAAACAACAATAAATTGTGAATGATATTTTTCACCTTCAAATATTTTCTTTTAATTAAGTGCGCAAATATTTGAGGTTGCTTGAATTATTCATCCTCTTTTAAGCTACAATTGCCTGTTGCTGCTTCATCATCTTCTTCTTCCATGAGATTTATTTAAAGGCATTTGCAATTAATTTTAATCGAGTCACTGCTTCGTTTCTAAAGCTTCCCATGTTAGAAACTTAAGAATTTGTTTCACCTTCCACAGACCTCCATATGGAGGAATTTTCAAGTATAAAAGAGACATTGATCCCAATTTTACGAGATTAAATTATGATTTATGAACTAAAATAATTCTAATAAAAGATAGCGCCCTGGATAGCACTGCAACTACAAAATAATATCTAATTCACTGAAAAGTATTTTATAGTTATTTTTTTTTTTTCCGGAAAGACAAGATGGACCTCTGATAGTAGCCAATTGGTAGGTGTTGATATATTTATTAAGAAAACAATAATCAATTAAAGGTTATTTAGATCTACTTTGGATTCATAAAATTTTATAAAACTAGCAAATCAATCCTATGCCATTTATGTAGAAATTATTTACTTTTGTGATTTCGTTATATTAATTTTATTCAAAAAAGAAAACTTAGATAAATTTAAATTTTCCACAATAATAACCTAAGTTTGGATATACTTCTGCTAAAGACTAATTCTACATGGAAATTAAAAAAAATAAAAAATAAAAATTATAATTAAACAAAAGTTAACGAAAGGGACAATATTTCTATCTCATTTCTGTAAAGGATTTAAGATTAATATTTAACTAAATAACATCCTAATATTAGACATTAGAGACTCTCACCTTTTGATGTTATCTAGATAGTTTATTTTTATTTATCAAATAAATTATAATTATAGCAATGGCAAAGTTAACGCGGGGAACAAATATAATAAATAATCAGACCAAGGTCGCACAAAACAAAAAAACAAACAAACTTAAGTTACTTATTTGTTCATAGTTTTTGTTTTGTGAGATCGTGGTCTGATTGTTTATTAAATTATAATAATTCGTAGATTATTTAAATGAAATATCTTTTTAAATTTCTATAGACTACGAAAACTATGTCTACTAAGCAGCCAAATTGAACATGATCCTACATAGAATAAAATGAATAGATTAAATAAAAGCGCAGATAAAAAAAAAAAAAAATACTTTTCCAATTAATCTTCCCGCGTTTAGCAGACTTTAAAGTGTTTAAAAAAATACTACAGAAATAAACTAATCAATTTTACTATTTTCTCAATGGAAAGACAAAACTAGTTTTTGCAAACCTAATATAAAAAAATTTCCTAAAAATAATAAAATAATATAAAAAAAAAATTCTTGCCCAACCAATTTAGAAGGATTGAACTGCTAACAAATGGCTTAAATTTCTCGATTTTTCAATTTAATTTTCTACATTTCCATTAAATTTTCATTTTCATTAAAATATTATTAAGAAACTATTTCCAGTTACTTCTTAGTTTAATCTTGTATCTTAAATGGGAATTGTAAATTCGTATTTTTAGATTTTTTTCTTTACTTTTTATTTATGTATTTTCTTCCTAGAAGCTTGATATTCTCTGCAGGAAAAGCTGTAATTAATATAAAGAAGAAACACATGACAGTATTTGTATTTTTTGAAGAATTATTTACAGGAAGGATTTTTCTCAGTCTATTTATAAGTAAAACAAATTTGGACGTTTCCGAATCACTTAAGTTCAGTTATCAGCGAACAATGAATCTTACATTTCACATACGGGCAAGAGGGGGTACTCCCATCCCTCCCGGCATTTGAAAAATTAATTTAGTTCAATTCATACAATTTCCATCTCATAAGAGACCAACAGATATTAAGAAAATGGTAACTTTTATTTAAGTTATTATCTTTTTACTTCGCTTATTTTATGAAATTTTACAGGTATAAAAAAATACATTGCCAAAATATTTTGTAATGAAAAATTTTTGCGGGCTCCCATGTAACATTTCTAAAATACTGCAAAATCAATCGCTAATGTCAATTCAATCAATGAGCTGTTAATGATGGGTTTAATCATTCAATGTGGTCAGTAAATAAAACTAGTTTTCAACAATTTCGCAGATGAAAGAGAATTTTGCAAATTCGCTGAGGCTATATTTTTTAACTTGTTTTATTTGCATTTAATAGCTTTGAATGGATTAAAGACTGAACGATATGATTATTATATATTATTAAAGCAGATAAGATAGTATTTATTATTAAAGCTTCGTCATTCTAACAGTAATTAATGACATGTAAGCTTTATGCTGAAGGGAAATACTGTATAAACTGAATCTGGAATAATTTCAATTCATCCAATAATCAGCAAATTATTATCAGTTAAAAATAATAAGGGTTTTGTTTTATTATTCCTTTAATATTTAACTGATGGTTACGCGTAGAATGTTTGAGACGAATCAAATAAGTTTTTAAAAATAAACTTTAAAAGTTAGTGATTTTGTTTCAAAAAAGAATTGACATCGATTTTTCTTTTTAAAAATAAAAATCATTTAGAAAACATTTAAAAAACATTTAAACATTCATAGAATATTATTGAACTCTGTAAAACTTAATGACTAGAAGACGACTATGGGGTAAAAAAGAACATAGTGTCACTTACCATATAATACATTAATCCTTCGTAGTATTCCAATATTAATTACGGCAAACTTCAAAAGAATAACTACTGTCCACATTGGAAATGGAATAGTCCGCAACGGACCAATTACTACTCTAATATTGAGTGGTCGCCGACATTAGAATAAAAGCTGCACAACTTTGGACTTTGTGAAATTTTTCCCTCGATCTCTCACTTCAAGTCGAAACCTACACCAATGGAAACAGAGGCCGAAATTTCTCGCGGTTTCGTCGCTCAAGTTCCTGACGCACTTTCGCCGGTCCTTCCGTAATACTTTATGAATTGCCTCAACTCAAGTTTCCTTTCTACCAAAATTCCTTATTTAAAAACATTTAATAAACATGTAAATCCGACTTATTTTAATTAGTAGTCATATCATGATAATATCATAATTAAAGGATATTTTAATGTCTATATTAAATAATCTGTCAGATGTGTTAATAAAGTGTTTTCACCGTCATCTGCAACACGTGCTCTGGAACCCTAATGTGATGTAGTGGAAGGTCAGGATACATTCAATGATTAAAAAAAACTTCAGTCATTAAGAAATTGAAAAGGAAAAAGTAAAAAGCGAAAGTGAAAATGACAGTTAAATAAATGTTCAAGCCTAAGAAACACTATTTATCTTACGACTGTAGGATATCATTATTCTAAAGTTTATTCGTCCACATGGAATTTGAGTTTGTAAAACATGAGTTTGTATTTACAGTACATTGTTAACCTCTTGTTAATTCTTGAATATTTTCTTAAGAAGTTAATTCAGAAAACGTAATAAGAAACTGAAGGCAAATATTGTCTGTCTGCTTAGATGAGAAGAATAGAATTGCCATCAGTGTTTTAAGATTTGCTAATTAAAAACCCCCAAACTCTTTCTTCTTCCAGACTAACACACTACATTTCAAAAACATCAACTGTTTTCCTTTTCAGGTTAGTCTTGTATTTACATAATTTGTTGTAAGATTTGCTAGTTACGAGGAGGCAACTACAAATACTGAAGGCGAACCGTGATCTATAACTTCACCATCAATAACTGAATTTATTTTACTGTTGGATTACCTGTTCGTTGTACGAGTGTAGAGTAACTGTGAATGACCATCCACTCCGTATCGATTGTAATAGAAAGAACCATGGTTCCGTATTCAAGTTCTTCTTCGTACCCCTGTAGAAGTATTTAAAATAAACGTTTAACGGAAAAATTTTATTATAAAAAACAAAAAACAAAAAGAGTTTCTTTCATAGAATTAGGATGATTTATTAAGTCATTTTCAATAAATTAATAAGGATAGTTAAAAGCAATTACAATTTACAGTCAGTCCTTTGGTATCCTGTTTTGACGTCCATATCTAAGAGAAGCAAAATTACATTTAGTAAAAAAAGGAATTTATTTATGTACATGAATTAGCGGCTATTTCCATGAAAAAAAGATAACTTTAAACCTCAATTACTGTAAATTAAACATTTTTAATTTTAATTTATCAGATTAAATTGTAAATTCTAATAAGGCTCTTATTTTGAATTTATTTATTTTGAATTCAAGGCGAATTATTCCTAAAATATATAGAGAAATTAAATCATTTCTAAACGTAAACAATATATTTTTCAACAACTTTTTTTTTTTTTTTTTTTTTACAAATATGTATTTTAGAAATCGCTGTTATAACATGCATAAGGAAGCAATAAGATAAAAAACTTAGCAATTTTAAACATAAAAATCCTATCCGTTCATCTTGTAGTGGGTTGGCTAAAAAGTTCCTTCGGTTTTTTTACATATATGTTGGCTCTAGTAGCGCTTAGCTGTCTTTAACATCATTCGACACCATTTTGTTAGATTGTATTGTGACAGCTGTCATATGAGCTTGCTTTAAACAGAAACTTAGCAAAATTAGTGAATTTTGAGTCACCAATTTAATATTGAAGATGGAAGACAATAAAAAACCCCGCATTTTTCTTTGATGATCAGGCAAAAACTGTTACAGCTTGGCTGGGAACTGATTCATCCGCCGTATTCATCAGACATTGCACCTTCGAATTTCTATTTATTTCGGTCTTTACAAAATTCTCTTAATGGAAAAAAAAATTCAATTCCCTGGAAGATACCAAAGGCACCTGGAATGTTTTTTTGCTGAAAAAGATAAAAAAGTTTTGGGAAGATGGAATTATGAAGTTGTCTGAAAGATGGCAGAAGGTCGCGGAATAAACCGCGAAATACGTTGTTCAATGAAATTAGTCTATTGGTGAAAATGAAAAATGTGTCTTTTATTTTTACTTAAAACCGAACGTACTTTTTCGCCAACCCAGTAGACTACATTGGGTACTGCACCAATTGGCGTTAATTTTTTTAATAACGTAATAATGTAAAGAAACCCATTAATATTAGATATAGAACTTCATAAGATAATAGGGTTGATAAAAATTATTTAATATTATGCACAATATGTTTAGCAGCAACGTTTTTAACTGCATTTTCAAGTGAAACACGAGTGAATAATATTAAAACAAAATAAGAACATGCTACATCAAATTTCAAAAATAATTAACAACAATTCTTAAGAAACAATATAAAAAGATAAAACTATAAACTGCTTTCATGAAATTTTTGTTGCTTTTCAAAAGCTTAGAATAGCCTAAGTTTAATTAACCAAATGGATTAATCTGTAAAATGTGAAATTTGAAGAAAACTATTCCTTTGAGTAGCTACTTATTCTGCAGTAATTCTTAAAGTAAAAACTAAAATCTAAACAGGAGTAGATCATTAAACTAAATTCGTAAATATCAAGTGTGACGTAAATCAGTGCACAAGCGAAAATAAAAGAATATATATTGTATATTTCCCCTAAGGCAGAACTGCTGGCAAAAGCAGCTTAATTACTATAAATATAGCTTCATTATTCTTGAAACAATGCGCTTAAAATACGGAAATAATGAAGAAAAACTTCCATTGATTTTTTCGTTTCTATTGAAATTTACGATGTTTTAATTGTTATTGTAAAATACATTTCACGAAATTTGTTTTGTGAGTCTCAGCAATTCAAATCACAGGGGTAATTCAAGAGTGTTAAGCAATTATTAACACCTCTGAATTAATATTCCAAATATAACAGAAAATTCCACCTTTTTTTCTTTGCGGCAAGAGTCTACATTTGAATGGGATGTTTCCAAAATCTATTTTTAATTAAAAAGTTATTTAACACTATATTATCGCCACAGAAACATGAAATCACCGTTGGCAGATAAAAAAAAGAAGCGCCAAAAGAAATTTAGTTTTGTTCTGCAATTTATTTGCAAATTCAATTTCTGAAAGAAAGCCGACCTCGCTCGGCTTATGTTTAATCAAGTAGACCCGAAAAAACACCGATCCTTTGTGACGTCATAATTCCATTGACGGAAGTTTCGTTCCATAAAAGAAAGTATCACCCTTTTTTATCTTAAACTTATTGCATTAACTTAGAGAATTGACTTGATGAGAGTAATTTTAGAAAATTTGCCAATACGTCGTATTATTGGTAATTTGAAAAAAATTAAGAATAATTGATATTGCTAATGCAATATATGTATGTATTTGCATTTATATGTATGTATATATGTGTGTGTGTGTGTGTGTGTATGTAGTAGCTTATATAATTTTTATAAATTGTATTTTTATTTTATTTTTTTTGTAAAGGGAATTTTGTTTTTTTTAATTCTGATTCTTCTTTTTTATAATACATTTCTGGACATTTAAAAAAACAAAAAAAACTACAGGATTTTATACCTCGGACTGATTCATAATCTATTTACTCTTCTTCCGAAATAGCAAAATACGGTAGAATAAATGGGGAATAATGTTATTTAAATTTTGTGTGTTTTGACGGGTGAATGTAAGAAACGGTAAAAATATCCAAGATGATGCTTTCTCTGGAACCATCAGATACAACGCATGTTACTTCTATTTGGGAGTAAATTTTTATTTTAGAGGTTATTTCATTCTTTATCCCAACTGAACCTGCATCATATTATGGGGAAGAGTGAGTCATGTGTCTAATTTAGTTTACTGAGGATTCCGTAAGGGATTAGCACGTGCTGCTAATTTTTATTCTTAATCTGTAAAGTTATTTAGCTTTAGAAGTAATAATCTTGATTCTTCTGTTTATATTGTGTACATATTGACTGTGGATGGATCTCGAAAGAGGAAATAATTTATAGAAACACAGCAAAGGTTGAGTAGCTTAGAAATCGAAATGAAAAAGTTGTTTGAAAGAAAAATACTTCAAGTTTATCAAAATTAAATAAAAATAAAAAAGCTGTTAATTTTTATAAAGAGCATCAAATACATTCCATTAATAATTGTAGGTAACTTTAATTAGAGTAAAATAACGGTTAAAAAAAAATTAAAAAAGGTAAAGTATAAAAGATCAAATATTAAAATAAAAGTTTAAAATGTTACTTTTAATTTAAACATTATGGTTCATTAAGTGATGCGAAGAATGATTACAAATTGAAGGATCCTGTTCTCAAAAGAATGGATTTATTTATTTATTCATTTAAGTTATTTATTAAAAGTCCGCAAATATTAGTCCGCTTTGATGCCATTCAGAAATATTAAAATTACTATTTGAATTGTGTTTGTTTACTTTAATAACTGTAATCTTAATACGAAGTCTTTTAATTTCATGGACTATTCTTTTCCTATTCTTAATTTATCCCAATATTAATGTTTAATCAAGTAGAAAGTGGGAACCGTGGTCCAATAGTTAGGCGCTGAACTGTAAGGTCTGTAAGGGGCGAGTTTAATTACTGGCGGGGATGGGGATTTAAGAGTATTTCGCTTCCTAGGTCCCACAGTACACCCATAATGAGGACCAGGTTCTTTTTCAGAGATAAAAGGTGTCAGACTGACCATTTCAACGTCAATTCGTACCAATGATCATTAGTATTAAAACGATTTAGTGTTATTATATAGTATTACAATCGGGTTCGGTTCTCATGTGGGTTTCGTGATGGTGGACGATCCGCGCTGGGCAGATTTTCTCGGGGTTCTCCCGTTCCCCTGCACTTCTCCCACCATACTTTCTGAGTCTTTCTCTCCATCTGTCCTTATTTCCGTGGGAAAGTACAATAAACCTCCGGTCGCAGTGCTTGGCTTCTCTGCCACCCACATTCACTACATAACGTAGTATTATAATCGTTAATCTTATAACTCCATACACGGATGCTGAACCCATGTTGATGATGAAATCGAAAGTAAGGTTACCAAGAAAATAGAAAAAACAAAAACAAAACAAAACAAAGTTTCAACAATTGTTTTGTCTTTGTATTGTAATTAGGTAGATATTTATCTTGGATGTGAAATGGACCACTTGAGGTTTACGCCCCTATCGAAGTAACGTATGACGTGTATCCCACATGCGGCGAGGGCTTGTGGGATAACAAACATATAACTTTGTGTGAATTACTAACAAAATCGTCGATTTTTGATATTTCAAGACGGATGGTTCAGTACTGTGCAGATACTTATTGTAATAATTCTGTAAAAACGCTTGGAATATCCTTTTTTAATATAATATTTCTTCTATATCTAAACTGGTTAAAACAAAGCACATGGCTTTGTTTATCCCACATGCGAAGCAGTAGCCTGGTGGGATATATTGTAACTACGAAGCCCCGCCTATCCTCAAACGATCCATTAAATTATATCCTTCTTTGAAAATATATTGCTGTCGTCTTCTTCAATAGGCGATAATCAACTGTACATCCAATCTGAAAATTTTGTAAGGCTTATAATCGTTGCATCCAAATCAAATCTTTTAGTTCAGCCTCTATATCTATTAGGGTTAAAACGAAGCACATGGCTTTGTTTATCCCACAAGCCAAAAAGTAGACTGGTGGGATATTTTGGAACTACGAAGCCCCGCCTATCCTCAAGTGGTCCATTCTCTACAGTATTTTACATTTCAATATTATTTTCATGAAAACTATAATGAAAACCGAAATAGAGAATTTCGTTTTTTGGTAATAAAAAAATTAAAAAACCAAACTTAAAGCTGAATTAACTAACTAATTAAATTAGAGCTGAATTGAGCGCGTTTTAACTATTTACCTTTATTCTCTTTGAATTTAATTCATCTTAATTTTGCCAATTTTATTCTTACAAATCTTAATTTGAGTTTCCTTTACCGATATTTATTTGAATTTATTACTACTTTATTTCTTAGTCTTTTTTTACCAAAGGTTCGTTGAACATCAAATAAAAGCGAATCCTCTCCACTGTTGCTGCTTCCATATGTTGATGGTTCTAATCGACATTGAATGGCGTTTTGGATTGGTGCTTGTTAAGAGGGTGTTCAAATGGGATCCACGAGATTAATGATGGATGAGGCGTTCATTAATCAGGGTTAACGAAAAAGGCGTTCGCTGCAACCCCTTCCTTGTGCTCTTGTTTCGTGTGGTTGATTATCAACTCTGCACTGCTACTTAAGGACCTCATTTCAAATGCATTAGACACAATCACACAAGAACAATTGCGTTTGTTAAGTGAGAAATTACATTCGATAATTTAGGAGCGTCTTTGTTTGGAAATCAGGTTTCATTAAGAATATATTCACAATTAAAGGGGAAAAAATTGATTAAAGGAAAAGAAGGAAAAAAGTACTTAATGTATGATTAGTTTTTGGGACTTGACTTTAAAACTTTAATTTTCTAAATTTTATTTAAAATTATATAATTTTCTTTATTAAATAATTTTCTATAAGAATAAATCTGTACTAATCTTCATAATCTCTTTGTATGTTAATAATTTAGAATCCTCATCAATTGTTTCCAATCCCTATCAACAATCATCCACTTTAAATTGTTCTTAAAATGCATTTTCTTTCTTTATTTTTTTAATTTTCTCTCTTTGTTTTTTACGTCGTAAAAACGTACAAATGAAAAGCTTACTCTATCTGCTGCTTTAAATCTGCTGCAGTAAACAATAAAATTTTTAAATTTATAAAAAAATAATATTAAATCCGTATTCTTTATTTAAGTTGTTGAATTCCGATTAATTTTAATCATATCAAACAGCAAATCAGATTAAGGAATTAAAGCACTGGTGGAAAAATAATACAAGAAATGTTTGGACTAGTTTAAACCGAAAAATAATTATGGATTAAGAGTAAAGGAAAGAATTTTGAATAAAATTTTTAGTTAATTAGATAAAAATATTTTTAATTCATATAAAAAAATTCAAACATTACTTAATAAGCGATTTACTACATGGTAAAATAAAGTGGAATTCATAAAGTATTTTTCTTCTTCCTTCTTTTTCTTTTGTCAATATGTAATCATCCACATATTTATGTTTATTCCAATTAAAAAAAAAATATTCTTCATGTTTGTTATTTTTTCAAATGTTATAATTGACTTCTACTGATAAATATTAAATGTATTGATTATTCTGGTTTGATTTCTGGTTCATATTGTTTTAATGTAAATGGTTGTCATTTATGTCATTAAAATTGAAATCATTATGTTTGTTTTCTTTTAATATTGTTTTAGTTATTTACATAATCACATTTTATTTTTGAGTATTGAATTTCTGATTTCTATTGTATTATAGAAGGGATAACTTTATTGTTCTACATTTTGTTTCGTTATTTTTTATCTTAATTTATTCCACTATTTTACTATTATCTAGCCGATACCGTCGCTTCACATCGGAACATAGCATTAAAAGAAAAACCTTATTTATTTAGCAAATTAATATCGAGATCGGAGAATATACGAGTTCCCAGCCCGTTTAACTCAGGTGGCCTTCTCCGCTTTACTCAGGTGTATTGCGGGTTGGCGCCACACACCTGGGGTTACCGCCAAACAATTCATGGTCAGTTTGCCAGATATCCCGTGGGAATTTCGAAACATCCGGCCTTATTCCTTGTCTACATCATAAAGGAAACCTCTGTGCAAAATTTCAGCTTTGTAGATCCAAGCATTTGGGCTGGGCGTTGATGAGTCAGTCAGTGAGTCAGGACTTTTCTTTTTATATATTGAGATTTAATTTAACTTGATTATGTATTAATGTAATGTAATTATTACGTAACTTCAGCACCTGCACACAGGATCTAGAAGTAGAATCTCGCAGGACTGTAATTTCTTGTTACTTAAAAAAAAAAAATAATAATAAGCGATTAATATCAATTGTCAGAAATCATTAGTTCAGTTCTAGAGTTTTTTTTGTTTTTTTTTTAATCTTGAAGTTTAACGAGTGCAATTAATTGTGAATAAATGAGACACATAAATAAGATTTAAAAAGGTTTAACAAATTAAAAAAATACAATTAAAAACTACCGGTTTCGAATTTCCACAAATCATTGACAAGAGTTGTTTTTTGTTTTAATGGGAGTTTTTCTCACCTACTGGCGATTTCTGGAGAAGCACTCACACATAAAAAATTTCAAACATAAGTTAGAACTCTTGTCCTTCAATCTGCAAGCCAATGTCCAGGAAGAACCACCAAACCGTTTGGGGGGGGGGGGGCATATTCCAGCGGCGCGCTAGGAGGGTGCGGGCCCTCGGGCAAGATGAATTTTGTGGGCCCTTGACGTTATGTGACACCGGCCCATGACCCGTCATAGTCATACTGGGTTTGTAACACACATATAAATACATACAAAAACACATACAAATATATAGATTTTTAAAGAAATATCGTATTGATTAACTGAACGTAATTTCTTAATTTTGAAATATTAAAAATGCATTTATTTTCATCCATAATCCTCTTTCTTCTAATCAGGCGCGGGGCCTGGGGCGGTCGCCGCGTTCGCCACCCCCTAGCGCCGGCCCTGCATATGCATACAAAATGATTGATCTCCTGAGTCTTACTTTACTAAAGTGATGACGAACAAATCGTAATTGAAAATCATTTTGTACAGACTCCTCCAATACATCTGTCACTTTGAATTTAATAAAGCATTCAAGATGAAGAACTATTTTCCGTTATCTGCTACTTCAGAGATCCTTCCCAGCTACATAGGAGATTAGTGTAGATTCTGGATACTGAAATGACGACAATTACAGCGAAGAATATTCTAAAGAACAACTTCAATTTATCAGAATCCGGTAAATCTACATCTTACTGTATGACTTTTTCATAAAAAAAGATTCAACCTATTCATGGAAAATCATATTATCTGTGTCGGTAGATATTCAAGATAAGGAATATTCAGGATATTCAAGATAAGGGATAAGGGATATTGATTTAAATCAGTTATTCTTAACATGGTACATTCTTAATGTAAATAAATAAATAAACGTTTCAGAGATATAAAATTATTTACTTCTTTCTAAATTAGATATTTAGAGAAAATTCGGAAACAGAGAATCAGCTACTGAAATAAAATTAAAATGAATTATATTGTCATATCTTAACAATGCATTGAAATGTTACAACATATCTTGAGAAATTTTTCATTCGATCTAACAACGTGATTTATGCATCTTGCTTATATTTCTGATAATAACGAAAAAGAGATGAAATTGAAATACGGTGTCTAATGTCACCAGCTGTAGGTCTACATGTTATCTCATTGAAGGCCATACTTTATATGGCTAGAAGTTAGAAGAAGTAAATCAAATGGAAGTAAATATATCAAGATAGGTAAACTTATACAGTTTTGTGATTAGAATAATTACAGCACATTGTAAGTTAATAACGATTGTTCTGGAAAATATATTTTTATTCTTACTTTCAGTTAATGTTTCTTTCTACTATTCCTTCAAAACTTTACCAGTCTTTGATATGATATTTTATTGAAAAGTATAATTTACGATGTCATCATTCCAGTAATTAGTTTCCTTCTATTAAATAGTGCTTATTTATTGAATGAGCCAAGGTGATCGAAATGTGTTCGAATCCCGGCAGGGGCTCGGGTGTTTCTTTCTCTGATTCTCTTGCTTAAAATCAATAGCCTAGGGCTTCTAAAATAGGCCTATCAGAAGACTGTGAGGTGCATCACGGCCATTCAAAAATGTAATTGGTGACAATTTGTAATTTTCATGAAGTACAAAGCAATAATAATGCAGAAGTCTGTGAATATTGTTGTAATTACCACTCCCGATAACGAAGCACTGAAATGAACATCATTTGTCAATATCTCCTGTTTTCCTTTATAAACTATATACTGCTTAGATTAGTTAGACCAAACGCATGAGTTCAGAGGTCATCTATAATTTTTGACTCGCATCTTGATAATTCAGCGTCAATGGACAACTACAGTCAACAAACTTTCCTCCCATTGTGTCTCCATCGAAAAAAAGTCCCTCTCATAAGTTACAGACATCTTTTGGTTGTCAGCTACAAAAGTTAATATGTAAGAAGGTTTAACGTGCATTAAATGTAATATGAAAACGTAAAAAAAAATAAAGGATGCACAAATTCGTTTGCTTTTACGCATTGAGCCATCATCGACAGCAATCTGGGATAGCTGTTTCGTCCTTATTAGGACTCATCAGCCAGATTGCGCTTCGATGATCAAGCTCAGAACGCGTGAAAGCCTGTGGATCCTTCTCCTGCTCTCGGAAGTGGGACTCGGCAGAAAGCAAGCGTATTTGTACATTATATATATATATTTTTTCTGTTTTCAGCTACAGAAGTTAACCAATCATACCTATGTAAAGTAAGTAAATGAAGAATGTCTCGACAACGGCAATAAAGTAACAAGTTCCTGAAAGATCTTAAAGCCTACTTTCCTAAAAAGTCCTTCATTTTGTTATAGTTTTGTTGTAAAACTACATAAAGATAAAACTACGTTTATTTCTAAAAGATCTCTCTAATATAAATAGTAAGTTTTTTACAGTAATTTTTCGATTAAGAAATCCGCAATATTTATTTAACTTGTTTTTAGCCGATTAATTTCAATACTAACAAAGCGCGCAAATTTTTACTAAATAAAAACATTAATACTCTTTATTGAATAGAATTTTGTTTTTCGTTTATAATTTTTTCGTTTTTTTATTTTTTTTTCGCTAACAATGACATTGACGTATACTTTCTTTCTAAAAGGTTTCTCAATAGTATTAGGTAAAATTCATTGTTATGGTGATATAATACAAAGAAAGCATTCATCAACTTCATTCTGTTTTGTGCACTTAATAGTGGTGCACAAAAATATGAGACGGGTTATAATATAGCTATTATTTGAAAACTCCTAAACAATCTAAAAAAGTCTTGGGGATTCTTTAGCAAAGTAAATGTCACAAGTAAATATCATATTTCTGATTCATTATTAACAATCTATCCAAATATTATTATAAAGGATTGGATCGGGGTTTTTTTTTTATTAATTAATTATTTTATTATTAATTAAGTATCGTAAAAAAAAATCATCAAAATAAATTCTCATTACTACTATTGTTTTTTAAAGTAAGCAATTATCTATCAAAATAATTTAGTTAGAAAATAATGGTTATTCCATTTTTTCCAAAAAGAAACAACAAAAAGAAGATCGTTGATATCCTGCTGTTTTAATCCCAACAAAGATGTCGGGCTACAATGTAAGTTTTATGCTGATTCCAAGCCTCTGAACATTTCATATGTAAGAGGATAAATTGGAATTAATAGAGGAATCTAAATTTGTAATTACAGTATATTTATTATATAAAATAAAATTAATGTTACATTTAAACATTTATTTAACGAGATGCCACTTTTCCTTTAAATTTATTCAATTTTTTAAGCAACTTTCATATGGAACGTGTGAACTATAAATTCAAAGTAATGTGTGGTTATGTACTTAATTTCTTAACCGATAAGTAGATCTTGAAAATTGGCATCCATGTCAAAACATAATGAGGCAATTTTGTTTGTTGGTTTGTTTTTTTTTAATTTTTCTTTTGTAATTAAAAAATTTGATTTTTGTAATTATGTAAGAACATTCTAAAACTTTAACTTTGAGCAAAATTTTTAACTTACATTTATCTTGATCTTATTTACATTTTATATAATTTTATTGTCGAAAACAATTCAATTTAAAATAATTCAGTTCACTTAAATAAAGTAATAAAAGTTTTTCTTTATTTCTTAAAAATCTATATCTTCGGAGAAATGTAAATTATTAATCTAATTCAAAAACTTATCTTTGGAACCTATGAAAAAATTTGTGAGTGAAGTACAAAATTTTTATATTTCTAATTCAAACGGTGGCTCTCACTGTTTAATATGAAGTGAGAATAGCTTTAAAGTAGCTTTATACTGTAATTCTAATTACAATATTTAAATTTATAGTTTAGAAGGATATTTAGGTCTACTTATGCTTTT
>JAFIDM010012231.1:114340929-114375663 GCA_023159025.1 Thereuonema tuberculata
TCTGGTTATGTATTATCGAACCCTCATAGCTTCGGCCTGGATAATACCAGACAGCTCAAATTTTCAGGATAAGATGCAGTTACCATACTAATGAAATACGCTAAGTTTCATTTATTTAGCTTTTATACTTTGGATTTTATTAAGATCTGAAATGCGTCGTACCCTCAATGCTTCGGCCTAAATAATACTGTGTAATAATGTGATTTCTTACAAAAGTGCAAACAGCTTGTATATACAAGTTGACCAATAGAAAAACAGAAAAGTAGGGTATTGAAAAAAAATCCATTTTTTAAATAATCTTAAAACTAAATTTAGTTGTAATAGATAATCCCACCCAAAACATTTCATGTAAAATAAGTTGCCAAGACTCACATGCTCATAACGCTTTCACTGTTAAAAAGTTATCAGATCTCATCTTACAAAAAGAAATGAAATCCCACCCAAAACATTTCATGTAAAATAAGAGGTTGCCAAGACTCGCATGCTCATAACGCTTTCACTGTTAAAAAGTTATCAGATCTCATCCTACAAAAAGAAATGAAATCCCACCCAAAACACTTCGTGTAAAATAAGTTGCCAAGACTCACATGCTCATAATGCTTTCACTGTTAAAAAGATATGAGATCTCATGTAGAGCCAAGCCCCTAACTCTACGAGGCCTAACTCTACAAGCCCTAACTCTAAAAACCTTATATCTTGGTCAAAAAGTATGGCTTGGCCGTTTCATGGAACTATTTCATCTCACCCAAAACATTTCATGTAAAATACGTTTCCAAGATGCTCATAACGCTTTCACTGTTAAAAAGTTATCAGATCTCATATAGTGCCAAGCCCCTCACTATACATGCCTAACTCTAAAAACCCTACTATCTTAGTCAAAAAGTGTGCCTTGGCATACTCCATATCCTTTACATAACTCCATGGGATTGTCTGTGTGACAGCCACGAAACGGCCAAGGCATACTTTTTGACCAAGATATAAGGTTTTTAGAGTTAGGGCTTGTAGAGTTAGGCCTCGTAGAGTTAGGGGCTTGGCTCTACATGAGATCTCATATCTTTTTAACAGTGAAATCATTATGAGCATGTGAGTCTTGGCAACTTATTTTACACGAAGTGTTTTGGGTGGGAGTTTATTAATAAGAATAATAATTCTAATAAGGTTTTGATGAATATTATGAAAATGTGTTATTTATGATAATTGCATGTTGCCTATTTTTTCGTTATTTTTGTTGCAGTTGAGGAATATTTCATCATGTAGGATTCATTAAGTTAACAACTTAGTTTTGAAGAAGATATTGTCAGTGTCTTTAACTCATTTTCTTTCCTACTTGTGACAAAAATTATTGTTGATATTTGTTTTAATATCAAAAGAATTTAACTTTAATGGGAAACCTTCACAGTAAGAATTAATTTATATTTATATTTAGGTCTTCTGCTTTTAATTTATTTCTTTTCCTTTAATAATTAAAGTAAGAATTTATGAATAATGAGAATTTATTTCATTTTCAGGAAAATGGAAAAAATTCAACGCATTGTTTGTATTCGCCTGGAATAAGAATTTTTAAATGCCTGGAGACCTTTCCTTTGATTGTTGTCACGAATTAAATAAAGAAAAAAAGGAAAGTAAGATTTTTTCAGGAACTTGTGGTTTAGTGTAAGGAAAAATATTGGAATCATTTACATGAAATGAGGAAAGATGAAAACTCAAGAATTATCAAAATTGAAAAAGAAGAAGACCTCAACAAATTGTAAAATCACTATCCTGCAGAATAGAATTATTTATGTCAAAAATAAGAAAAAAATGGAAGATCACACCACCAGGGGAGTTCTCTTCAACTATGAAAATTTAAACGAATGGCAATATGATAATGAAACTCGAACTTCTCAAATGAAGTCCGAAAACATATTATTCTTAAATATCAGAAGCCTCAAAACAAATTTCAATTATTTTATAAGTCACATTAACAATGTAAATAGTTTCGAAGCAATAATTCTAGTAGAAGTAAACATAAAAGAAGAAGAAATTTCTTATTATACCCTTCCAAATTATTATATTTTACATAAATTAAGGAAAAATACAAGGGGGGGTGGTATAATGATATATTTCAAAAAACACTACAATGTTGAGACTTTAAATATAAACACGATTACTTTCGAAAATATAACCTGCACACTAAAAAATAACCTAAATAAAAACCAAAATGCATTTAATAATAAAAATCTTACAATTTTAGCAGTTTACAAACCACCGCATACTAATAAGCCACAATTTCTAGATGAACTAAATAACACCCTAAAAGAAATAACGGATAAATCAAATTTGAGTAAAGATCTCATAGTTGTCGGAGATATGAATATTGACATTCTAAAGCAAGATTCACTTACACTACAATACCTGGAAACCTATTTATCATTTGGCCTCAAAAATTATATCTACGAAATAACTAGAAACGTAACAACGGCAAAAAATACCTCCGCCACTTGTATAGACCATTGTTTTGCAAAAATTCACAACGCCACTTTAACTGGAAACATAATTAGAATCGATATATCTGACCACTATCCACTCATAATAGAATATCACACCCTCAACGAGCAGACCATTAACTCAAAACATAAAAACAACAACAAAAGAAACACAAAAATGGACGAAAGCTACTTTAAAGAGAATACTACAAAACTTATAACAAACATAAAAAATACCATAGAAACTGACCCAAACAAAATCATAAGTAAACTAATCAACATTACCAATAAAGCCAGATTATATACATATAAAACAATAAAAAATAAAAAAGCCGTAAATGATATAGAAAGTAGAAGAAACAATGATAAACATAACTCATACAAACAACAGTGGATGACAGACGATATATATAGACACATAAAAGAAAAAGATGAATTATTTAAAAAATACAAAAATAACAGGACCAACACAAAATACGAAGAACAGTACAAAAAGAAAAGAAATTGGGTAAAAGATATTATAAACAAAACCAAAAACAATCATTATCATAAAACATTAAATATTAATAACAACAGTACTGCAAAAATTTGGACTGTTATCAATTCAGAAATAAATCAAAAAAACAAATCAAAAGACAACACACAAATCGATAGATTCATACAAAAGCATGGTATAAAAACAGCAAATGATAAACTAAGTAAAACGTTCAGACTGAAAAATATCAATGAAAATTGTAATTGCGATTTCAAGGAGCACAGAGATAACACAAGCAGTCAACTTCAATCGATGGCATTCCTTCCACCAAATATAAGCGAAGTAATTAGTTTAATTGACATTATGAAAACCAAAAATTCAGTGGGAATTGATAATATTAAGACAAAAGATATAAAGGAACATAAGGAGATTTTTGCAGAATTAATAAGTGAGCTGTTTAAAATCATGTTCAATTCGAGTATTTATCCATCAGCATGGAAAATTGCCAAAATCATTCCCATTTATAAAAAGGGTAAAGCAGATATCGCAGAAAATTATAGACCTATTTCAATTCTATCAAACGTTTCAAAAATAATAGAATCCTATCTATCAAAAACAATTTTTAACTATGTAATAAATTACAACATACTAAAAAAAGAACAATATGCCTATCAAAGAAATTCGAGCACTATCAACCTTCTAAATAACTTTAATGAAACTATAAATCATAATCTGAATAAAAGCCTATATAATTTAGTAATTTTCATTGACTTCAGTAAAGCTTTCGATCGCGTAAATCACAATATCTTAATAAAGAAATTGCATAATTTAGGAATAAGAGGCAAAATCAATAAATTGATAGAAAACTATTTAAAAAACAGAAAATTCAGAATAAAATTAAACACAAAACAAAGTAAGATCTACAACATTAAGTCGGGCATTCCACAAGGTTCCAATCTTGGACCTCTTCTATTTATTCTATATTTAAATTCCCTCTTTTCAGAACTACAAACATCAACGGCCTATGCCTATGCAGATGATCTTGTAATACTGAACACACACAAAGATTTATCAACAGCTCAGAATAGACTACAAGAAGACTTTAATAAAATAACGAAATGGTCACATGATAACAAAATGCACATAAACAATGATAAAACAAAACTAATGTTGATTAAAACAAAAAACAAAAGCCTGACGGACCTTCCACAAATCAAATTACATCAACACTCTTGTTACAGACAAAACTATCTTTCAATAAACTGCTCTTGCAGTAAACTAGATGTAATAAATGTATATAAATATTTAGGTATTCACATAAACAATAACTTCACATGGACAAATCATTATATACAAATTACAAAAAAACTAAACACTTTTACTTACATGTTTCACCACATTAAAAACTTATTTCCACTCAAACAAAAAATTATTATTTACAAGGCTTTCGTTGACTCTCTATTAAACTACGGACTATCTTGTTGGATACATATCACCAAAACAGAAATGAAAAACATTGAAAGGCTTTTAAAGAAAATATTTAATTTAATCTTTTCAAAATATAATACTCTAAACGAACATCAGAAACGTCAATTAAGAATCAAACACAACATTTTATTACCAAAACAAAAAATTACCTATACACTATTAATAAAAAACTTTTATAATGTAAATAATAAAATAAAGACAGTTCCTAACATAACAAATACTCGTAACAAACTACAGAATATATTAAAGTATGAAAATCCAAAAAATAATTACGGCCTTAGAAATAATAACAGGATTTTAATGAAACTGTTCAGCCAGTTAGATCCTGAGATATATAATGTAAAAAATATCGGAAAATTAAAAAATCTTCTAACAGAAAAAATAATCAACGAAAAAATAATTTGGAACATATAAATGAAAAAGCTAAAGAAACTATATCTTTATATCTTGTTTTATTTTATATCTTATTCATGTTGCTTTTGTTATTTTTACATAATATTTTAATTCACTCTAATTATGTACTGGTCTTATTTGTCATATAATATTTTTACTCCACTCTAATTATGTACTGTTCTAATTTTTGTTTGTAATATTTTTACAAAAGATTTTTTTATAATATTTTTACTTAATGTATTCTTTATTATCTATCATACTTAACTACTCTCAGCACCTACATCACAGGTACGTGAGTTTACCTAGTAGGACTGTAATGTTTAAATTTGCAAGAAATAAATAAAAAAAAAAAAAAAAAAAAAAGAAATAGCTCCAGTTTTCTTTCATCTTAATTTCTGAACAATTGAACTGATCCTCTTGAAAAATCAGCAGACCGATAAATCCTTTAATATTATCTGACACATCTTTCTTGACGATCGCGTTTGCGCGGGAATCACGGAAATTACGAGATTTGGCCATTAGCCTCTTCAGCAGGTCTCAAGGAATGTAGTATTGTGAATTTCTGTCACTAGAAAAATGCTAGAGAAAAAATGTTAAAGTTGGAATTTTACCTTCAGCGTAGAGGCGATGGATGCAGCGGCGAATAAGGCATCGGTCAAAATCGTCGACATCAGTCACGGGGCTTGCTCGTGGTCGCTTCTTTCCCGGAGTCGATAAGCCTTCTTTCTCGCCATTTTGTGAGAAGACATGGATAGAGGCTATTCTCGCGTCAATCACGTGAAATCGCGAAAATTCGGGATCATCAAGATCGATGTGTCTCAGTGTAATTAATATTTTTTTCCTTTAGAACATTTTTCCTTAAAAAAATAAAGTTAAGGGAAAGCTTTGAATCAACGTAGACTTCAAATAAATAAAATTAGAAAAAAAAAATTGAGCTAATTAAATTGCATTTAACAGGCACAGCTTGCAAAATATTGCACATGTCATAATATTATTAATACAATAAGCTTATATTAATAAGCTTATTTACAAATCATCACAATTTCATTTGAATTAACTTTTATTTTTTTATTTTATTTTTTTTTAAAACATAATTTAATGCTCCAAGAAAAAATGGTTATTTGAGCAAACTTGGTTTTAATTAATTCTTAATCTAATTCCTTCAAGAACTTTCAGAGACATTACCGAAGAAGAATTCCAACAAACATAAGACCCTTGTGGCAGCAGGTGCTTTAAGAGCGGAAGCTCCCTTGCTGATCTTTGATTTCTCTTCTCAGTTCAAATGAAATATGATATAACAACCATGAAATTCGTGTTCGGAAATGTTAACCAGAAAAAGATTCACGATTCAAGTGGTTCCAAGAATATTAATTGCAATAGAAGCGCCATAAAACACTAGATCGACGACCAGCCCCAAATAGTTGAAGCTGAACGGAAGGCTGTACATTACAAGATTTTAATGAGGTCACTTCCACAGAGTGACATGGATGACATCTGGTCTACAGTTACAGTACACCAATGCAAAGGTAAAAACAGAAGTTATCAAGAATAATAAATCAGTTTTAATTAAAAAAGAAATAAGTTTTGTTTGTTCAGGAAACAAAAGAAACAGGAAAAAAAGATTAAAGAAATAAGTTATATATCTACATACTGTCAACAAATTGGACATCTTCATTTTCTGCTAACGAGTTTTTAATTTGTGGACGTTAAATACAAAAAAGATAATGAAGAGGAAGTAGAATAAAAATTACAGCCTATACTACAGAAATGGAACAAAGAATAACCTCAACTGAAGTCATAGCCTTAATTGATTAAATTCTTTATAAATAATTATTATAATTACTAAAATTTGAGAAGACAATAAGATAAGCGCATCTAATTCTATTTGAATTAATTATAATTGCACTAATAATAATAATAAAATGAGATTAATGACCATAGACTCACTTAATCTTATTAAATTCTTTCATGATTAAATAATCTTTTATCATGAGAAAAACTTTATATAATTATTTTTAGTATAGTTTTTCAATAAAATTAGATAATGATTTTTTTAAAAAAAAGAAAGGTAGAAAATAATAAAACAAATATATTTTGAGAAAAAGAAAGAAAGAAATGAGCATGTAAATGATTAAATTAAATTGTAAATTAAACTTTTCATTAAATTTGTTATTTTTTATTGCCAAGATCTTGCATGTAGGTTCATAATAGCATAAATACTTCCAAGTAAAAAATGTTAATTAAACATAACTTGTTTGTTACTAAACAAAAGAATGGGTTAGTTTTTTTTTTAATGTTAACGTCATTTGAAAGCATGCAGTTGAGTTCTGTAGCTAATTGGGTTGATGTACGTTTTTACCTGGTGTCACGATCCAAATGCAGTTGTTGGTGTTGTAGGGTGAGGGTAGATGATGAAGGATCCCATCCCCTTCAACCGCTATCCGAGTGATGGCGTACATAATTGGATTTTTCTAGTCGACAGTGAGTGTGTGCATATTATGGAACTCGTACTATTAGCTCAGAGGCTGGGACCTCCCGGATCAGGTCCCTGAGCAGCGTTCTCGCCCCCTGCCGTCTCCCGATGCGAGAGAATGTCACCAGAGGCGCTGCGGAACGACGCCCAAAGAAAAGCCGCTTATAGGCCCATCACGGGGCCATGATATACTGAGATGGGTCTTATTTATGGAACGTATTATTCAAAGGCAAAGACGGAGAACGAGCCATACAAGGCAGCGCAACGCTAGTGGCGTCCCTCGTCCACCGAGCAAATAACATGACAGCAAATGACCATTTCTCAGCATTCCATTTCGTTCGTGGACGGAATGGACGACAGTAAACTCAGCGATAAGTTCTCGTGTGATGCAACGTTCGCTTAACTTTCTTTAATGAGTTCTTGAAATGAATGGAACTGACGCAGTTAAATGGATCTCAAGAAAAAAAGAAATAAAGTAAATTGAAAAAGAGAAGACAGAGATTGATATAACAAACTAAAAGCAATTCTCTATAAAGATAATGATAGAAATAAATTAATATGGTTTACGCTGAAGAGAATACTTTGAAGAAGCTAATATTTTAATATAAAACGAAATACATTAACACTTAAATGAGATTAGCTTGACGAAATCTTTTTTTTTCTTTCTTCACTAATGAAGAGAATGAGAATAGAATAAGACACACAGTTGCCATGTTCTTCTAGGTCTACAATCAGTTCCTATTTCAAAGTTTTACATAGTTACAAAATAATAAGTTCTAAATCCATACTTCCTCTTCAGTTCACATCGTAACATCTTGCAAAAAAATACTTCATCTACTCTTCATATGAAATAAAAAATACATTTTAATATCGAATTTTCGGAAGAATATTTCCTTTCTTCCTTCTTCAAGATCGTCAATTACAATAATGTACAATCAGGTGATATCAAATGCATAAAGGTGATTAATCAGGTGATTTATCAGGTGATAAAGAAAATAAAAATAAAAATTCCATATAAAGAAAATTTGTAAAAAATTTGAAATTCAGATAGCTTTTGAATACAACAACAAATTGAAAAATATTTTATGCCAGAAAATTAATAAGAATGAAAATAAAGCTAATATGGGATTAATTTATGAATTGGAATGCCAAAATTGTGGGAAAATTTATATTGGGGAAAGTAAAAGAACAACACGGGAGAGGGCACTTGAGCATATTTATTGTATTAAAAATGATTTGGAAGAAAAATCTGACGTAGCTTATCATTGTGGGAAAAATGGACATTGGATCAAGGAGGAAGTGAAAATTATCATGTTAGAAAAAGATACCAAAACTAAGAAAATACTAGAAAGCCTAATCATCAGAAATACCAGAAATTTAAATTATAATAGAAGCAAAGGATTGGAAATTGAGAATGTTTTTATAAATTTGGCTAGGGAAATGGTAGGAATTTGTATGAATAAAAACAAAAAAAGTATAATAATTGATGAATTTAAAAACTTATGATTATTGTAATGAGATTGTTAGTAACTAAAATTGAAACATAAGAATTGTAGAATTTACAGAAATCAAACAATTGTAAATGTAATAATAATGTTAGTAGCATTAAGGGTTGATAAGTTTTGTTACCAACTATGGCTAAGAAATCTATGCATTTGATATCACCTGATTGTACATTATTGTAATTGACGATCTTGAAGAAGGAAGAGAGGAAATATTCTTCCGAAAATTCGATATTAAAATATGTTTTTTATTTCATATGAAGAGTAGATGAAGTATTTTTTACAAAATAATAACCTAATTATGATACACAACGCTGCAAAGCTTTAACTTTCTACCATACTCATATAATTGTGTTAGTTTTGTATGCAACTACAGTGCGAAACGTTTTTTGAGTTTGAAAATACGTTTAACCTGTATTTGTACATCTCCTCTCAGCTTACTAATGAGAATTAGGATAAGATAAATCATGACTCACAACTCGATGTCATGGATGATGCCAAAGATTATTTTTTTATGTGAACTCTATTGATTCGTTCAAGCAATACACTCTCTTAATAACATGTTTCCAAATTTTTTAATTATAAGAATTTCCGGGAAAGAAATCAAAATAAAACTTTAAAGCGATCGCTATAATAGCCAAATGTAGCGTGAAAGTAACAATCCCCATCTTTTAAAGTTTAAAGGAATAGATTATTTTACTTATTTCTTACGTGCAAATACTGTGATTAAATAAATGACAAAAACATAGCAATAGTTATATAAGAAGAAAATTTGGTTTGTTTAATTACGACAGAAATATTCAAACAAAATCATTACAGTTAATAGACTCGTAAGTTGCAGAAGAAGCTCAACCTAGCAGATCTCATAAGTAATTATTTAAAATTATGTCAATACGTAATTACTTAAATGAATTATAAATAATTGCCGTAAGGAACCATCGAAATGCTGTAATATTTAACTTTACTCAGGTATGAGTGAAGCTGGGATGAATTTAAAATAGTGATAATTGCCTTAATAATTATTCAAGAGATTCAGAATATTATTTGCTCTTCATTAGCTTTAAGATGACTGAAGATAAGCGAGCATCAATTCGTTAAAATGAGATGGAAATTCACGAGTTCCGTAGCATCAGTTTACTTCCAAGAAAAATGTTCTTGAACTGATAAAAGCTTGCCAGCACGATAAACTTTTCCTAGTAAGCCAAAAGAAGACTTATTTACGTTGATAACTTTTAAGTTTACATTTTTATTTATATTGTTTTTTAAGCTGGATGGATAATTGAACTGATACATTTTGCGATGTATACCGAAATTACTGAGCTCTGGGGAACAATTTTAAAAGCACATTCTGAACTGTTATTAAAAGACATGATTCTTTCTCCTTCAACTTTCCAATTTTTAGTTTTGATTACATTCAAAGTTGAAGAATTCTACCTATTCTTCTTAAGGTTATCTACACCATCCGATACGTTATTTTAAGATTATATGATAATGATTAGAAAAGTAAAGATTAATAGGAAAGTTTCAGATGACCAGGATATAGGCTTTGTAATGTAACTCCCTCATTTGGCTACGTTGCTTCTGTCCCCTTCCCATTCAGCCACATTCATATCATGTGGGGACTGCGGGGGTGTTGATAGAGCTCTTGGGAGTGTTAGCTCCTGATGAAAAGTAGCTTAATCTTTAACTTGAGGAGCAAGGACAGTTGTCAGATGATAAGACAGTTGAAGTTTTTTTACTTTTCTCAATCTTAATCTGATTTGGAATCATCAAACGAATGCATCGATCTCCTGATCCACCAATAATCAAGAAGCATTGTGGGATTAAGAATAAAGATTAAGAAGAGGATGTAAGATCTCAAATTCAAATTCAGACCCTTTCAATAAGAACATTATAATTTTTTTTTTAGAATTTTTTATTTTTATTTTGCCGACATCTATTTTACGAAGACACTGAGAGTATTAACACATTTTTTTAAAATTATTTGCTTGTAACTGACAAATGAATGAATATCCTTAAGCTTTCTTATCTTACAGATGATAGTTTTCACTTTATGTCAAAAAAAAGCTTTTTTGATTTTTAATCTGACTTATTTTTAATAGAAAAACCATACAATGTTTTCTACATTTCTTATTTTTAAAACTATAAAGATGAACACTAATTAATGATTGAAGGAAATGGAAATAAAAATAACGTTCGTTTTCTTACAGACTGCAAAAAGACATCCAAGATATCGTAAAAATTGCGTAAATGATTAACATAGAACATTAAAGGAAACGATGTTATAAAAAAAAATTATATTAGCAAATTTCAGAAAATCATTTTTAGTATTTTTAAAAATAATAAAAAGAAATACAAGATGATTTAAATAACTTATATAGTTTTTATAAGTTAGTTTATATAATTTATTTTACATTCGTATTCTATTTGACTTAATTATCTGTTATCCTTTTTCAAAATAGGCCTACCTGTACTACGTAAAGGGTGTCTATAAGGCTTTTTTGCAGTCGAATTTAAATCATTTCACTTTTCATTAGATAATAAATAATCTGCAAAATGTAAAAGAGAAGGGAATTATTTAATTTTTAAACTTCCCATTAACTTTTCAGACGCAAAGCAGAGCAACTTCTGAATGCAAATTCTATAACTGCCTTTGAATTAAGGCGCTGATCACATTTGTTGTCATAGCACGAAGATGGTTTAAAGAGTGTTTCGTTACTTCATGGCTGTGATCTGAGAAAATTCTAATGAGAGGAAGTCTTGATAGTCTATTTAAAAAGGAACGTTTAATTTCCCATAACTTTGGACACCTCAGACTTGTTATCACGCATTTATATAGTATTCATGTTATAATCGAATTTTAATTTATTTTGTTGGTATTATTTAAATATTTTCTATGCATTTTGGAGTGGGGTAGAATTTTGGACGTATCCTTGTCTATCTTACTGCTCTCTGGCTTAAAACACAAAGCGTTTTAAATTGTTATGTTCTTAGGAAATCAATACGATTCTACATAATAATAAAAAATCAATATTCTGAATAAAGAGATTGAAATTTTATTCAGAATCCCCGATCTTTGCTCTTTTGCTACACAAAATGCTTTAGGCACAGTGTTGCCAAGGAACTGAAATAATATTGACATTTTAAAATTCAAAGTAGTAAAGTTTGTGCGATTGTAGACTATCTCGCATAAAGTAGAAGACGTCATTGATCGTTCAAATAAAAATAACTTGTGTGAGCTCAAGACCAACAACTCAATCCAATAAACAATTGCCTAACAAATAGCAATTCCACTGGGGAAAAAATGGCTTGTTATGAGTGAAGAAAGAGCAGTCCATAATAACTCGGAAGTCTGAAGGGGAGGGGAGTTACCGTGCAGCACGCGAGAGATGCTTTGACGTTTCAATTGAAGCTGGAAGGGAGGAGGGCATTGATATCCCTCCTCCATCATCGTTCTACAAAAGAAGCTTTTAGCCAAATAGACAATCCCAAGGGACGATCAGAAACAAAACAAAAAAAACCATCCAAATTGACTAATAGGTGTAATTAAAATGGTTTTGCTACTTACGTTTAATTATTCCTAATTTATCTTTTTATTAATTTATTATTCTCAGCCTAAAATGTAACAGATATCAGTTGCAGTAGTTAGAAAAGGACGCTAAGAATCCATAACTCTTTCACTGCCTCTTTTACATTGTGTAATCCACTGCCGTTATTTATTATAAGATTATAAGCAACGCTAAGTGAATATGATGCTGTTTCCTACATGGCGTCTTCGCGCTGTTTTATATTTATTAGGATTCATCAATGAATTGACGATCCCTGAGGATTCTGGCAGAGATTATCGATAGTAGAGATTTACTAGAGATCTCATATAGATCTATTAGGCAATAATAAAAATGATTAAAGCTTTTGAGAATGGCTTTAGATGAAAACAAATCAAATGTTGAAAATTGAAGAAATAAAAAATATATGATACTTCAGATTCTTTTCATTTTTATCATACCTCTCTTTCTTTCTTTCTTTCTATTTATTCAAGGTTACGGTACTTGTTTGCTTGTTTTTGTTTTTTTGTTTAGCTTACCTTAACATAAAAATAAAACGCTTAGACAAAAAAAAAACTAAATTTTTTATACAAATTATATTTTGTAAGCTTAAGTAATGTCGGTTTAAATTTTTTTATTTTTTTACATAAAAATATATAAAACTTACAAAGTAAATTAGTTGAAGTTTAATTTTAAAAATGGCATACTTCATTTCTATAGGATCGAAGTGATTGATTGATGGAACAAACTATAATGCAATGCTTCACAGTTTTATAATCACTTAACAAGAAGTAATAAAAAAAGAATCTTAGAGTGAAGTTAATCTAAGTAGTATTACACTGGTCCAATTACATTTAAGAATGCTTTGCAATAATTCTATGAAAACCTTTGATTATACAGTAAAACCCCGATTAACCGAACTAAAGGGCCGTTTCGGATAACAATTTTTTTCGGTTAAGCCATGAACATCTAATACAGCTACAGTATTTTATATTGTAATGACAGTACCTATTTTTGAAAGGTTTTGAAGGTCAAACGAACTCAAAAATCTCTTTGTATGCTACACTTATGTTCTTTATTAAAGTTAAAATTACATTTTTAGGATTACAGTGGGCTACATCAATATACAGTATTCTGTACTTAATAGTTTGTAGCATATGAAGTACTCATTTAAAAAAACTCAGTAATTTTTGTTTGTTTCTTGCGTCCCTCCCAACGTTTTCGAGCAGCGATTTCCGTGTTGTACATTATTATTGTTTGGATTTGCGATTTTCGGAGGCGTTTCGGATAACCCGGATTTCGGTTGACCCAAATTCGGTTAAACGGGGTTTTACTGTAGACTATTAGAAATAATCATAAAGAAAATCAATTTCCATTAATTCCCAGAGTTTAAGACAGATGAATCCGATTACAATAATTCATAAGTGTAATAAAATCAATAATCTATCCTCATCCTCTGTCGCTTTTTTTAAACCCTAAATTTAACATAATTTCTGACGTCATTGAATATCAAGCAGCAGGAAGCAAATTTAGGCCTACGAATTTTTTTTTGAGCCATTAAGCAATGAAACTACAAATGAATAAATGAAATTTATAATTGAAGTTTAGCGAATCGCCAAATTGAATATAAAATTATAGTCAATCATGAATTAAATTGCTGAATAAAGGCAATAAATATTGTAAACTATCATATTTTATATCAAAACGAATATTTTTTTTTTTTTGAAGGCAACTTCGATGTGTGATTGAGAAATCTCGAAAAGAGACAAACATTTCTACGACAACAGAAACAATTCTAAGCTACAAAGAAAAGATTTTTCTATGTATAAATGGGGTGTAAATGCACTGAAAATTAAATAAAAAAACTTTATGAAATGAATTTGAAAAGTTGTTTAGTTTGTTTAATCCACCACAACTCTTGTCTCAAGAAATCAAACTGAAAAACATTACAAACATAGGCACGAACCAGGTCATTAATAAATTACATATGAAATTATAAAATTTAAATATATATGTTTATCTATACACATTTGTACTGTGCTTGTATGTTTTAAAAATCGCCTTTAAAGTTTTTCAAATTGAATATTTCTGTTCATTTAATATTGATGAATTAACACTGTCGAAAAAGATCTTACTTCATTTTAAATTAATTCTAACAGTCGTTTCTATGCAAATCGGTAAAAGAAACTTAATGAAAAGGATCTAATTGCTAGAACTAACTCGAAATCAAATCCTTCAATTCTGTTTTGTTTTACTCTTTCTCGCTTTATTTATGTTTCCTTTCGTTACATTGGAAGAACCCAGTTCTGCATTGATGGTGATCAGTTGTGTTTCCTTGAAAACTCCTTTTTCTTTTCTTAATTCGCTTCATTAAGAAATATGTATCTTAAAATATGATTTCTTCTTTCCACCGATGGTTCCGCAGGAAATCTACGTCTTATTCATCATCATCATCATCGTCTTTTTCGCTCATTTATTTTGTTTATGATTTCCGCGGTTGGAAAAACCCAACGGATGATGATGGCGGTGTCTCCGAGGGAGCTGGGAACTGTCAGGTGAGATTAACCACGCTAGAAGAAGGTGTTGGCTGCTACGGCAGGGGTGGAGAAAAATAGCTCTAAAGCATCTCAGAACGAAACAAAAAAAAAAAAAGAAAGGAAGGAAGAAAAAGACCAAGATACGCGTTTTATGATCGAAACGAATTCTCCGAAGAAACGAGAAAAACAGTCTCCGAAAAAAAAACCCTCTAGAATTTTAGGTGATTCTTTTTTTTTTAGGTGGATTTCTGTGCTCTTTTTTTTATCCGAGTGTTCTCTTTTACAGTTCGTGAGGGGAGATCTCTTTCTTGCGTCCGATCTATTGTTCCGATAACACCACCTGTGAGGAAAGTCCTCCCCCACTGATTCCTCGGCCTTGAGAAAGATGTGCTGAGTAACGACCCAGTGCTTCCGGCCGAGAGCAGACGGCGTGGCGCCTCCCACCCAACACCTTGGAAAACTATTGAAAATGACCTGAACTGATCGCACTTGAATAGAAAAACAGTCATTGGGATAGTTACACACTCACATCTATATGTACGTACACATAAATGATAAAAAGAGAATAATTTACAATGTTGCTTGATTTGCAAAACAATTATTTTGAATCTTTCCTATTATCCTCATAAAATTCTAATACACCATGAATTAATCTGAAGCTCTTGATGTTCAAACTGTAATTTTATCAAACTATCCAAAATATTATTAAGGTAGTTAATATTAATCAAAATTGTTGACATTGTTATAAGAAACTCTGTAAAAACGTTCATTGATATTTATTGATAGACTATTACATTCCTACGCTTTTCTTGAGTTGTTCCTTTTATAAGCAGTGATTCCATTGGTTCATGGTTTAGTTCAATGCAAAACAACATATCGCTTTCATTTTAATTGTTGTTAATCATCTCATTTATCGAAGAACATTACAGATGAATTGGCCAAAATTACGAATCTTTATAATAAAGAAAATCCGTACGGCTTCCATTGTGAACACTATCCAGAGATCTGGAGGTGCTTATGGGACATGGAATGATCTCTTAGTGTGGAATAGGTGCATTGATACCTGTAGAAGACCTGGAAGATATCATCCAGAGAATATTTGTATATCGTAGATGCAATGTTGCACTCTTTCCCAGAATGTGATTCCTTTTATTGTAGACACTGATGTAACTGTCTTAAATATCAAAATTCTGCTTCATGAATGGTTTACTGAGCACGAGGAGGATTTTTTATCATCTTCCTTTTCCAGGTCTCGAGCATTTGCGGGATCGATGTAAAGGACTGTAAGTTCTATTCCATCAACGATTACAGAATTGCATGATATTTTGCTGCGAGAATGGCTGTAAAGGAAGCCGTACTCGGTATTAATAAAGATTCGTAATTTTTTGACCAATGTATATTTAAATATAGTATTTTACAGAAACATTGTGAAAACTAACTAAGTTAAACTAACTTTAACAAAATTTCAACTTTGTTTTTCATTCTAATTAATTTCTTCATCCTTATATGGTTTTAATAATTACTCTAGTTTGTTTATAATTTCATTTACAATATTTTGATTTTAATTAATTTGAAATATGAGTCATAGTATAACAGGAAAACTACTAGCAAGAATACTCAGATACAGTCGGACCTCTATTTAACGAAGTCGCTAAATCCCGAAAAAAAGTTCATTATATGGAAAATTCGTTAAATAGAGATTCACCTTTTAATATTCAAAACTATTAAAAAAGTAATAATTTTAATGACGTAAAGCTTACATTACCACATGCGTACTTAAATTTTACTAATAAAGTCTATTAATTTTATCAAGATTTTTTTTTTTTTTGAAAAAGTGTTTTCGCTCTTAGTATGTCTCGCATCTTTGCAATGTACCAAAAACCCCTTCAGTATTTACTTCAAATTGTAATGCGCGTCGGATTTTTTCAAAGGATTTTAGCCTTTCATCATACGAAGGATTTTTTTATTTCTGCATCATGATCATTTCCATTTTGATGATCTTCATCTTCATCGCAATTCATAGCTGTATTGTTTTTATTTTTCCCACTGTCCAAAATACCCGATTCAGTTAGTGTTTCCGAGGTCTCAACTTCAAAATAAAGTAAGAGATAATCATCAATCAGCACATCATCGTTAATTTCTTCTTTTTCCCTCAGCTGTATCCACATTTCTTTCATTTCCTCTAAGGGAATATTGATAATAAAAACATTTCAAGGAGAAAAAAAAAATAGATACCACGAAAAAGTTCGTTAAATAGAAAATGCACTTCGCTATTTGGAGGTTATTTTACGAAGAAATTAGCAAAATGTTCTTAGTTCCAAAGAGAAGTTCGCAAAATAGAGAAATTCGCAAAATAGAGGTTCGTTAAATAGAGGTCCGACTGTATTAAATATACACGTCAATACTAATAATATTAATTATGATATTAATACTTATTTATTTACTTAGTCGATCCTGTTCTACTTAGTTTCGTGTAGAGGTTTTGCAAACAGAATGCCAACTTTTCCTATTCTTAGCTTTGAATCTAGCAGTGCTCCAGACTGCTCCTCTTTTCGATTACAGTATCCTTATTATTGTCCTCCCATTTCATACGCGGTCTTCCTCTAATTCTTGTACCCTCGCTTCTTGCTTCCAATGCTCTTCGTGGGTATCTTTCATCTGACATCCTTATTTGTCCAAACCAAAGTAATGATAATTGTGTTTCTTCAATCTTCTTGCAGAGAGGCTGAACGTGGAGAGATATTCTAATCATTTGGTTGCGAATCTCTTTTAGTTTTCTTTTCAACCTTTCTAAGATATCTCATCTCAGGAACTTGCAATCTGCTATGATATTGTTTCATCAGAGTCCATGACTCAGCATTATAAATCAATTTCGGAACGTAAATTGTCTTAGCCATTTTCATGTTCTTTCTAACTTCAGTTTTATTGATGAAGCTTTGATATATTCTTCTGATAGAACAATTCTGTTATTAATCTCCACATCTTATATACTTAAGATACTTACGATACTCCCAAGATATTTAATGAAATCCACCTGTTCGAGCACATTTTCATTCAAGTCTGATCGAATGCCTCTTGGACTCCCTTAAGATCAACATTGTTTTGAGTCTTATCAACAATGATCATCATTCCTTTTATTCCTTTTATCCATTCCTTTTAAACCTCTTTTCCACATATTATGGTTTTATTGTAGATATCCAGAGATGTTCACTGGACTCATCCTCCAATTACCTAATTGAAAAAGTATCTATTGTCTGTCTTAAATAAGCATTGCTCTGATTCCCCCTCCCCCTTATCAACAAAATTAGGAACCCCCTCCTCCCCCCTTGGATGTTTTTGAATACTTAAACAACCTCTAAGCCATTCTTATGATATTGAATAGCAATCTTTTTATTAGCAAATCCTATAAATCTTATCATTTCTGGTGTTATCTGATCATGTCCTGCAGCTTTCCCAAGCTTCATTTTCTTAATTGCTATTTGCATTTCCTCAATTTTAATATCAGAATAAAAAGAGCAAAAACGAAGGCACAACGCAAATAACAAGAGAGAAAAGGATTCGCACTCTGAATCTGTCATCGGGAAGAGACTGGGACGGGCCGTTTCGTCCTCCTCAGGACTCATCAGCCAGCCAAACTTTCCCGGTGACAGACTCAGAAAGGTGCGCGAGGTTAGCCTTCCCGGATCTCGCTCCCGAGAGCGGGAGCTCCCCCCAAAAGAATCCTAACCATAAATTAAATAAAAAACAAAAACAACTATTCCTTGTCCTGCATACATGACTTTTGGGCTTTATTTAAATTCCTTTTGCGCCTAGCAGATTGCAGGACAAGGAATAGTTGTTTTTTGTTTTTTATTTAATTTATGGTTAGGATTCCTTTGGGGGAGACCCGGGAAGGCTAAACTCGCGCATCTTCTGAGTCTGTCATCGGTGGAGTTTGGCTGCTGATGAGTCGTAAAAAGGACGAAACGTCCCGTCCCAGTCTCTTCTCGGTGACAAACTCAGGGTACGAATCCTTTCCTCTCTTGTTATTTGCGTTGTGCCTTCGTTTTTGCTCTTTTCATTGAATCATCGGGCACGTAAAATCTCTTTTTCTTTAATATCAGAATCTTTATTCCATTCCAGATATGGGTCTTTCTCCAAACTTCTCTTTCTTCTGGACACTCATGTAACTTTTCGAAATATTGCTTCGAGCGTTCCATAATCTTTTCTTCTTTAAGATATTTCCGATTTTTGCCTTTGATAAACTTCAAAGGGTATTCTTTCTTTTTCCTTATGTTCTTCAAGATTTTAGAAAATAGCGTTTGATTATTTTTATGTGATTCTTTCATTAATTCATCAAATTTTTCCTAACTTTTTAATTTAGCCTCTTAAAGTGGTAAAATAAACAGTCTGTTCTCTTTCTCTTTCTTATGGTAATCATCCAATGTCTTGTAACGAGATATGTCTTCCGCAGTATTTTCTTTTCCTGTACATCCGTCTTAACTTCATCATTTCACCAATCAATATTTTTTTTCTTCTTACTTAATCTTTCTTCCAAATTGTCTTCATTATGTTCCATATTGTCGTTCTTGATTTCTTTACTTATTATTTCTCTAAATACAGTTTGCTTGTTTTTATCTTACAGTTTGTATGCCTTTCGTCAAGATTTCGTATTACTACATCCTATCTTCTTCTGTCTTGGTTTCTCCATCACCAATTGCAGTATAAGCGTAGGTGATCACTGCCAATTTCTGGTTCCTTTTTAACTGTAGCATCTCTGGCATATCTCAGAGAGTTTTTTTTCTTTTTATAGAATAATATAATCAATAATTGATTTGTCTTGTTCTGTGAGTTCTACTCGGGTGAACTTGTGAATGTCATTATGGGCAAATATTGTTTAAGCAATAACTAAATCATAGCCCAGGCACAATTCTAAAAGTCGTTTCCGGTTATTCCCAATAATGTTCTCTCGCTCTCAATTACGTTTTGTCATTTTTCAGATTCTCTGCCAACTCTCCCATTCAGATCGTTCACAATCCTCATGTTATTTGAAGTAATTTCATCTATAGATTCCTGCTAAATATCGAAAAACTCCTCTTTTACTATTTTCAAGAATATCAATTTCTTTAGGGCCGTAGACGGCAATAATAAGTATGTATTCCGCTTTTCTTTATAACTTTCATAACCAGGATTCTCACAGTAACAATTTCCAAAGCGTGGACAGTGTGAAATCCACTCTTTCCTTGGCCACCAGCTCTCTTATTTCGAAACACAAGAACAAGATCTTCTAACATTTCAAATTCTTTCACTTTTACTTTGTTTCTGTATTACCAGGTATTTCACTTCGATTTTCAGCATTTTTCTTACAAGTGTGATTTCTTTTCCCGTTGAATCCTCTTAACATTCCAAGTTCCAAATTTCATAATCCTAAATCCTCTACAGTTTCGTTCATTTAAAGTTGATCCAGCAGTCTCTTTAAAATTCCACTTACATGTTAGTAAAAAAAACATTCCAAAGAATGTGTAGGGTAATGGCCTTCAGCTTTCTACATTGGTGAAAGACAACTTTCTCATGGTATGCAAGCCAATCTTCTGGTTGCTGCATGTCTGGTTTTCTATGTTAATAATAACGACATTACATCCTGAGACAGAGCAGATGTAATTTTCCTCATGCGCACACCACACCTCCTCCTTTCTCAGGCGGTGACGGAGTTATGATATTAATTATAATATTAATTGTTTGATCTGGAGAAAGAGAGATCTCTACGTGGATGTAACACAATATTATAGCACTTGTTATAGGTTTATAATTTATTTATAAAAATACATTTTCATTTATTAGGACTGCTCTTCAAAAAAGAGCTTTAGAAACAGTTCCTTGTAAAACATGACAGCAGTTGGCTTGAGACATCTTGGCTTGAGACTTTCATTTGAGTATCTTCCAAACTTGTATTTACAAATCCTATTCATTTTATATATAAAAATACCCTACATCTGTATATCAATCAATCTATACATATAGATACTGGGTGTTTTTTAAAATAATGATAATTAGGGAAAAAAAAATTAACATTTTCGAAACTGCTTTTAATCTATATATATAAAGGAAGAAGTTTGTTCGTTTCTTTGTTTGTTCGCTGTACACTCCTAGGTGCTTTCACCGATCTAGATCAAACTTTGCACAATTACTCTTTAGGAGCCTGCCGAAAACCAGGATACAATCTGACCACATCTCCCCCTCTCTTTTATTTAATCCCTTGACACTTTTGTATAATTTTCAAGTATTGGCTTATTAACTCACTTCTGTCTCTTCAATAGCCGTGCCGTTCTGTCATTGTGTCGGCACCTGGGTTCGATTCCCGGTCCTGGCTTGGTTGTTTCAATTTCCTTTCCTGTGTTTGTCAGCATCTTCTTCCTCTTCGGGTCTGACGTCATTCCTTAATGGCGTCCTGGGGCAGGCAACGGGAAACCACCCCATTATCTTTCCTTAGTTCGTCCATGAATTATTCTAGGCGTTCGCCGTTGTGCGACACTAGCGATATATCGGCCGCGTACCTCCGAATCGGGGATCGCACTTAGTGGAGTGGAGTCTCTTCAATGGAAGTGTTCATGTGGCGCAGCGGTTAACGCTGGCCTTCGGCGTTATGGTTACCCGGTTGGTGGCAATAAGTTTTTTTTTTTCTTCTTTTATTTTTTTTATTTTTTTTTAATGTTTTGAACTAAATAATGGTCTTCTTAACTTTTTTGTTTAATTAAATGTTCTTAATTTAAGAACAATGAAAACCCGGATCCGGAGTAAGGGGTATAAATAGGGGGGTAAACTTGTAAACAGGGAAGGGTACGCATGTCTCTGAACCGCTTACGAAATTTCACATGAATGTTCTTTGTCAATATCGAAAAGAAAAGTATAAATTTTCGATTTTCGGATCGTAAAGGGGGGCAAACTTTCTTGAAAGTACGTGATTCTCCGAAACCGCTTCAGTTGGAAACATGAAATTTCGCATGAGTATTCTTTGTCAAAATCTAAAACATACGTATCGAGAATTTTCGAAATTCACATCCCTAAGGGGTTTAACGGGATGGGGCAACTTTATTGAAGCATACTTTACGGGATTTTTAGGATACAAAATCAGAATATAACTTTACTTTGTGGAGAAGGGCAGAAAGGGTGGAAAGTTTTATATTTTCCGATCTCGATGTTAATTTCATATCTAGGGCTTATCGAGTTACAAAATAGGAATATAACATTTATTTGTAATTAACAAGTGGAAAAGTTTCAAGGTGATCATACAATTACAATTTCACATCAGGACAACTCTTTTGTGTAACCCGAGCGAAGCACGGGTATTTTTGCTAGTAAAATTGTAAAAAAACTTTTATATCCATACACAACGGATTAGCTAAAGCATTACTTCCCATTGTTTAAGGCAATGAAATAGGAGAGAAATCCATTCTTTAAATTCCAATGCTTTTCTATGGAATTTTGTTTTTGTCGTCTTTTCGCCCAACAAGGACCCATTTGAAAAAGATTTCAAATGTAGCAGTCCTTAGTCGTCGAATATGAAGATACAAGTTCAAGAAGATCCATACAGTGGTTCAAAAGATACACACTTACAGACTGAGTGTTCTGATAAGCCTCGTTCTCCTAGGAAAGAAGACTAAAAAATCTTAAATGACAATAAAAATATAAATAAATAAATGTACAGATATAAATTAAATCACTTACTGATAGAAAATTTAGTTCATTATCTTACAGATCTTTAATGTATATGTAAATGATCATTACTATTAGTATTAGCCTATTTTCCATTAGGAAAGTGGGCTCATTAAATCAGTCAGTCTGTGTGTGTGTGTGTTTATGTGAGCATTCATGTACGAATTCCCATAGAAAAACATCGGAATCTACATAAATTAATTTCTATCCTGTCTTACCAGTCCATTTGTGCATGGATGGATCTTATTAAAATAATCGGATTTAATTCTTTTATTCACTAAATATTACAGTTGGAAAATAGAGGACTTTCTGTTTAAGTCATTGTACGACTTAAAAAAAAATAAAGAAAGAAATTTCTTTAAGAAATACCACTTTAAGGAAAGCTCGAAGTTATGAAATTAATACCGGTAATCCTAATATTTCAATTCTCGTCATTTTGTTTGAAAAAGGTAGTTGAGAGAAATGTATTTATTTGTAGGGTAACCACGCACATGTTCAAACAAAATGATGTGAATTTTAGTCATAAAAACGATTGAAAGAATTAGAATAGGGAGAAGTGAAAGGACAAATGTTTTGACTTTTTAATGTTAGTTCTTTACAACTAAACATTTAAATATGTCAGTTACTGCAACAATGTACAATGGAAAAGTATAGTTTAGTTACGAAGACTACAAACTTTCTTGTTTTTAAATAAGTTTCGTTTAGACTCTGTAATTCCTTTATTCTATTCATTTATCAATAACTAATTCTTGTATTAGTTCTTTTCTATTTGTCGATTGTACTAGCGTTTTCTAACACCTATTTCAAAAGCCATGTTATAATTATTTAATGAATAATATTTTTTAAGATTAATATTACTAAATTCAAATTCTTCTCTATTACATTGTATTACTTTAAATTCTTCTTAAATAATAGTTGAATCAAAATTCTTTAGTTTTTTTTCCTTCTTTCCTTTCATCGACTTTGGCCAACTACTGACCACGGGCTAGCCCTACCTGACAACGTCAGGGTGAGGCTAGGAAATTCCAGAAGAAGGACGAGATTCACATCCCATCCAGAAATAATCCTGAGATAGTAAGTCCCAGGGGAGAAACGGACGAAACACAGAAGAAGAAAGATGAAAAACCCATGCTCTCGACCGGGATTTGAACCCAGGTACCGGCAAGCAGGCCGCACGGCAGACCGACGCCTGAGACCGCACGACCACGCCGGCACGCCCAGTTTTCTTCATTATTAGTGTTTAATTCATTAAAATATTGTTTTAAATTCCTTTTCAAAGTTCATTTTTGCTTTTAAATCCCTATTGTCATATTATTGATATTAAATTAAATTCAAGAACTGTTCTAATAAAATAAATCATTCTGTTATATTTGAGAAAAAGGCTACGGTCACACTATGAAACTTTTCTCTTTTTAGAAATTTCTATTTATTTGCCTTATTTCTTTAGAAAATATTCCTGTAAATATTCCTGTATTTGTTGTTCTGCTGTGACTCATCCCAGATCTATTTTTTGAGATTTAGTCACAGCGTTACACTCTATGCGAGGATAATTAATGCTGTCGTCGTTTGGATAACTATCCATGAATGCATCTATAAGCGACAACCAGACTTTACCGTCCATGAAAAGAAACAAACATAGAAAAAGAAAGAAACATCCAAGCCCATGTGGGATTCAAACCTAGGTTCAGTAGGCTCTCGCAATGACCACAAGACTGCCTGAAACAAGGCTGTTGTAAAATAATTCAAAAAGATCAAGAAATTTCACTTTGAATAGAATTACAAATGACAACCAAGAAAGGCGCAAGTGAAAGTAAAATTATTCCGCACCCCTAGCTGTCATCGGCGAGATATTAAGACAGCCGTTTCCTTCTCTTTAGGACTCGTCAGCCAGCCAAACGTTTCCTATGACAAGCCCAAAAAGTGCGAATCCCGGTCTCGCACCTCCAAAATAAAACCCAACCGAAAATGCACAATAATACAAAAAATGTTGATATCTTGTCCTGTGTTCCGCTAGGCTCAAAAGGACTTCAATAAAAACGTAAAAGAAAGCATTAAAAATTATGCACTATAAATAATAAGGAATTTAACGTGTCTAAATAATTCAACAAATGACAACCGAGAAAGGCACAAGGGAAAGTAAAAGGGACCCATTCTGTATTTTTTGTTGGGTTTTCTTTTGGGAGGGGGGGGGTCCCGCTTTCGGGAGCGAGACCGGGACCCTTAAGCTTTCACACCTTCTGGACCTATCATCGGAAGAGTTTGGCTGGCTGACGAATTCTAAAGAGAACGAAACGGCCGTCCCAATATCTCGCCTATGACAGCTAGAGGTACGAAATCCTTGTGCCTTTCTTCGTTGTCATTTGTTGAATTAAAAGACACATTTTAATTTCTTCGAATTACATATTTTGGATAAGTAAAAAACTCCATCAAATTAATTAACTAACTATCAATGACCTCTGATTAAATTCAAATACTACGGAGATTATAAAATTAGAAATGAAACTGCTCAGCTGACGAAAGAAGATTCGAAGGGGCTGAATTATTCTTGTTATAAAAAGGTTTCTTTTTAAATCATAAAAACACATTTTGGAAATTAAAATTATTTCACTTACTGCAACATTTAACTAAATAGAAATTTTTTATAGATTGTGCAAGGCCTTTTTAAATAATTGAATAGCGGTAGTTTTTAAATTTTCGGCCTCATGTCGCAACATACAATAATAATAATAATAATAATAACGCCCCCTGTTAAAAGCCTTTAGGCTTAAGCCCTTAAAAGATCTTTCGTAAAAGATTCGATCGCCAATGTCGACTGATTAAGCTTATATTGTAATGGTGTTTGTAGGAGCGATTTTAAGAGCGATCAAACAATGAGTGAAGTTTGGAACTGAACTGAATTAATTTATTAAACAGAAAACATAGGATTTTACAAAGTTGGATTTCATGGGAAGATTAATTAAAAATATACATAGTGGTTGGACAAGAAACATAACGAACTTAAATGAATTAAAAATGTTAAGGAATCCCATAAACAGGTCATGTAGGCCCACGGGAGCACGAGAGGTAAGGCTCCCAGCGTTTCGTGACCAACAGGACTAGATTCAGGTCGGGAGGTCAGCCTGACGCCCGCCCGCCTTAACTCCCGGGAAAGAAACTTAAATGAATTAACTAATTAACTAAAAGGAAACGAATGATTTAAAATAAATAACAGTGAAGATTAAAATGAGTAAATTACGCATATATATTGATTTGTATTTATCTCTCTCTCTCTCTCTCTCTCTCTCTATATATATATATATATATATATAGAGAGAGAGAGAGAGAGAGAGAGAGAGAGATAAATACAAATCAATGATTTCTAAAAATGTTTACATATAAACTGTTATAATATCGTAACAAATTAATATGGATTTCAATATACCGGTAATCTGTTAATCCTTTTCTTCATCGACTTTCCAACAATTTGAGCATTAATTCAAATAGTTTTACTAATTTATTGAAATCGAAACAGATAGACTGCGATCTTTCTGGGAAAAAAAATTGATGCAGTTATTTTCAGTTATTTTCGTGTAAAATTTGCAATTCATTCTCAAATATATAAATAATAGTCGAAATTATTTCATATATAGTCGAAATGAAGGTTAAAATAACGTGAAAATGACAAATAAGGAATGAACAAAAAAAATTTCGCACCTCGAGCTATCATCCACGGGAATCTGTGACGACCATCTCGTCCTCTTCAGGACTCGTCAGCCAGATTAATTTTCATTAAATCAGTTGTCCTGAGATTCAAATAAGGCGCAGATTTATTTTAATAATTTACTGATTTTGATGCCTGTTAACGTTCAAGTTAATTAGAAAAAGTTCATTTATTTTTAGTAGTGTTTTTAAGGCATATTTGTTTAAAAAATACTATGAAGGTAGAAGATAACAAAAAATAACCTTAAAAATCCTTTAAAAATTTTTTTTTTCTTTAGGATCTCTTAGAAATTATCTTCTCATTATTCCCTTATTCTCTAGCTGATTCAGAGGATTTCATTCTTCGCAACCATCTATTTAATTTCCAATCCAAATTCAATCTAAATATTCACTGTTATTACTATTATTTTTAATTTTAATTTTTAGTTTTATCTTTTATTATTAATGTAAAAAAATGCTTTTTGAACCGAGAATTTGCAAAGCTCTCAATAATGTTTTTTATTATTTACTAAAAACTCGTTTATTCGAATCGCCTTTATCCGAAACGATTTTTAGCATATTTTAAAAATACATAAAAACATTTTTCCATCGCTATAATCAATATTTAATAGCATACACAAGCGATTACGTAACTGTAACTCTTTCAATGGCGTTAATGAACAGTAATTACTGTAATTTATAATAATAACATGTAAAATACATGTTTCATATAATATTGATATTAATACAATATATTCCGGATTATCCGAAATTTCGTTTACCAAAACGGGCGCGGCCCCATCAAATTCGGATAAATGAGTTTTTAGTGATATGTAAATTAAAAAGGATATTTTCTATTTTAAATACGTAAAAATAAATCCCTCCGTTGTACTGTTCAAAACAAATTTTTCTTTGTTTTTTTTTTTTTTTTTTTACGATTATTAACATTGGTTTTGTTATGTTCGTAGAGTACGAATAATAGTATCTTATATTTCTATGTTCTGATCTAAGTAACTGTTATCACGATTGCCATAACAAACGAACTTAAAAGAAATCGTGATCACATGTATCCATTTGATAAAGTAGTAATAAATAACAAAGACGCAATCAAGGTCTATTTTATTAATGGCTGAGACAGAACGTATGTTTCCCCGTTTTACTTCGATGCTGAAATAAGTGAAACTTGCCCATTGAATTTTTGCATTTGCAAAACTAAATAAATCGAGTGAACAATGTTTTTAAATAAATAAATTCGCCGCTGAAACTCCAATGGACTGAACATCTATCAATATTTAAATTATAGGGCATAAATAAAATTCTTCTTGCAAGTTGTAGAATTATTGGGAATTTGTAATTTAATATATCTGTAAGTGGCAGATGGACACCATATTTAAGGGTAGTTTGTGAATCAACATTTTTTTATTTTTATTTTTTTATGAGTATATAGATTTTTAAAAGGCTTAAGCTGTTTTTTCACTAGGTAGCCATCTGCAAAGCAATTATTATCGTTCACTGTTGGTGGTCCAAGGCTTCATCCAGTCAATAAACATGAACTATGAAGAGTTTGATATTTCTGTTGTTTGTCGTATTTTATTGAATTTCATAAACCTTTACTGGCATCGTAAAATCATATTTTCGTGACTGCTTTCAAATAAAAATTTCTGTGAAAACAGGAAATAACTGGCATCTTATTCTTATTTTAAATTATTAAAATTCATGATCATCTGATGCATTTAATGCTATAAAATTTCCTTGACTTGTTTTGCTAGGAACAATAGGATGATGCTGTTTTATGATGAAAATGTACAAGAGACTATCCACAAAAATCTATTAAATACTCAAGTTATAACTTGAAACTGGCTCATGAAAAGCAATAAAACTATTAAAGCAGACTGGGAACCATCTGTGAATTGCCAGTTTGTTAGGTTTCACAGAATGGACATGATCGTCAAAAACAATTTTATTTTATTATTTTAAAAATAATAAATAATTTATTTGTTTAGTTTGGAGGAAAAAGCTATTTTTTAAGTTTAAGCTATTTTTAAGTTTATCTTTTATACTTTATTGATTATTTTTATTTGTTTCGGAAAGGATTATTGTTCTCACTAAGATATCTTATCACTAAACCAAACTTCTGACAATTCTGTTACGATACAATTCATTAAGCTTTTTTTTTATTTTTTACTTAAAATTTTTCGAATGGAGTTGCAAAGAAAAGAGTTATCATTGAAATTGAAACAAAGAATAAGTTTCTTGTTTGTATAGAATTTAGAATCAGAAATGGCTTCCGACAATTTAGAAAATGCAATGTATTCTAATTTTTATTATTTGAAAAATATTCCTTGATAAAGATTCCGTGATTCCGTGTTAAAGCAAAAGAATAAAAAAATGATAAGTTAACCAGTAACATTGAAAACTGAGGATGTTATATCGAGGATATTAATCGATATCGGATGAGTTAAAGATGGACGCCAGTTATTGCTTATCTATAAATAACTAAGACAAGTGGTTCACAAACTACTGTACACAGCTTCCCTCCCCATCCCCGTTAAACAAAACAAAAAGAAAGAAAAGAAAGAAAACAATGAAAATTGAGTATATAAATGAAGAATTTCTTTTTCGAACTTTGCAAAGATTCAAAATAAAGGGAAATATGAGTCTAAGTTCTCTGTGGACGGCGCTCACAGTCCCGCTGTGAATAGTCTACCCGAAATTATCTACATATGATATTGAGACCATATGAAAGCAATTTCGAAACGAGGTACATTAAAACCGACATTTAAAGCTTAAAATTAAAAATTTTAATACACTTACAGTTTTTTAGCTGATAACTGCTTTTCTTTTAAGAATGAAATTTCCTCACGCTTCTTTCTTCAGTTTGGTAACCACTGATTAAATATAATTATATTAAATATCTGTGTTTAATCGTATTTGACAATTTTATTCTTGTATCTGCTAGTCTTATGATATAGGCCTACTTTGTAACTTTGCGATTTAATAGGATTTTATTTTATTTTAGTTTATTTTGTTTTGTTTTTTAAGTAACAATAATAATAAGAGGAAGAAAATAGTGAATCAATGTTCAAATATCATAAATAATACGATTTGTTCAAACAATAGATGATAGCTAAATTATTAACTTTTATTTTGTAAACAAAACTTTTAATTTTAAACTAATAAAACCAGAAAAAGAGTTTAGAACCATTTTTACTAAATAAATCAAATGAAACATTTTTGGAATAGTGTTCGAATAGTTTTGAATAAGTAGTGTACTTAGACTATACAATAAATACATGTAATAAGTCTTTACAGCGGCTTCTTTCTCAAGCCAAAATTTAAAATAAAGAAAACATAAGAATTTATTATTTTATTTTCCTTTACTATTATTGTGGTTATATTTCTCGTTAATGCTATGTCTTATGTATTCTTATATTTTCTTACAATTTTTTGGCAGTTTTATTTTAAATTTGGCTTGATAAAGAAGTCGCCGTAAAGACTTCGAAAGTTTATCTTTGTAATAGTAAGAATTGAAATCTGAGATATCGCATTAAGTAAGTAAAACTTTTTGTTTTTCTTCAATTATGGCCTCTGTAAAAAAGCAAAATCTATTTCAATTTTGAACTTAACCGATCCTGCTAACAACTCAGTATAAATATTATTAGCATTGAAAAAATTCTCTCGTTCAAAAGTTAGAAGAAGCTACAGAATATTAAGGGTATTTTCTTACCCGTTTCGTTGCATTACCTTAATTTTAACATTGATTGTATTCTTATATATATATATATATATATATATATATATATATATATATATATATCCTTATTTAAACATATTAAAATTTGAGACCAATGTTCAAACTGACATCTCAAGACAAGCCTGTTTCACGCTTATTAGGCGATCATCAGTTGAGAGTAGTCAGAATCAACATTGCAGGTCTCATAACAGAGGTGACTTGGAAGTTGAATAAGAAAAGCAGTGGAACCTCCATGAATATTCTTATTCATATTCTTATTTACTTAACAGTAATTTTAATTGCCTTTGGTCTCAAGTAAACGTTCATTCATTTACAATTTCATTATTGAGATTTCTTTTTACCCAATTGTTGTTAGCAAGCCTAAAATTGCTGTGTGACTGATTATAATACTTATATATTCTAACAAACCATACAATTTCATAATAACAATTGATATTTTTATATTTTCCTTTTTTCTTTTTGTAATAATAATAAAATAAATTTTATTTTCTTTAATACAATATTGAAGTCCTGTTAGGATCTCCCATAAAGAGATCCTGTCAACAGGTGCTTAGATTATGTTATACAAATTATTTAATTACATAAAATAACAGTATATAAAAAATTACAAAAATTAATCACACAGAAAATTACAGATTTACAGTCATTGTTTTATTACTAAAGAAATACAAAAAAAAAAAAAAAAAAAAATTCTATTTGTAATTCAGTATATTGTTATGTTTTACGAGCCATTCTCTAACAAATTTTTTTAACAAAGAAATTTTTGAAAAATTATTGATGTTTTTTAAACCAATTTTGTTAATAATAGATTGTAATAGATACATTGAATTATTCTCTCCATAACTATTTAAGATTTTTGGATATTGTAATTTTAAGTAGTTATTATTTCTCATATTGTAATTACTATTGCTAGGTATGTTGCTTTTATGAATTAGAGTGAAGTAATTACTAATTATCAAATTATAATAAAATTTCTGTTGTGGTGTAAGTATTTTACTTTTTATCAGAACATCATCATCAATTTTTTTGATTTTATTATTACAAGAATAAAAAACTAATTTTAATATTTTTTTTTTAAGATTATTAATTTTTTTTATGTGTTTTATAAGTTTTGTTCCATACTGAGTTTGCATAATTTATTTATGTTAATTTTTAATTCATTTCTTATTCTGTTGTCGATTATTTATCTCTGACGTAGGCTACTCCAGAGAAATTTCATTTTTTGATATTCATTTATTTACTTCTTCCTTGTTAAAATTCATTAAGTAATTAGTAATAATTTAAATTATTATTATTATTATTATTATTTAATTATTATATTAATCTCGAATGAATTCAGCTGAAGATGACCACCTGTTTCAAAACGGGCCGAAACTGTCCTGAGAGGTTTTTATAATTTTTTACGTAAAAAAGAACATTTTTTAAAGTCATGTGTATATGTTCTGATCATTTTTAGAGAAATTATTAATCTAGATACTATTTTTTTTATAAAGAATATATAATTCAGTAGTTTTATCAATGACTGATCTTTTATTTTAACTCATTTCAATTTGTTTTCTTGAATTTTAATTTTAAGATTTATTTTGAAATATTTAAATATGTTTAAAATAATATTTAAAATATTTTTAATTAAGCTACTTTTAATTTTTAACTTTTTTCAGTATTAAAATTCAATGTTTTCAGTTAATAGTAAAAGAAATGGTTAAGTAGATAATAATAAGAGTAAATTAGAATTTTATTTTTGCATGAAAGAAAAAGCTCAATACATTAACTTTAATTTTTTCTTTATAATTCTTGTTTTTTCCAAATATTACTTTAATTACACTTGTAAAAATTTAAATTACAGTAATTAAAAAAAGCACTTATAATAAATTAAGAAAAAAATATATTTTCTCTCTTAACTTTTTACCTGAAAATTTAAAATAAATGTTTAAAAAAAATGGGAGAGAGTCTGATTGATTGACATCTCTTGAACAAAGCCTCTTTGAAATTTGGTTAAAAGCTGAGGAAACTATCTCAGAGAGATAAATACCCTAAGTGTACCTTTACTAAATCTTTTACTTTATATCCCCGGTTTGTCTGTCTGATTCTGGATAAGTATCAACTCAGCAACCACGAGGGCTAGAGACTTGATTAGGGTGTTGATGAAAAAGTCTTGCCAAGAGTAGTTCAGAGCCGTAGAGCTTGTGTCACTAGCTGGTCGGGCTCCAAGGTAGCGATAGGGATTAGTAAACCAATCTCAATGCTTCGCAACGGCTTCTGATACGTGAATGAAGAAAATTATTCAAAAGTTATTGAACTCAATCTATTAACTAGGTTAGAGCTAAGAATGACGATTGACAAAGGTTAAATGGAGTGAGGAGTGTTGTGCTCTTTGGTGGAAGTGTTCCCTAAGTTTGTGTACTTGTTTTTCGTGTAGGGTGATGAGGTTGATGAGACCTCCGCCTCCCTCCTTGCGGGGAAGAGTCATCCATTCCGTGGCGCACTTGGGTGGTGCATGTTGTATTTCTTTAATGTAGTCCGTGTTGTGCATAGTAGTGCTTCGAGTTCGGTGTTTGTCCATGGAATTATGTCGAAGGAGTATGTTAGTGTGGGGACTGCAAAATTGTTGATGTCTTTAATTTTATTTTTGGATTGAGTTGTGTTTTAGGATATTGTGAACGCGAGCACTGTATGTGTTCTTGAGTGCAGTTTTGATGTTTGCGTTGTCCGTGACGCATGCTTATAGGAAGCCCAGATACTGTAGGTCTCTCCCTCTTCATTGGATTGGATGACCAACCTACGGTCCAGTTCAAAACCTCCCAAATTCGAAATATTCCCACAAATTACAGGTAACTTCCGGTATTTGTCAATTCTAAATTCTATTCCAATGACTTTGGTTGAACTGTATAGTGACTTGTAGTAGATTAGTAAGTTTGTGTAATGAAGTGGGGGAGGTTGGTGGCTTTACAATAATAGTTTTATTTAACTGTTCTATTCTTAAGTTATACAGAGTTTAATTTACTGATTTAATGGAACGAAACGTTACAATAGAGTATCGGCTCGATACTCAATTACTAATTTATACAAATAATTCTAAATTACTTAATACTCAAATAAGGTTGACTCTCCGAGAAGTATTCTAATCTTCACTTCGAGATTCCGCTGACAGGCTCTTCGGTTCTTGTTGACCGTACGAGTAGAGTGAACTGCGGTGGCTTCTAGACGCAGACGGGTCCCTTGTTTCGGCGACTAACGCTTCCATCAATTTCATTCGACGACTACACGTCTCGTATTCCGGGTAACGTCTTCTTGCCGGCCGCTCCGTTCCCTCTCGTCTTCTGTCGACTCGCCTATCTCGTGTCAGCTATCCGTCCAACCTCATGACGAACTCCCCTCTACTTCACTCTCTCCTAGTATCCACTTATGGCCGTCCATTTATAGGGTTTCGCTACCAACCTAATTTACATAATTAACTTTGCAAATAATAAAAGAAACATGATTTGACAGATTGCAATTACACATAATTATTTAAATAATTAAACATAAATAATTATCATAAATACCTCATTACAGTTTGTGTTGGTTATGGCGTAGAGTTTAATAGTCCTCCATGTAGAGTAAGTGTGAGATTTTATGAGGTGTCAGAGTGTCTGAGGGAAGCCTAAAGCCGTGTTTTGTGTTGTCTAGCATATGGCTCAATGGATTGAAGCGAGATAGAACCAAAGAGAACTCAAGGAGTCTCCCTGAAAGATATCTCTCCTTATGGGGAATGTAGTGATGGAGGTATTGGAGGTGCGAAAATTTAGTGTTGTGTTCCAACTCATCATCTAAGAATGCCGTGATCTTGGGGTGTATTTTGTAGAGATGAAGAGTGTGTAGGAGCCAGGAATATGGGGCCGAGCCAAATGCCTTCATGTAGTCGATGTAGGCGATGTGTAAATTCCTATTCTTCAGTATTACCGAGTCCATAAAAAGCTGCTCTTTACAATCCTAAGAATTCCTGCAAAAGCCCTTCTGTTGTTCGGAAAGGATATTATGTGTTTCAATGTGTGCGTAGATTTTGTCTCTAAGGCAGGGAGTGAGGAGTTTGTAAATATGTGAGGCATATGTTCTACGTGTTGGATTATGTCAGCAAGTGTAAGAACTAGCTTCCTATGCAGGACTTGAACCAGAAGTACTGGACGTCATCTGCACCAGGAGCCTTCTAGTTTTAGTGCTGTCTGCGAGAGTAATATCACGGAAGGGCATGTAGAGTAAGTGTTAATTGAGTTGTTGTTTCTCTGTCATCTATGGTGCTTTGTCATTGTGGGGAATGGGAATTGACCTCCGAGATGCCCAGTATTCGTGTAATGCCTCGTTGGTGGGAATATTTGTGATGCGTATAGTAGAGGGAGATGTAAGAGATTATGTACAATTTTTCCTAATTATAATGAAAAGTGTTGTTCTGTTGTTTCCGCACTGTTTGTATCTTTGTAATCTTTTTGCAAGAGCACTCAATTTTTGTTTCAGTGTGTCGAGATTTTCTGAACCTGGATATGATGGTTTGAGAGTGATGAGCGAATATTTATGCGTTTGAATATCTTCCTAAGCTAGAATGTTGTGGAATAGTTTGTGTTGAGATGGTGTACGACTGTGGAGATTTGTTTTGATGTGTGTACTTTGGGAAGTGGCGGCCTGAGTGTGGGATCTGTGCCTTGTGTATTATTCTAGTGCAGTGTAGAAATGATCATGTGCCACATATTACGTCAGT
>JAFIDM010012231.1:114400663-114429196 GCA_023159025.1 Thereuonema tuberculata
TTTTCTTTATTTTTTTATTCCAAAACAAAAGATAAAGCAGTTAAAATTAAATCAAATTTCTAACTGTATTTAAATATCATTTTCCTCACAGCTATTTTGAGAACTAAGTATATAAGTAAGTAATTTAACTAGTTTCAAAATTCTTTTCAGGTTCTAAATTTACAATATCTACTGAATTAGCAATAATTGAAGAAGTTTGGAGGATTTATCCCACATATATGGAATTCAGGTAAAAAGTTTTTGAAGGTTATGAATAGTAATAGCTTGGTTATCCAAACATGAATCTTTAGATAACATTTTCTCATGTTATTCATTCTTCAACTTCTAACCTGTTAATGGCAGATGCCGTTTCTAATATTCATGTGCATCAGAAACATTAAAATGCTGCAAGTGAAGCTTTAATGTACTGTTTCAAATCTTACAATTTGTTTAGGGATTATAAATATTGGTCCATTCGTTTTATTAAACTTATAAAACGAAACTAAGAAAATGTTATGACAGAATTATTCAGAGTATGAAGGTATTAAAATAAGGATTGTGTTCAGGTAAATTATTATTTGAATACAATTACGCAGATTAAAATTGATGCACATTAAAAATTGGTTAAATCATAAAAGATTTTACGATCAATAAAACAATTTCATAAGTATTTCAATAGAAAAGAATGAAAAAAGTCACGAATTGAATGAGTTTACGTTACATTGATTTGTGCATTAGACTCCAAGAGGCTTTCATTGGAACATTTAAAAAGGATTTAGACAATGTATTGCGAATATAATTTTATTTTGGTGAACATTATTATAAGTAACGATTTTAGTTTAAAAGTCGTAAAGTTACAATGAAAAACTGAAATATAGACATATTTGCTGGTCAGAAAGGTTTAGATTAGTTTAAATTCATTATATAAATTGGAATGTTTGGCAAACCAATCTGTGTTGCTCTTGAATAAACTCTAACCAAAGAAGTAAACAAAGTCCGAAAATTTAAGAAAAAAAAGCGACCTGAAAGTTTCACTTTAGATTACTATTGTTAATTAATGCTATTTAATTAATGCTACAGATATTATTGTCAGAGGTTATTAATAGAGAGAACCATTTTCAATTTTAGACATCAGGGAGAATGGGAATTAATGAATTCACAGAAATACAGCAGTGCTTCGACTGCTTCTCTGCTGTACATCATTGCTATGCAGAAAATGCCATGGCAGAAAATGATTGGCTTGTCTGGTAATGTAATGACTGAGAACTCGAAATCTTATCCAAGGTAAAATAAACTTTCTGTTTCCTCGAATATTATTACAACATTATATGATTAAAATAATGTATACATTCCTGATAGCTTTATTTCTCTTATCGCTCACTTCGTGAAAATACAAATGAATGTGGAAATGAAAGGCTATTTGGATTTAGTTAAGGAATTGATTATTGCGACTGAGATTAAAGGTGTCATATTAATGTGATAGGGATTATTCACTGATTAGATAATATAAAATTACCATTATAAAATTCCTTCACTTTTGCTTATTAAGTTTCACAATGAGATTTAAGATATTGTTAAATTGAGTATTTCCCCCCTAATATTTCATGATTCCATGGGCGCCCTCACATAACGATTGGCAAGGGGGAAGGGGCATTCGCCCCACCCTAGAATTTTCAATTTAAATGAAAGTCATAGAATTTTTTTTTTCTCTCAAGAGAACTAAAAGATAGAAATTTTATTAAAAATTACTTTTTACAGACTTATTTACACTGCCTTCTTTATTTAAAACCCCCCCCCCCCCCCCCCTTGGAGAAAAAAATCATGTGAGCGCTAGTGCTTGAGTCTCAATATTGAATGATATTTGTAAAATAAGCATCTTTCTTAACGGAAAAAAAAATTACTTTACTTTATTGTTATTAGAAAATTTTCATTAGAAACGTGAAGTTTTCATAATATTAAAAATTTACGATTTAAGACAATCTCGCAAGAAATCAAAGAGGACAATGAAAGAAATGAAAGAAATTACATTTAAATGAAAAAAAAAGATTGAGGAAGAAAAGATTCAGGTGTTCAAGAAATTTTAATACTGCAATGGAATGCATGGTTTTCTATTTAAAATTTCTCTTTTATTTTTTCCTTTGTTTTAAAGGAATCATGGATATTTTTTGTATCTAAGTCTTTTCTTAATCAAATTCTAAATCCTACCTGTTCCTCTCCATTAATCAAATGATTTCATACAAAAGTTGGTCGCTGTCACATCTCGTGCAATGTTTGCATGTTTAACACTTGTCAACCATTTGTTATCGTAAAATACAAGAAGGAGAAAAAAAAGATACCCACCCCTGAGTCCGGAAGTGTATTCCTTGCCGGCGCTGGATAATTGCGGAGGAGGATCGGTTCCTCTTCATATAGTGCGAAATGGGGCGGGATTTCGTGAACAGGATGTCGGACAACCGGACATCACTTGGGGTGTTTTTGTCACTAGAAGATGCACGTCACATGGAACATTGGTCACGGATCGAAAATCGACCACACAATAACCTACAGATTCACAGAATTATCAAAAAACAAAGAGTTTAAGAAAAAACAAAAAAACATTCTATGAACATTAAACAAAATGACTTCCTGCCCAAGCTCGCATTTCATGTGAATTTCAAATTTTTGAAATCTACGAAGCGAATTTTATATTCCACAGAAGATTTTATTACAAAATATTAGAAATTATGATTTTAACGCCTGGCAGATGATCTTCCTTTACTAAAAGGACTAAAATAACGGATAAAGTCATATTTTTTTTTTATTTTCGAGAACTAAATGAGATACGGGACAAAAGGAATGAATAATAAAGAGTTTCCTTCTTGTAATTTGATTCTTAAATTGGAGTTTCTTTTTCTTCTTATTTATTAAGACTGAAACGTAAGTTATATTATCTCCTTGTATCGCTTCTGAAGACAAAATTAGTAAGCGTCATTGCTATAATCAGAACGTTCTTCGAGTTCTTTTAGGAAATAATGAAAAATATTTTGTTTTATAGAATTCCTAGTTTGCATTTTATGTTTCCCAAAGTTGAAATAATTATCTAAAAGTATATAAATTAATTTCTTTGAATTCTATCTTTAAATACAACATATTATGCAGCTTTGAAGTAAATATTACATTAAATTTGGTTATTTGAAATGAAGTCAGATTATTCCATCTCTTGTATTGAGATTAATTGATTTTGTTAAACTAGCAAAGTAGTAGATTAATATCTCAGAAAATAAAATACAAATGAATTCGAGAGATAAGAAAACGAAAATGAAAAAAAGAAATAAAAAAAGCATATACAGTATTCGTAAAGTTTATTAATAATTTTTAATACAAATATATACAATTAATAGCAAACTGTATCATTAATTTAATATATCTTAAATTTAAAGCGTTGTTGAATTTAATGTTGTTTTCCTTACGTTCATTAAAAAGTAAGCGTAATAATTTCATCTGCGTTAAGTTCCTTCTTCAAATTTAAGGATTCTGATGAATATAGTTTTGTTTGAAACTATTCATCACAAATGTTATTAAATAACTAAGTAAATTTATTGTTATTTAAGAAGAATCTGTTCCTTCGATTTATTCCATTTTCTTTTTTATGTAATTTATTTTTAGCCTAGGAAAGGAAAGCTCATCAAATCAATGACTTTATGTACATTTGATAATTTTTGAACTGCTGGGAGGTTCTTCTTGAAACTTGGAAGCAAAGTTTAAGGACAAGGAACGATCTAAACTTCATATCTGAATTATTTTTTTTTCTGTATGGTTCCTTGTCGAGAAATTAGCGAGAAAAGATTTACGAAAAAGAGTGGGAAAAAAAATCAATGATATTTAAGAATGGATATTAATACTTTCATCAATTTGTTCGCTAGCTTCGGCAACTTAAGAAAATTAATTTTAATTATTTTTTTAGAAAAGGGAAATTGATTTTTTTAATTTAAACAATTAGTCATTCTATACCATACCATTACTCTTATCTAATTTAAAAGTAAAGCTTTTCGTTTGTGCTAAACAAATAACAAAAAACAAATAAATAAATAAAACACTGAGATTTTCTGATGGTACAGAAAATTAGAATTTTATTCATTAAATGTCTCAATATTTTATTTTGTTTTTAAAACATTTAGATTACAGAAATCAATGGTCTATGATAAGAAAAGTAACAAATGTATAATCGCAAATTTAACGTGCATAATAATATATAACAGAGTAATTAAAAAAAAAAAAAAGATTTACTGATCTATTTTCGAAATTTTGATACCGGGAATCCAAGACAGACTGTTTCAGGTTTCCTAATCATCGTCAACTATACATAGCTTAGTGAAATCAAAAGAAATATAAACAATAATAGACAAAACAACAACCCTTCAGTTAAAAACATGAAAATAGTACAAATTAAGAATAAAAAAAGGGGGAAACCAGTTAATCCCCGCTAACACAACGCTTAGCTTAGAAAAGATTAATTTGTAAAGATAACATACACGCAATCGCATAACAATAATTTAACATGCGTAACAATATATAAAATAACAGAGAAATACATACATATAGATTATATATAAAGCAAATAAAGATTCATTGAGCTAATCCCGGTAGCAAAAATTCCAAAAACAGATTATTGAATCTTCATTTGTGAGCTTTTTTTTTAAATATTTTTTCAGTAACATATGTAATTCAAATGTACAATGTCTTTTTTTTTGTAACGAGGTTTTCTGTACCTCCACGTCCATTATAGAAAAGCTTTTTAAGCTTTTTACACTTTCTTTTCATACCGTTTTCTTGCCTCGTTTTTTTTTAAAGAACTTCTTCATAGATATTTAATCAAGGCCAATAAATAAATAATAAATTAAAGAAGTTTTAAGGAAAGCAGATCGTAAGAACGTTTCGTACACAAGCTATTTTTTCCCCCTCATTTCTAGAAGAAAACATAAATTTCAGTTTTAAAACAATTCTGAATGAGTTCCAATTTCAGAAACCATTAAACCATATCCGAAAATTAAGTTGTAATATCTTGAACTACATCATATCTGCTTATTATCTGTTATCCTTATTTAATTTAGATTAGTAGTTTATAAGTATTTTAGTAAGTTCTTTTTTTCCACGTTCCCACACAATCACAATCACAAGTTCTTTTTTTTTATTTCCGAATAAACTATGAAATGATAAAAAGCAAAATATAAGAATTTTGAATGAACGTTCTCTTCATCCTCATCAACGCTAAGGAAGAACGAAAAACAGTATTTCTTCTGGACATCCACCTGACTAAACTTCGCTCACATACAGGGATACTCATATATACAGAAATTTAAGAAGCATCAGCGAAAATCAGCAAGTTACGGAACTAAATCTCTCAGATCAATAATAACTTAGTTTTTGATTTTCTTTGCTTAAGATAGCAATTAGGCAAATCTTTACTATATCTTTGTAATGTCCCTTTTCAAGAAATTAGATTTCAACTTTGTAAAGTTTCTCTTTTATTTATTTTTCATCAGTTGACATTTTACAAAATAATCATCATCAAATATTCCATTGTAGTAGATGATAAAAACCGAAATGCATACAACAAATATGTCAATTCCTCTTCATGGGATTGTTTGCAAAGGCAAAGTGGCATCTGCAAGATAATCCATCACAAGATGGCCGTCAGATATAATCTACAAAGATTCTACGCTGCCTCTGATATTGTCCTTTAAAAATGACGAATCCATCTTTACAACTTTTACTGATTACTAATGTATAATCGGCGTCATTCAATCTTTGTCGAATAGAAAATGAAAGAAATTTTTCCTACATGGCATTGCAGCTCCAAACACACCAACAACTTCTATCTTGTACACTTGTATTTATAACAGAATGTTCGGATCTCGCTAACGATGGAAACAATAAGGCTTGTTATTCTCATATCCTATCTATCACTTTCCTCATAAACTTAATAAAAGTCCGACTACTCAGTCCCTGGCCTGGATCCTCATTCAGTGATAGGATTATAAAAGTCAGTAAAATACGGCAATTTAATAAGAAAGTTTCTCAACATACAGGTACACAATTCTTCTGTTTTCAAAGGCTATGCCGCAGATAATAAACTCCAGGAAATTTCAATAACTATTAACTAAAGATCCGGAATATAATAATAATAATAATAATACGAGTTAGGAAATTTATGGACACAACCACACATCCCTAATCATTCTTGCACACGTCTTTACACTTGGCAATATGTGCTTTGGTCCTTGACCCGGCATGTTGTTTTTGCTGGGGAAACCCAAGGTTTGAAACATACAAACATAATAATAATAATAATAATAATATTTTTTGTATTCCTTTAAAATTAGAGATCCTGTTAGAAAATATAAACTCCTAGTGATTAATTTAATATAAATAAAAGCAAATACAAAGATTTAATTTAAATGTTTTTTCGTATAATAAAATCATTGAAGAAGAGTAGATATTGGTGACATTATGACGAGAGAATGAACAAAAAAATGGCTTTCAGTAATTCAACAAAAAAAATCAAAATTTACATGATAAGCTGATAGGAAATGTAATTTAATTTATTATATTTCTTTAATATAACATAATTTGTGTTTTTCGCTTTTTATTCTAAGTTTATTATTAACGTAAGAATATAGTAAATAGAAAAAACAGCAAATATTTTTTATTTTCTTATTTTCATCATAGTAAATGATAACGTCGACGTCGCATACATACGAAAAAGCAGATATTATTTTCAACTCGAAAATTGAAATAACTTTAAATGCGAACAGGGGCGTACATGTATAGATCTAATTTTAGAGGAAGGTGAGGGGGTAAGCATGGAACCGACCTGCAATAACCAAAAAAAAAATTCAGGCTGGATCCTTCAACTTGCTACAAAAGAAAAAAGCGAAAGCAAATAGGACTAATCAATATATTTTTGGGAGGGAGGCATCGGCCCCCTCACATACATGCCCCTGAAAGCTAGGATACAGGTAAGTATTTAAGCAGAGTTTAAATTGATTGGTTTTATTTCCGAGACTCCATTAGACTGAGGGCTAGAGAAGCTGGGTTCAGATCAGGACGGAGGTCGGGGATCCCAAGATTATTTTTTCTCCAGACAGTCCTGGAATTCACTCAGTCCTGTCTCGGGGACCGAGATACTGTCCCGAGGTTAGGAGGGGAAGGGGAGCTTTGGCCAGACCACCATTTCTCTATTGGTCTCGATTGGTTTTGATTCAGAGAAACATCGTGGAAGCAGTGGCTCTAAAGGGAAACACTTCTATTTGAATTATTATCCAATAATTTTCTTATAAACATTCTGGTTAGGCTAAGCTTTAGTTTTCTTTTTTCTTTAATCAATGTCAATTGCATGTTCTTTTTCAATTACTACTTAAAATTTATCGATGGTGAAAGATTCTTCCCATATCCTTTTTCTTTCTTTTAGCTGTAGTTTCTAAATTCATTACTTTAAGATTTTGTTATTAAATGCCTGACTTTCATTTACTTTAGCTGAAAGATTCTAAACTTTACTACTCTCTTGAAATATTTTTTTCCCTTTACTTTTATTTACGAAAACAATCCAATTAATTAAAAACAGTAATGCAGTTAGGAAAAGTATTCAAATTCGAAAAATTAATAAAATGACAAATGATATTCTATTTTACAAGAGCCATTTATAATACAGTTCGTTTTCCAAAGTAGCATTTCCAATTTTTCTTCTTTTATAGAATCTATCATTGTATGAGTAATCTATTGGAACGCACTGATGTGTTTTCACAAAGAAAGCATTTGGTGCTTGTATGAGAGTTTTGCCCCAGGACCACTTGTCCACTTTGTTGCAGTCCGGATACATAATTCACGTGCAGAAGGGCTTTTTTTTTATTATTAATCGTTCCAAGAGTAATTGCGTGTAGAAACAATTAGGATGAGAAGGAAATTTTTATTGTAATGAGAAAAGTATCAAAGAGGCGACGGCATGTTTAGCAAAGGTAAGTGATTGGTATACATTAAATAAAATTAAAAATGGGAAACCAATCCATTTGTATTCAAATTTACAGCCCTGCAAAACAACACTGGTCAGCCTGCAGCGATCGTCACGCGGGTGCAATGTCGAAAGATTTGATTTAAGAACTATTAAGCCGTCGTAACATTGGTATATAAATTGGAATTTACACCTGTACTTCTACCTGGGCAGTTGATGAATGACGGTAATAAGTGATCTTGATTCTGCCTTGAATTAAAACACTTTAAAACTTCGCTTAATGTTAGCATTTAGAAAACGCTTAAGAAATTAAAGGCTGCTAAATTAAAGTATTCAAATTAGTTGGAATAGATTAGAATTTGGTTTTCAATTTATGTTTTAGGCTTCTTTATAAATTTGCTGTTTAAATATTCTTGTAAGCTAGAGAAATTTCAGCTTTCAATTTGATTCTCGTCTTGCATGTGATGAAAAACAACTGATTTCAAATTACTTAGAAATTAAATTAGTTTCACATTATTTTCTTTTTTCGTGGAAGTTAAATATAAAAAGTATTAACTAAAAGATAGTATAAACCTCAAACTATAACAGTTATTTTTTAGTTTAGAAATAAGATATTTTTTTATGTAAACTTATTGGTCTTTTCAATTTAATGGAAACAAATAATTGCATTTCAAAACATTTGCTTAAATTCGTTTTTGGAAGAATTCATTATGGAAATTCTGATTTTTATGGAAAGTCTCATTTTTATTTCTTTTATTGAACTATTAAAAACTATTACTCCGATTTTTAAACTGCCGTAAAAGCTTCATAAAATTTGCGAGTATCTGAGCTTTGAGCGAATAAATCACATTCTACAGATACTTTTGTTCTACATTTACGCAAATCCAAATTTTAACAACCATCTCTGAATAAAATCATCTTGGAAAATTCAAGAAATTGTAGTAAGTTACTTTCCTCATAAGAAGTTGTTTTTATATAACAAAAAAAAAGCCAACAAAAACTTGGTTTGTTTTGTTGTTTTTTATTTTTTTTTTCAATTATTAAATTTCCTTCCTATTAAATTTGTCTTTGTCCTATAGGCTAACTAAAATTTAAACTTAATAAGAACTAATCTCAAGTTTTGGTTATAGGCATATTACCATGATTGTTAGAAATTAGATTTCGAACTGATCATAAATGAAAAATTAAAGAACGACAGCAAACAGTTCACATAAATGTGATACAATAAGAATCTATCTCTATCAAACATTAGTAATCACAGCTCCTTTTTTAAGGTAGGTTCATAATCACTATGTGTAGGTGCGTGGACTTTCAACTGGTGAATGGAATTTTTTGAAACATGGTATGTATACTTAAAGATAGGAGATGAACTTTTCGACTTTTTTTCGTATTGATATCTGCTTAGAAATTGGCGCATTTACTAATAAAGATCGCAATAGATATATAAAACTATGAATTTCTATCAATAGTGTGTATTTTAACAGTAGATAGCAATCATTCAAGTCATTCATTAATTTGAATGTGGGTTAAAATTAATTGAATTATGCAACTAAAATAAATAAAGTTAATTTAATTAATTTTCAGAAAAAGTTCAGTACTATTTATATTCAGCAGATATAGTTTACAAATGCTAAGAGACTTGTTTTAACGAATTTAAATTATAAAAAAACGGCAAAAGCATTTTTAAAAGAAAGTAGTTTTCCCGCATTTCAAGAACTTTGTGATCCTTTAGGTTGTTCTTCACTTTTGTTCATTTCTTTAATAATTTGATAAAGTAACTACATTCTTAGCCTTAGTGCTTTAAGATTAAGATGAAATTATTTACGAGGTTTTGTTTTATTTATATTTATTGTATGTTAATACGTTGTACTTAATCGAAAATTTGTAGAAAATTGTTCCAAACGAAGATGAAATATCTACTTCAACTAAATAACTAAATTTGTTTTTATTATTTTTTTTTCTTCTGACATAAATTGGAAAAATTTAAATAAAAAATTAAGTTCAAGCATCAGAAACATTTTTAATAGTTTTTATTTGTGATATTTGAGATGTTAATTTCTTGTAACATTATAAGTAAATAAACTAGCGCTAGATAATTTGCTGACAAATAGAAATAATTAGAGAAAGAATATATAGGCAGTTATAAATATCTTTGAATCTTTATTTAATTCATATATAATTGATGAAAGAATTACTTGGAATTGCAAAGTTATAATTATAATATAATTTATCTTATATCATAAATAAGCAAGGCACAGACAAAACACTAGAAGATTTTGGGGTACATTTTGGCAATATTGGCAACATAAAAGAATGCAAATGTAACAGCAATTTTCTAAATTATAACCTAAACACACCTTCAGGCTCTATAGTACTAAATGAAATGTCTTCAAATGATGTGAATAGAATTTTATTCAATATGAAATCAAGTAAATCAGTTGGACTGGACAAAATACCTATAAAGGAAATCAAAGAACACATCGAGTCGTATACAGAAATCATCTGCGAAATCTCAAAACAAATCATAAAAACATGTAAGTTCCCAGAAAAATGGAAATAGGCAAAAATCATCCCCATTTACAAAAGTGGGAAAAAAACTTCGATAATCAACTACCGTCCTATATCAGTCTTACCTAACATCTCCAAAATCTTCGAATCACACATAACAAACACCATATACAATTTCATAGAAAAAAATAAAACCATAAACACTAACCAGTACGCCTATCAAAAAAATTCCAGTACCACAAACTTATTAGACGACTTCAACGAGTACATAAACACTGATTTAAATAAAAGCAAAATATTATCCATTGTATTTATAGACTTTAAAAAAGCCTTTGACTGCTTAAATCATGCCATACTGATAAATGAATTAGATAAACATGGCATTCGAGGTAACGCACAAAAATTGATAAGTAACTATTTAAAAAATAGAAACTTCAAGGTATCCATTAAGAACAACCTAAGTAAGTTCTACAAATTAAAAACAGGAATCCCTCAAGGATCTAATCTTGGTCCGTTATTATTCTTAATTTATACGAATACAATATTCACGACACTCAAATACTCCAAAGCGTTTGCCTACGCAGACGACTTCATAATAATAAATGCTTCCGATGAAATGGAGACTATTCATCAAAGAACTCAATACGACTTAGATCAAATTGTCAAGTGGACCCATGACTACAAAATGGAAATAAACCAAGCAAAAATAAAATTCATGGTAATCAAAACTAAAAACAAAAACGTAAGCACCATACCAAGCTTAAAAATACACACATTTGAGTGTCTACACAAAGACAATGAACAAACCGTTAATTGCAGATGTGAAGTATTGGAAAACATAAACAATTGCAAATTTTCTTGGTATTTATATTGACAATAAATTTACATGGCATATTCACATAATCTCAATACTCAAAAACAAAAAAATCAACACTTACACTTATATTTTCAACAAAATTAAAAATTCTTTTCCTTTAAAAGCAAAAATCTTAATTTATAAAGCTTTTGTTGACTCAACAATAAACTATGGCATAATTAACTGGATACATGCTAACAAGAACGAAATAGACTTAATAGACAAATCAATAGATAACATACTAAATCTAATCTTCCCTAATTTCAAGCAAAAGTCAAGCTCTGAAAAACTTGATATCCTAAAAAAGCACAAAATATTATATCCACGACAAAAAATAATATACACAATTACACTAAAGAATTATTTTACTCTTCTAAATAACACTGAATGCACAACGCACTATCCAACCAGAAACAACTTCTATAATAAACCAAAATTTGAACAACCCCGAAATAACTACGGATTAAGATTAAAAAGTAAAACAATAGTAAACATATTTAATCAATTTGACAAAAATCTAACCAACCTAACAAATTTTAAAGACTTAAAAAGAAAACTCTTTAATTACATCACAGAAAACAAGATAAAATGGCTCAGATAAGTACATATCTTTAAAATCCAAACTCCAGAAAATATCTCGCTTTTGTACAGAACTTCTCTAAAACTTCCTTAAAAGCACCTATTTTTTAAAATAGCATTGGTTTTAAAAAAACAAAAACAAAAACAAACAAACAAAAAACAAACAGGAAGTTGTAGCGAATAGAAATACTTAAATGCTTATCCTCGTATTCTTGAACTTTTATAATATTAATGTATATCCGTACCATACGTAACTATTTTAAATTTACATTTAAATACATATCCTCTTATCCTTGAACTTTTATAATATTAATGTATATCTGTACTATATGTAAATATTTAAATTACATTTAAATATATATCCTCTTATTCTCGCACTTTTATAGTTTTAATGTATATCTGCAATATATATATAAGTCTGAACATGCACATATGTATATTTACGCTCCTGTGTGTGTATATTATACATATACACAGAGACATATACACATGTCTGCATCTTCATATTAGAGTGAATGTTCCTAAATGTTTTACATTTTATTGATTGTACTGTGTAGATATGTAGATTACATGTACATTGCATCATATTATCAACCATAAATTAATCAGATTGTAACTATTAAACTCCAGAACCTACTGACAGGGAAATTTCCCTAGTAGGACTGTAAAACTCAAATTATATAAATAAAAAAAAAAAAAAAAAAAATAACAAGATTAAATCCAATAATTCACTAACAGTTTTAATTGCTACTTTTATAAAAAAAAAGAAACAAAAAAAAACTAAATACATAGAATTAATTAACCAGATATTTAATTCTATATTTTGTATTAAAATAGTAATACAAGATTCCGTTTCCTCGTTTTTAGTAAAAATATCATAGAGACGACTGAAATAAATATACATTTAATTTAAGTCTGTATGACTTTTTGATTAATCTCTGAATTAACCATCTTTAATTAATTAATTGCTGATAAAAGAGTAAGTAAAGTTTCAACTTGTAAATGTTCCATTTTAGAATTCCTCTAAAAAATGAGATTTAAATCACGATTTCCTTCTGAATTCTTAAATCTTTTTTCAAGTTTGAAAATTAACTCGTGGAATTTTAAAATGTTAAATTTATAACTCTTTCTATTAAGTTTCTATGTGGTTTGTTCTGATTTGTTTGTATATTAAGGTTATATCTTTTTCTTATTTTATTCAGTGTTAGTACACAAATTCAGAAAACTCACTTTCTTTCTGAACTTATTTAGCTTACTTAGAAGCTTTATTTAGATTACCACGTTTATTTTGTTGATTTGCAATTTGGCTTTTTTGTTTTTAGGTTTCTTTACGGAGCGTAGCTCGTAGCAGGAGAAGTCTTATATCCCCGCTCTGTCTGTCCGTCTGTCGCTAGATATTCATCTTTCAGGAACGACATATGCTAGAGACATGATCTATACTCGTTAAAAAGGTCTTGCCAAGATTAGCTCCTAGTCATTGAGAACTCGTTTCTAGCTTGTGTGATTCTCAAGTTACAGGTCTTCTGTAGAATTTGATCTTAATTTATAAGTTTTATTAAAATCTGGTGTAGTATAAAATTTATTTCTTCATTTTTTATATTGACTTCAACTAGAATTATTATATGAATTAGTTACATGATTTTCCTTTTCTCTTCTTAAAATAAATCTAACAATGGGATCTTCCAAATCTAAGGAGAGTTTCTATTTTTTTCTGTGGGGTTTTGAAGTTGTAAACTTTCCGAGATTTTAGCATTCGCTCTGTATAGAAGCCGTGGGGCATTACGCGATCGCGACTGGGATTGCTGCTCCGAATTTGTTTTCTTAATTTATCTTGGTGGGATATTGTAATAATTCATTTTGCTTCGATAGATGTAGAAATTATTTTATAAAGTCAATCCATTCCGTGATTATTCACTCTGTTATTGTTTTCGTTTGCTATTTTCTATGTCTTATTAAATTCAAGGTCCCCATTTTTAGCTCTTCAGGATTTAATTGAATTAAATCCGGAGAAGAATTCAGTTCATTTTGTTTTGATGTTGTTAATAAAATGTGGAATCAGTGTTGAAAGTTTTTCGTTTGGTTATTAAATCAGCATACTGAACTTCTGTGCGAACGTGCCTTGAATAAGTTAAGTATTTTATTTTTACTTCATACTAATGAGAGAGCCTACATGAAGTAAAATGCCGTAAAAAAAAAAGAAGTGAATGTTGTAAAGGCTGAAAATATTCAGCTTCTAAAGATCTAAACTAGAATTCTGGAAGAAATTAATTTTCTTGCTCATTCCGCATCAAATTTCAAAATTCAACCTCTCGAATGTAAAAATGCATTAAAAATGAAAGCTGAAAAGCAGGTGACTTATAAACAAACTTAGAACAAAGCTTGTGTTTTTACTTGTTTTAAGTTTATTTTGTCGCATTGAGCTTTCGACAAGATCAACATCTTACATCCAAAATTCTTTAAATTTTAAGGATGTGAATCAGCGCTTGTTTATTTGTCTTAAGGTTCTTCTGCTAATATTTTTGTCTTTGACTATTGTATTAAAATATTTAGCAGAGTTGTTAAAAACTGTTTCCACTTGAAATGAAAGAATAGCCATTTATACATTTCCTTTTCCAAAAGAAATTTTTGTATTGTAATTATCTATCAATCTTATAAGCCCTTACGTGTTCTAACACCGTAATAGATCTTATCACAACCCCTACATTTAAGTTTATAGACTACCTCCAAAGTATTCATTTTATTACCTTTAATTAGATCTCTGTTTTTCTGTTTTATTAATTTATTAGCTCTACAATATACCAATCTAATATTGTTGTCATTATATACTTCTTTGACTGATTTGTTAACCTTAATCCCTAATAGTAATTTCATTACTTTATTATATTTACTTTCAACCTTAACTGTCTTTTTCTGTAACCTTTCTTTAAAGAATACGCTTATTATCTTATTTACAAAATTCGTTGGGTATTCATTCATCTCAAATATTTTTTTCATTGTATTAGTTTTATTTTTCCACAATTTCTAATTTTCTTTATTATCTACTATTCTTTTAATATAATTTCTTTCAATTGCTCTTTTTATATGTGTACTGTGTCTTGAATGAAAATTCAGAGCATGATTACTTTTGAGATTCTTTTTTTAGTGTACGTTAGTTATATTATTATTATTTACTAATGCTATATCGAAAAAGGTAATTTTCCATTAATTTCTTATTCCCTTGTGAATTTCAATTGTTTTTCTACAGAATTTACATATTTATAAAATTTTGTACACTGCATCTTTGTACCTCTCCATAATATCAATATATCATCCTCATATCTTATATATTTATACTGAGCTTTGTCCCATTTTAAAATTTTGTCATACTCCAGCCAATTCACATATATAATACAGTGATTTCCTGAAATGGGACTTACCATTGGTAAGGCTCTTATTTGCTTAAATAATTTATCTTTAAAGTAGCTGTTATCACTTATCATCTTCAAAATTTTCATCAATGTTTCTTTATCCATGGGAAATTTATCAAGAATGTTTTTATTAACTTCACACAAAGTGTCTACTATCTTTAATGCTTCCTCCACTGGAAATCCGGACTCAAAAGTAGAAATCTTATATCACATACCAGAAGAAAAAGAAATATTAATGATAGAATCTTGTATAATTAATCAATTTCCATGTACTAATAAAGATAAATTTTTAAAAGTCAGTGACGTAACATTTGGATGGTTCAAAAATTATATTAAAAATGCAGATCGATTTTTGTAATAGTAAATTTGAAGTTAAGTATTATTTATTGCAATAACAGTATGAGAATTGTGATCTCTGTTTTGTAAACATGGACGATTTATGCATTGTTTACAGTGTTGAAGTAAATTAAAAATTGAATTTGGTTTGTCAGTAATCAAGTTAAATATTCATTTATATTGCAATAATAGTATAAGAATTTCCGATTTCTGTCTTGTAAACACTTTCAGTTTACGTATTGTTTGTACGTGTTAGTATTATAAACATTCATTGAAATGTATCATAACGAATTCCGTTATGGTAGATGAAAGAGATTTCTTGTCCTCAGTTTTCCAACCTTGGGATGTTTTCTGTTAAAGAAAATGAAAAGTCGTTGTTGTTATGAAAGAAGACATTTTAAAAGTATTCTGTATCTCATGATTAGCTTTCTTTTTGTTTTCATTTTTGTTTCCAAAGTATAATTTATTCAATTGTTTAGAATATTCCAAAGGACATTTTTAAGTTTTTAAAATAGAGTTGTTTGAATCGAATTTAAACCGTTTCGAAAGGTTTTTGGGTAAAGTATCTTGTTTCATTTTTTATAAATGTGTGAAAAGAAATAAAATTGTTTGAATTTTAATGACTCTTTCGTTTTTTTTTGATCCGTTGATGATTCGCTTCCAAAATTTTATGAAAGTCAGAAATTATTTTTGAAATTATTTTGAAACAGAAATGGTTCTAAGTATAAATATTCAAAGAATTATTATATTACCAATGGAAAAAGATAAAAAAATTATCCCGTAATAACAGAATAAGTTAAAATCAGAATTACAGTAAGGTAAAAAGAAATTTTGATCTAGCTTCAATCTTAGTCAAAGTTAATAAGATATCGAAGAACAGGGAAACTAAACATTTATTAATAAAGTACATTACAATCAAACAGACAACGCATATTACGAAATTAAAAAACTTTGCTTAATTATTTATAATGGTAAGAATATAAAAGAAAATGTTGGCAGAATTGTATTATCTAAAGGTCTTAGCAGAGCATTTGATATTATCTTTTCAATTATTACATTAGTAGATAAATTCTCTTTAGAAATTATTTCTGTTTTTACTTCTTGTACAAACTGTTTTTATCAATGATGAACTTGTTGAGATAAAATTATTACTAAAGATATCACTTCAAAGTCAAATTTATATTCTCTGTCCTCTGATATAAGCTTTCGAATGTTTCCATATATTTGATGTAAATTAATTATAATTTATGAACGAATAATTAAATTAAATTTAATAAAAAAAAGGAGCTGATTTCGAACTAAGCAGTCGTACATAGAAAGTGGATATTTGGTCTTATAAAGAAACGATAACAATAATATAAATATAGTATGATTTTGTAATATGAAATAGTTTTTTATGATGCATACTTAAGGATTACTTTTTTTTCGATTTTCAGTTATTGACTCCATCAGCATAATGGTCTGATTCATGATTTATATTACATAAATCAGTCACTTCAAGATAGCATCACATTTATTTATTCGAATAAATGCATAAATAAGTAAATAAATAAAGTAATTTAATAATTAAAAATAATAAAAGACATTTGCACTAAAAAATATCCTTAATATTGGATATTAAATATGGCTATAAAGACAAGTAACATTGTTAATCGAATTCAGTAACATAAAATATTTTAGAATAAGAAACTACTTTTTTATCAAAATTAAAAATAATAATAATAATAATACAATATTGGAAAAAAATTAAAATTTAAGGAATTCTTAATCCTTACTAGAATTTTTTACTGATTATTTCAAAATTTTATTCAAGAAATAAAAAAAAATGGGGGGGGGGGGAAATGGCTAATTTACAGTAAAAAAAAAAAGAAACCACTTTGAAATTACACTATAGAGTGTTTATTTTCTAGAAGCGTATATTATATTTAGAGCTATTTTCAGTATGTGATAAAATGATATAAAAAGAATACAGAAAAGAAAAAAGAAAAAAAAAAAAGTATTTTTTTTTTTAAAATGTTGATAGGCAACACTTAAAAAAAATTGTAAACAATTATTATTTTGTAGATTTCAAACTGATTTTTATACATCAAAATTTCGAATTTTGAATTGGGATTTTTGAATGTTTGCGATATTTAAAATATGGGCCATATCTTATAGTAGTCTTATAACTTATCAGTTATATCTCAATGTTCTTTTATAATTCTTTATTTTCCAGACGGTAGTTTAAAAACTGTGCCAAATAGAAACTTTCCAGATATTTCAGCTTTAAATGCTCTTGGTATTTTTTAATTTTGCGATAAGTTATTAAAAGAGATATACAGTATATGTTACATCATGTTTTGCTATATTAATAGTCTGGTAACTATCACTAGTCTACTATCACGATACTTTCGACTTTTTTAAACAATTTAAAGTTTAATAACCCATAAATAAAAAGTTTTCTTGTAATTAGGAAAAATAAAGCTACAGTTTCTTTTTCTTTCGTAAAAATGATTAGCTTCTCTGAGAACTTCAATAACTTGAAGCAGCTTGGGATCCATTTACAAATATGGGCTTTGATACCATATCTAAATTAGAATCTGATTATAGATGAATAATTTCTCCAATGTATAATGGAAAGAATTACTATGGTTTGCTTCTCTCTTATTTTTTCAACAGCTTTCAAAATAATGGATGGCTTATAAGTTTTACAAAATAATTCCTTTACACTCGTGTAATGCAGGCAAGAAAGAAATTAATTTACAACTTCGACTACATCTGCTGTTAATTATATTCTCAGAACTAAATCCTCAGACCAATAGAAGACGATGCAAAATGTGAAACTGTCAATAAATTAATTGTTGGGAATGTTGCCATGAATAGCTAAATAAATATTAATTTTATACGTCTTGATCAGAATAAGAAAAATAGGAGAACAATGGCTGAAGGAGTGGAATATTAATAAAAGATAATAAAATAATAAAAGAGTTTGTACAAAGTTATTTTTGTTACAAAGAAATAATTTTTAAAATAAAATTCGCACATTTCTTGACCAAGAATAAAAAAAATATTATAAGAAACTTTAAAAATCAAATCAAACAAAGTTAAAAACATATTTTTATTTACGTTTTGGATAATATTTTAAATTTTAATCAAATTTTATTGATTAAATTTTATTGAAATTTAAGAAATTTTAATCAAAATTTATCAAAGTTCAAAATTACACTATTTAAATATTACTAATCAATTTTTCTATTAAACAATAAAAATAATTAGAAAAAAATATCGTTATATTGTTTGTTATAACATAATAGTACACCTACATAAAAAAAAATTCTAAATAACAAAACATAAAAAAAGAATAAGCTTACAAAGTTCTATGGTTTTATAATAGATTCGTATATTTAATTTTCATATCTAAATCATTTATATAAATGTTTTATCTAAAAAAAGTTAAAATGAGTATTACTAACTTTGTACTGCTCGATAATGGTAATATTGTTACAGAAGATCTTGGATTTCATACGTTTTTATTTTGTTTTTTCTGTGAAAGCTTTTGTTCAAAGACATTTCCTTAATTCTGACATCAAATGTTTAACTACAGACACCAAAGCGAAGTCATTAAAAAACAATATGTACTTGTTTTTTCCCTTTTTTTTTTCTATTGAATTGATCATTTGGATCCGCCCCTGCATTTAATGAATCCAACGCTGGACAGTGGTCATGGAAGATCACACACCCCACTTTAACATGCAAAATTCCGTGTCTGAGAATTAAATGTATTTTATTATCTACATTTCCGTTTTTTGGAAACAGGAAATTTCGTGTTTAAAACTGAAAGTTTATCACGAAACTATTGTCTATTTTTACAAGAAAGTATGTAATAAAGATGCAATTGGGTGGATTTAAAAAAATGTGAAAAGAACAGAGGGAAATAGAATAAATTTGTAATAAAAAGAAAGAAATCGATTTATTTTGTGGTACGTGTAACCGTTACATCCGTTTTAAGTTGACTGTTATGACAAGAACTATTAAGCTTCTCTTCTGCTATGGTTGAATGACAACTAAAGATTTCATTGATTTAAACAAAAAAAGTTATATACTTAACTTTTGTACTACATGTTACTACAAAACTTACTTAAATAAACATGTGTTGAAGAAAACATGAAATTTCTTTAATTTCGTACAATGGTTAGATAAAATTTTTATACGAAAACAAGAAATTAACAAAATATTCACTCTGAGGAAATAAAACATTTGAAATAGAATAGACAGTCAATCGTTGATTATTCATTGTCTTTGCCTTCAAGCTGCAAAACAAAAGTTCATTTTCTCATGTTTCAATCTGATGTAATTAACATCGAATGTCCTAAAATTATTAATTATTCTTATCGAAATATAAAACTTCCATAGCAATATAAATACTATTTTATATAAAATTATTTGCATATCACTTTATTTGCATTTTATGCATAAATTGCAAAGAATTTTTTATTTGTTATGGATTAACTTAATCATTGTGGATGGGCTTTGATTAATATTTAAAATAAATAGTTTAATTAAATTGTTTACATCAAATATTGAAATGTATTCATTTTATCTTTCTACTATGATATGGTTATGATATTCCATATTCCTCTTCTCCCATCTATTTTTGACAACAATTTGTAAAAGGAAATAATGTAATTTTCCATTTTACTATAATTCATAAAGAAGGCCTCCATTGCCAGGAAATTTATACTTTATGGAGAATAACTGGAGCAAAGCATTAAAAAAAAAAAATAAGTAAAAAGATATACTAAAAGTTATGCAGTGAAAGATATGACACTTCAATGGAACTATATTATTATTTTTGAAAATTTAGGTTTATTTATTTTGAGAATATAAAATGATTTCATTATGGTTAGTGTAAATCTTTTAACTTTTCCTGATAGTAAATATAGCGACCAAATAGTATTATAGATTTTTATTTAAAACGTTTGTAATTTCTTTAATATATTTGCGGTATTCAAAAATCTGGAGTGGGTTTCGAACGAAAAAAATTAAAAATGCAATTTTTAGTAGAACCTTCTGAAGAATAAAAATCAGAACTACAGGAGCTACAGGTCAAAGGAAAGGAGCTACAGGTCAAAGGAAAGGAGCTACAGGTCAAAGGAAAGGAGGTACAGGTCAAATCATCTAAAATACATTAATAATAAGAACATTTCTTCAAAATTGCTCCGCTTTTGATCTTTTGATGTTGGTATAAGTTTAATAACATTTTTATCAATTTCTTTTTAAATATTTAATTTATCTTTTAAATTACAAAATTTATCTTATTTTAAATAGAAAATCGTTTATTTATTTATTTTATTAAATCGAAATGCATTATGCTCGTATATTAACGATAGAAACTAACAACCAAGAAACTAAGCAACGTTTCCAGTCAATTTCTATTTATTTCTATTGATGACAGCGCTTTAAGAAGACGCGGCATTTTTAATCCTAAGCTCGTCAATCTGAAATTCTGTCAAATCGAAGGAGAACTGACATTCAGTGACATTCATTTACTATAAAAATTTCAGCTTTCTAAGATGACTTATTTCTGAGATATTCTAATAACTACTCATATATGTATGATGTTTTGGTCTTTACCTAATATCTATCAAACTCAATAGAGATCTTCCTACACCTACTTTTTTTCAATTACCATTAGCGTAGCGAATGGATAATCGTATTTCAGCTTAAAATTACAATTTAAACTCTTCTATTTTTACCAGTTTGTTTGGGTTTTTTTTTTCCTGGGTGATGATTTCCTGGAGACACTATGTCTCAACCAATGTTTCGCGGTACAGTGGTAAGTTGACAGAAAACAGAAAGTGTGCTCTAAAAATTGATGCATGCCAGAAAAGTCCACTTATGGTATATGGGATTGTTACTTTATATATTCTGTTATATATTCAAACATATCGGAGTCCTTATTTTTGAATATTACACTAAATATTTTTAAGATATTTTATAGATATTTTTAATTAATTCTCTAATGGGATCAAAAAGTTGTAACTTAGCTGTAATATTGTCTTGCAATTGGTGAATTAGTAAAATGCAATAAATTGGATTTCTTATTACTATTAATGTGGTATGTGGATAATACAAACAAATATTGGAAATGTTATAAATATTTTATAAGTCATCTAATATAAATTATATTATAAATCATAATCTAAATTTTAAAAAGGATAGATACATGAAAAGTTGAAAGGTAAAAGTAAATAAGTAACATAAATAAATAAATAAATAAATAAAACATGAAGCTACAAATACCAGTATTACAGATTTTTATTTAAAACGTTTGTAATTTCTTTAATATATTGCGGTATTCAAAAATCGGGAGTGGGTTTCGAATGAAAAAAATTTAAAATTCAATTTTTAGTAGAAGCTTAGAAAGAATTTAAATCAGAACTACACGAAAGGAACTAAGTAAAACAGTCTCTATTTTCTATTGTTTTATTTTCTTATTAAATTAATAGTATTTGCGTTTATTATAAAATTATTACAAACTGAATAACCATTCGATATTAATAAAGAACTGAGTTGGATAATGAACATAATAATAATTTCTTTTTCTAATTAAAGAATCGTAAACTATTAAAGAGTAATTGTTAAAGAGCGATCTATAATTCAAAACAGGAGAAAAAGCAATTTAATGAAGTAAAGATGTTTGAGGTGGGCCCGATAGCCGAGTAGGTAAGGGCGCTTGGCTGCGGGTTGAAGGTAACGGGTTCGATTCCTGACCTCGGCGGAGGGCGGTAATTTTTCCACGCTCAATTCTCCTCCAAACAGGTCCTAGGACCTACCCAGCCCTCTGTAGAATGGGTATCGGGTTTCTTTCCCTTGAGTTGGGCGGGCGGGCGTCGGGTTAACCACCCGGCCATATTAGTCCCGTTGGTCAAGAAACGTCGGGAGCCTTATCTCCCGCGCACCCGTGGACCTGTATGGCCTGTTTGGGGGCAGCTTTAACTTTTTAAAGATATTTGAGATATTTGGGAGCTCACTCGACAGTTATCGAGTGAGTCATCTATCATCGTAAGACTTTAAAAAATGCAGTTTGTTTTTTTTATTTTCTTTTTTTAATTAACAATTTCAGAAAATTTTTCAACAGTAATTTTTGAAGTTAATTTTAAAAAATAATTTGACAATCATTCACCAATTTCAACAACTGAGCTTAAAATTTAAGCTTAAAATATCACGGAAAGTTTTGGGGAAATATTGTAAAAATTCTTCTAGTAATATAGTTACTTAATAGCGTCAAAGTTGAAAAAGATTTTAACATAAAATAAGTGTGCAGTAATTCCTGCCGATTCGATATACTAGATGCATCTGTATTTAGAAAAAGAAAAGAAAAATATAAACAATAAACTAAACTTTATTATATTTTTTATATTAAATTCATTTTTTTTCTTTTTTTTTTACTTATAACTTGTATGCTGTTGAAATCTTTTTTTCATTATAATATCGGTGATCAGCAAAGTCAATTAATAGGAAACGATATATTATGTTTAAACAATAATTAAACTTGAATGTCTTCTATTCACTATATTATTAAAAAAAACAATTCCTACAATATCTTCCCCTAAAATTTCTTTGATATTTAAATTCGTAAATTTTAAAACTGTCTTATTGGAATTGGTAGAATCACTCATTGTTAAATAATATTTTTTAACTAATATTTTTTTTCCGCAGTCACAATGTTTAAAAGGATAAAAATTATTAATTTTTAAAAATTGTAGGCAACAAACATGAACATATATTGGTAGTACGTATACGAAAGAACAATTCAAATGTAAAAAATATTTTTAAAACAAAAAAACACTTCTTCAACTGATAGTTTAGTAATCTTTCAAAACTTTATCATCGATTTCTTACAAAAATTCGATTTGTTCATTTTAAAAATAACATAAAAGAGATTCAGGCATGGTTTTCCAAAAACTTCAATTCTTTCTGAAAACTTTTCTATTTCTCTGTATTAATATTTGATTACTTCATTTACATAATTGTTGATTTGAAAATGGTTGTTATTTCTAAGAATCAATGATCGTGAAGAGGAACAATTGCATTTAAGAAATCGAATGTAATTAGGAGAATAGGACTTGCATGTGGTTAAAACATTTACATGAATAGGAACACATTAAACTATTGGAAAACATGGAATTGTTTTATTGTACCAATATTACTGATCAGTAAGTTATTAAATATGCAGAAGTAAATGAACAAAACAACCTTGTAAATATTGCATAGATTTAATCAGTTGATAACTTTTAACTTATCCGTTACATTTCTCCTTCATAAAAATATATTACTATGTAATTTCTCCGTATCCTGTGAAAACTTGACAGTTACACTATTCCTGTTAAGTAAAAAACAAAACAAAAAACGTTTTAAAAATTATGGAAATTTTACAGTTATTCTATGATGAAACTGGTGTATTTAATAAAGGCCCCTTAAGGAGATCAGAATATTTTATCTTAATTGTAAGAAAAACTACAAAATTTAATCAACTTTTTATTGGAAAATTTTGGAAAATTTAACTTAAATGTATGCTAAGAGGAGGCGATGATATATATTCCATTCAATGAAAATTTATGATGTTTGCAAACAAAACTTGAAAAACCTATTTCTTGTCTCAGATGCCTCCTTTGTTATGATTAAAATCAAATTTCGACTATTAAAATTCTGAATATATCCCCTAAATCGCAATTTTAGACTTTACTATTTGACTCTAGAAAATATCATCTTTTTCGTCCATTACCATCATTATTTCAACTTGTGATACGTTATCCCATCGTCGATGCGTTGCTATCAAATAATCTACATACCGTTTAGTTAAAAAATTGCAAAGTACATTAAGAATTTTTTGTAAATGCACTTCACATAAAACAAGTTACATCTCTTTTAAAATGAAATAATTTTTTATTAATTTGCTACAAGTGAGAAGTTGCAAAAACAAAAATTACTGCTGAATTTATATTTTTTTTAAATTACTATAATACTTTATTTCTTTATTTTTAATTTGATTTCTTTAGTCTTCCATTCGCCTACATAAATAATTTTAATTCTAGTATATCCTGAGTTTGACATTTTTATTTAAAGAATTTAACTAATATGTAATTTTTTAAAATTCATTTAACATTCAGGTAAATTACGGAACTTATTGAGAGTTAATTTAAATGTTATAAATTTTTAATTATTTTTTTAAAAACAATTAATATAGAACCATAGAGATTCAATAATATAAACATATATAAATCAAAGAAGACTTAACGTGCCAGAAATTAATATAAATGCATAAAGAAATGACACAGAAAATGGAAAATATCTGAGCTTTCATCTTTGAGAGTCTGGACTATCTGAGCATTTCATCTCTGGCTGACGAGTCCACAAAAGGACGAAACGGCCATCCCAGACTCTCACAGATGAAAGTTCAGATATTTTTCATTTTCTGTGTAATTTCTTTATGTTTTTCTAAGATAAACATACTGTTTAAATTATTATTTTTTTTTTTTATATATTACATACAACATATACCGGTACTTAAGCTTAGCGAGTTGATAGACTATCTTTAGTCATTTCTAATTTAAAGACTACAATTTTCTTATTTATTTTGTTTTTTAATTTTGTAGTTTATATTCAGTTCTGCTTCATTGTAAATTCTTTTCATTAATTCAATTTGGAATGCGAATTACTTAAAGCATTTCAGTAAGAAATTAAATTATCAAGTTTCTGTTTTTTGTTTCATTTATTAAATCTCATTTTAGAATTTTCCAATATAGTTTACTCTGTTTGTTTGATCTTGCTTTTTTAATTTAACTGTAGATCTTCTGTACGGAATACTTTGCAATAAATATATTCCACAGATAAATAATAATATATTTCATAAGTAAAAATTTGTTTTCGACAAAAGAATTTTCTTTCTTCTAAGTTATAAATAAATAAAAATCTTTGAAAATGAAATTTCTTACTATGTGAGTCCGTTTTACAGTATTTATCATCAGCACTTAGAATTTTTCCATTTGGAAAAGTCATTACTGAAAGTCGGCCATTTTGAAAAGTTGAAAGCCAAAAACATAACTCAAATAAATAAAAAGAGCAATTGATCCTCAGGCATTGGGTATGAGAGTAATTTCTAAGCAGGTTTCTAATTATCATATACATGCAAAAAATAAAAATTACAAATCCATAATTTATTAAAGAAAATGAATACAAAACAACAACAGTCTAAATATTTTTAATTTATCTAAAAATTAATAATTGTTACAAATTAATTTACAAAGATATCTTTTAATTAGCTTGATTAGTTTAATCTTTATCAAATATGTAGACTTGCAGTAGAAAAGAAATGTTAAATTTAGATGTAATACATACAATTCAGGATAGGCTTACTTGAAAATTCAAGTTAGTTTTACTGTTAATGGAGAGGGAGAGAATGAATTGGGAATTTTTTATGCATAATAAATAATTTAGATAAATAATTTCGTAAGAACTGATGTATTCATTACAAGTAGTATCCAATTGTCTAATATTTAAAATATGACATAGCTATTTGTTTTCGGACTTATTTAAAATTTTCGGAAAGTCAGACAATTACAATTCTTCAAGCTTAAGCATGAAGAAGGATAGAAATGTTTAAAAAAGCAGGATAGGTGATAAAGTAAAAAAAATACATAAACCTTTCTTAAGCTGTTATGTGACTCTACAGTGTGATTTTTAAATAAAATACAATGGGAAAGAGTTTCCAAAGGTAAACATACATATCTCGAATTAAACTGTTCATATTCTTATCTAAAAAAATTCGTGACTTCCTTAGAGAAACGGTAAGTTTAGATACTAAATTGCAGTTACGGATGGAATTTAAAATTCAAATGTACAAACCAGCTGGAATTTCCTCTTCAAGAAAACAATCATTCCCATTTATATAATGACATTGGACCAAAGAAAATGTCTAGTTGAAATTGATACAGTGGCTGCTGTATGACAAATTGCATTCATCAGAGAACGAGCTGAGTTCCGCAGAATTCCCTGGAGGAGTGTTTCGTGCACGTGCAGATCGTCTCAGGAGAGAAATTCAAGCAATTAATAAATGGAGCACTTCATTGAAAATATGCAGTCAAAACAGTTCAATTTCCAATATTTATTAGAAGTGAATGAATGATGGTAAGGTTGTACCAATCTTCCTACACCATCCACTCCAAAATTACAATAAATAAAGAAATAAAATAAAATTATCGAGTCGAATGATTTGGAAAAAGCAATTCGAAAATATCTTCATTACAAATTATTTTAAAAGTTTAAATTCTCTTTTAATCAGTAACTGGTTTTCCAAAGAATTAAAAATACAATAAAAACAATACTAAAACAAAATTCTTGTTTCTTTTAAATCTTCGACATTTTATAAAATGTTAGCTTTTAAACCTTTTCTTTTTTACCTCAGTTTTATTTCGATTTTGTTATATTTCTTATTTTGAATTGTATACTTTAAAATAGATTTTATCACTAAATAAATTAATAAAAAAAATTTAATTGTACAATAGTTGAAAGCTTCTTAATTATTAAAGCAAAATTTTCATGAGTATCAAATAATTGCTAATAATTTCAGCTTGAGGAAGAATTAGCTTTCCTCTAATAAGATTGTTTTAAAATTAAAATTCTGTAATAAAAAAATTGTAAAATTATAATGTTAAAATTGCAAATACTTTTAATGTAAATCTTCAAAATTAAAGAAAGTACGAAATCACGGAATACTTCTTATCTTGTAGAAATAAAAAGAAAGACTAACTATGGTAATGAATATCATGAATAAAAAGTAAATTCATTTATCATTTATTGCAATAAATTCATATTAATGCACGGAATATACTTTCAGCGGAATCGAAATACAAAAATAGTAAAAAACTACAATGAAACTAAAAGCATTAGGAATCTCAAACATTAAAAAACTGGAAAGGTTTTCCGAATTTGTGATGAATACTTCTTATTTGAAATTGATTTTTTTACAAAATACTTTACAAAATTACAAATCAGGTTGCGATAGGTGTTCATTAAATATATATATTATATTAATGTTTATTATTTCTCTCTTTTTTTCTTTTCATTTTTTCCCTTTAGGTTCTCTAACAAATGGAGAAACAATATTTGTCGTAAACACTCTTTTGTTTTGTGTGTGGTTGCCTTTGGTTGCTTCGCATCGGTTGTTTCCAATAAAAGAGCAAAACATTGGCTGACGGGTTTTGTTCGCGTTCGCAAATGTCTCCCGTCCGATCAATGATGCCATTTTCCGGTTGTTATTTCTGTCACAAAGAAACCAGCCTCCTTTGAGTTCTAGTTCGTTACTTTTCATGGCAAAACAACTCCTTTTCTTATTGGTTGAACTTTGAAAGATTAGAAATATTTTGTTTCTATTTTAATTATAATGACGTTCAACGACAGATTTCTGCATATTTTAAGTGAAATTTTGTATATTTTGAGAAACTGCAAAAGACCTTTTAAAAATAAAGTACATTTTTTAGAATGCTTTAGAAAAAATGTTATAAAAGATAAGATAAACGTGACTTTATTTCTGTTTCTTATATTGGATTAAACAGGACTGAAAGTAAACACGGAAAAAAAGCTACTCAATGATTGCAAAGAAAAAAACACCAGGGGCTCAAATGGGGTTCGAACTTCGATGGACAACTGTTGTTTAGGACTAATGACGATTTTAATAAGTTAATTGATAAATTAAAATGGAAAGAGCAATAAAACCGTTACTTTTAGTTTAACGCAATATTAGCTATGAGTTTAGAGCTACTTCTTCGAAAAATTCATTTTTTAATCTTTTATCAGTTTCTAAGTATGAGTATAACAGATTCTTAGGCTGTATTTTCACT
>JAFIDM010012231.1:114434444-114463959 GCA_023159025.1 Thereuonema tuberculata
AAAAATACAGGAATTGTAAAAAAAAAAAAAAAAAAAAAAATAAGACCGATAGATAGATTTCCTTCCTTCCTTAGGTGCCTTCTCCCGCAGGGAGGTTGGCGATCAGCATGTACCACAGATCTCTATCTCTTGAAACATGTATGATGTCCTGAGCATTAAGTCCAGTCCACTCACGCAGGTCATCCATCCATCTTCTTCTTCTTCTCCCAACGCTTCTCTTCCCTTCTATCTTTCCCTCAAGTGTCAATTTAGGTATCTCATATTTGACATCTCTCTGTATGTGCCCACAATAGGCAAGTTTTCTTTGGTGTATAAGTTTGATGATAATTCTCTTGTAGTTAGCAAGATGAAGTACTCTTTCATTTGATGTCCTGCTGGTCCAACTTATCTTTAACATTCTTCTTAATGTCCACATTTCAAATGCCTCTAATCTTTGTTTAATTCCCTTTTTGAGAGTCCATGATTCACATCCGTATAAAAGAATTGGCCAAATATAACATTTCCACACCCTTTTCCTTATTCCAAGGTTGAGTTTCTTTTGGCATAATACTGATTTCATTTCATTAAATTTTAATTTTGCTTGTATAATTCTGTTTTTTATATCTTTATCTTGGTCATTATCTGAATAAAAATGCCTACCCAGGTAGCGAAAGTTATTGACTTGTTCTAAATCTCTGCCATCACATTTAATTTTCATTTGGATCTGGGTTTTGTTGATGCACATTGTTTTTGTCTTTTTTGTATTCAACTTGAGTCCCATTTCCTTGCTTTTATTAACAATTGCATTAATGAGGTTTTGGAGGTCTGTGGAAGATGTTGCTATCAGCACGGTATCGTCAGCATATCTTAAATTATTTATTGTTACTCCGTTTATTTTGATTCCCTCCTTCTGCTCCTCTAATGCCTCTTTTGTCAATATCTCAGAGTATAGATTATATAAAATTGGAGAAAGGACACAACCCTGCCGTACACCTTTCTTTATCTGTATCCAATTAGTTTGTTCATCTCCCACTTGAACTCTAGTCTTTTGGTTCCAATAAGCATCTTGTATTATTCGTATGTCCTTTGTGTCTATTCCTGTTTTCATAAGTATTTCCATTAGAAGATCATGTTTGATATTGTCAAAGGCTTTTTCGTAGTCAATAAAGCAAAGGTAGAGTGGGATATTCATTTCTATTGATTTTTCCGCTATTTGTGTCAGGGAGAAGATTGCTTCTCTTGTTCCAACTCCACATCTGAATCCAAACTGAGTGTTGCCAATTCTGCTATTTACTTTTGCATATATTCTGTTATGAATAATCTTCAATAATAGCTTACTTATATGATTGATTAAGCTCAAGGTTCTGTGTTCCGTAGGTTTTTGGGTTTTGGGTTTTTTGGGTATGGGTATAATTATTGATGTGTTCATTTCCTCAGGTGCTTTTCCAGTCTCATAGATAATGTTTAACAAATGGGTAATTTCCTTAATTCCTTCCTCGTCCAGATGCTTTATCAGTTCAATTGGTAATTCATCTGGACCTGTTGCTTTGTTGTCCTTCATATATTTAAGTGCATATCTCACTTCCTCCTTCAATATCTCTGGGCCTTCTGCATCTGCAATAGAGGTATTGATGCTCCTCTGGTCATTGTAGAGCTCTTGGATATATTCCTCCCAAACCTCTTTTATCTCGTTGGTGTCTGCTGTAACTTTCCCATCCTTGGTTTGAATACATCCAGACTTGCTTGGGTATTTACAGGTCATTTCTCTTATTTTTTTGTGAAGTTCTCTGTCATTATGGCTTTTTTGCAGTTGTTCTATTTCTTCACACTTAGTTGTTAACCATTCTTCTTTTGCTCTTACAATTTCATTTTGGATCTTTTTGTGTATTTCTTTGTATCTCTGTATGTTTTTGTTCTTATATGATTTACGTTCATCCATGAGGGCAAAGATATCTTCATTCATCCAAGGTTTATTAGTTTGTTTGGCTTTAAATCCAACAATTTTTTCAGCTGTTTCTGTTATGATGGTTTTCATGTGCCTCCATTGGTCATCGACCTCCTCTATCCTTTCATTTCGGTGTTCTTTATTAAATCTTTGTTTCACTTCAGTTTGAAATTTTGTAGCTACATCCTTGTTCTTGAGTTTCACGGTATCAAGTTTTTTATATTTTGTTTTCTTTTTAATTGTTTTTAATTTCATCCTGATTTTAGTTGTCAGAAGGTTATGGTCTGATCCACAATCTGCACCTGGGTATGTTTTTGTTCTAATTATCGTGTTCCTGAATCTTTTGTTGATTAGTATAAAATCTATTTGATTTCTTATTATATTAGTACTATTGTCAGCTGGTGAAGTCCAAGTATATAGTCTTCTAGCTGGTTGTTGACACCATGTGTTTGTTATCATTAAGTTGTGTTGACTGCAAAATTCAATCAGTTTCTCTCCACGATCATTTCTTGTTCCAAGACCAAAGTGTCCAACTATATCTGAATGACTTCCCTTGCCAACTTTAGCGTTCCAGTCGCCCATGATAATGATTATCTCATGAGGTTTGGTTGATTCTAAGATGCTTTCAATTTCCTCATAAAATTCATTGATCTCTTGGTCACTTGAGTCTGTTGTTGGTGCATATACCTGTATTATGTTAGTCTTAATTGGTCGTGTATTAATTCTTATCATCATAATTCTGTCTGAGTGAGCGATAAATCCTTCAACTGCATTAGCCAGTCCATTAGACAGAATAATTCCAACTCCACTGGTATGTGTATCGCCTCCTGAGTACCACATGGTGTAGTTGTTAACAGTAGTTTTGCCTGAGTTGGTCCATCTCACCTCGCTAACTCCAAGGATATCAATTTTATGTTCTTTCATTTCTTTGATCACGTTGTGTATTTTCCCTTTTTGGTATAAACTTCGGACATTCCAGGTACCCACAAAAGTGGTCTTTCCGCAGATTCTTAGCACCCCTTGACCATTTAAGGTCTGACGGAGACTAGGGGCCATGTTCTGTTGTGTGTGGCTCATGTTAATTTACAAGGGATATTAATGCAGTGGTTTCCCGTTGCCTTCTGCATCGCAGTGATACAGCCATTAAAGTTGCTCCAACCATGCCTGTAATTTTCCAGTCATGAACCCTTCCGATGTTATTCATCTTCGGCTCCATGCCAGTACTGATACTTGCTGCTGCCCGATATTAGGGTTTGATATCAGAGTTTTCCTTCTCCTAGGTATCTTTCTTAGTCTGGCCCCTACCCCACGAAGACCTGTCCGGCTAGGGTGTCCCTGCCAGTAGCAATGCTACCGCCGGCATAGCTCTCGGGGTCGCTGGAACACACAAGCCCCCTCACCGCGACAAGGTGAAGATACCATCGAGGAGGTAGATAGATTTACAACCAGTATTTAGGAGAAATTTGCTATAATTCGAATGTCAGTGTAGAGAAATATTCTCAGAAGTATAGAAGATGCTTTGTTTTTCTGTAATTATTTCAAACATTATATATTCTTCAGTTTTTCATTATGCATCTTTTTTTCTTTCTTTTTTTTTTTTTGTATTTCTCTAGCAAGAAATCTCATAAGTAATTATCTATAAATATTATATTTCATTTCTGTTTTAACATAAAGTCAAATTTCATATGAGAGTGATGGATAATCAGCTGATGCGATTTGTTTTTAATTAATTTAAATTAATTTACTTTTATCTCACTCAAAAATGACAGACGGATAGTTGAAGAAATTAATAGTGTATATTAAATCTTTAATATAGTTATATGTGTGTTAACACTTTAGTTATCTAATTTTACTTTTAGTTCAGCAAAAAGAAAAACGAAAGTAGAAAACATTTTTTTTTTAATTTACGAAGCAATTTATTAGCCTGAATTTCAAATATTTAACCTAATATCCAATGATTAATTCGGCTGAAATCTAAATACATTATAATTGATCTGTATATACCAATTGATTCTATTTATCAAATTTCAGCTAATATTTCTAAAGCCTATCTTTGTTTAATCTATGTAGGCTATAAAGATTAATCTTTAGTCTATATATATATATATTTATTTATTTATTTTTGAGAATGGACTTCTAAACATCTTGACAAGATAGCAAACATTTTTCTATGTGTGTCTGTGGGTGATGTCTTTCCGTGCCACATCAATCGTGCACCGTCCCCTACCCTTCCAATCAGACGTCTGATAAACGACCTGTGCCTATCATGAGCGATGGTTGTCCAGGACGGAGGTCGGAGGTCACTTCATGTACATATAAATGACAAATATGTACACGAGAGGACGATCGCCATACGCCGTCGCCTCAATCTGTCCCCAGTAAAAAATGGTTCGGTCGCGCTCGGTTTGCATGATGGCCGCCATTAGAATTTCAAAATGGAAAAAGAAACGCATCAAGCGTTCGATGAAATATCGTCTGGCAATTTTGGATTTCGAAGAGAAAAATGAATGACAAATCATTGAGAAAGTGATTGTCTTTCTAAAAACCTCCCACACACAAATCGAAATCCAAGACAGCATTTGGATTAGTTTTGAGTGATTTATTGCGACTCAGTATATTCAGAACTTAGAAACTTCGAATTTTATTAGTATTATGCAATGTTTTGTTTTATTATTACTGTATTACATTTAAAAAGGTATGGTTTTCTAACTTTACTTATATGGTAAGTTTTGCACATTTTTAATTGATTATTTTTAAGTAAATATAACTTAACACTTTGTAATTTATATTTTAGTTATTTTGAAATTGATAATTAATTTATATATTTCTACTTATTAATTATCTGCTTTATAAATTTCATTTTTATAAACCATAAAATTAATAAATTGTCTAAATTAACCTTGAAACTTCGTATACCAGGAAGAAAAGGTCAATATTCTAGGAGGTCAGAGATGGATCATTATAAAAAAATAAAAAGCTTATGTGAACAGTGATCTGCTCCGAATGGTTTCCGACGTAGAGGTTTTTTAATTTTTTATTCCGATGTTCCCTTTGCAATTCGTGTGTTTACGGTATGACGATATAACCTCTAAACTCAATTCTGTACATTCAAATAGCTTTATCTGTATAGTTACAAAAATCGGTAACATATTCAACTACAGGCCATGAGATCCTTGGGTGCGCGGGAGGTTTAGCTCCCAACGATTCTCGGCCAACAGAATTAGTTGAGATCAGATAGTCAACCCGCAGCCCTCCCACCTTTAACCCTAAAATAAGAAACCTGATACCCATTTGACAGAAGGTTGGATAATGGCAATAACTCAATAATATAATAACTATATTGACCTTTCCTCCTGACCTCTACATTTCAAATATGGCTTTCGTATTATTATATCATATAGGTTCAATTTAAAATTGCATTTGACAAATTTTGATAAAACTTGATACTTTTAATTTAAAGTGATTAAATAACTTTTACTTGAGAAATCTGTAGCAAAGCTACATTATTTCATGTATTGCTTAAAGATAAAAAGTACATTATTAAAGACGATGTGTGAGAGATGTTTTCATTTCAAACCCTAGATGATAAATTAAAAATGTTAGCTTATCTACTGTACAGGGTTGTTTATATTTTTCTAGTCTTAAGTAAAAAGGCTCATATAGTTTCTTTAAACAATGATACAAAATAAACGGGCATCTGGCTGACCATTCGACATTGATCCCGTTGGTCACAAAACGCTGGAAGCCTTTACCTTCCACGATCCCAAGGGCCACATAGTATAATGGATACTTTCACTGATTCAACATGTAAAATAAAGCAGTAAAGTGAAAAAGAACACTCTAAATATTCTAAATATTTTTATCCTGCCTTTTAACCAAGAAGGCTTATGAAATTAGTCAGTCTGTGTGTGTGTGTGTGTGTTTGCTCTCTAAAGTTTTGAACCACTTGATGGATCTTCTTAATATTTGAACGCAATATTTACAGAGACTTCCTAACTTTTGTATTGAAAAATTTTTTCGTGTGAGTCTTCCGAGAAATTCGTACGTGAATATGTTAAAAATCTTTTTAGAAAAGCATTAGATTCTAAACATTGGATTTCTATCGATTTTTAAAACAGTTGATATTAATTATTTCAGTAATGCACTAAATTAAACCTGCTTTGATATAATTAAAATTAATTGGATTTAAACAAGTAAAAAATGCGGATTTTATTTTTTTTATTATTTTTTTTTCAGGAAATAGAAAATATACTCAAATGAGCGGATATTGTAATTTAAAAAGTACTTTCACGAGTTAACATATTGTAATTTTCCTTTCATGATTTTTTAAAAAAAAATACAAAAAAAATGAGAAATCTCACGAACTTCTTGCTTAACATTCTAAAATTACTGTGCAAATAATGTTCATATGGATAAAATTTAAAAACACACTTCAGGAATGGATTGAAAATTATCAGATATTTAATTTAATATTGACAAAGGAACACGCATGCGCAATTGTATTTAATCATGACAAAGGAACACGATAGAAGTCGTTCCGAAACATCTAGCTGTTACTAATTTTAAATATAACATTTAATACATGTATATCTTTGTTAAATGTAACTACTAAGTGAAGCTATATAATTTTATATTTCTAAATACAATTTTATCTTTTCCTGGGTTGACTGCTAAGAGTGTTTTGCATCGCCTTGTGTGAAAGCTTTACTCAAGCTTTGTTCAGGTTCCTTCCGGAAGATGGCAGAAGATGATAAAAGAGACGTAGATGATAATGATAATGAAAGTGCTGATAATGTGGCGAGACTGATGAGTGAAAGACCTTAGAAAAAAAAACCTGTACTAAAAAATATTATTTCTTTTTCAAAAGGCTAATTAATAATTGACTTAAATCACATTTCAACAGATTAAATCAAATGGGACTTATTTTATGAGTTATATCAATTTATAATTCATATTTTATCATTTATAGTCTTTAAGCTTAGTTTGTTGACAAGGAAGGCTGTGAAAGTGGTCATATCTTTTTTATCAACGAATTACTTTGAAGTAATGAGAGAATCCAAAATATGAACAGGAAAGAAATGAACTCATGACAAACAATTATTTTGCCTCTTGGCTTCCATATATAATAATCAAGGCTACAAATTTAATTTCCCAGAAAACTTAAAATTAACAGTGGGAAAAAGTTCTTCACCGAAATAAAGGCGAAATGTATTATTGAATTATGATTATAACAGTCTTTAACGTGTGTATAGAAGATATAATAAAGAAAACACACAGTTACTTCTTTAAAATTTTAAAAAAAGTAACTGTGTGTTTTTTATTTAATTATATATGTATTATTGAATTTTTAAGTTTTTTTTTTGTTTCGTTTTTTTTCAATGCCCGGGCTCGTAGATTATAAATCTTTTGGTGGACAACAACAAAGGGCGAGATATGATAGCATTTATCCGATGAAACGTTGCCCAGGGTATGCCATAGGAGGCAGCATCATATTGTACCCGCAGAACGGACAGAAGAAGACACAGAAGGGGAAAGAAACACCCATGCCACTACCAGGATTCGAGCCCAGGTACCGGCAGACTGGCCACACGGCAAACCGCCGTCTAGACCGCTCGGCCATGCTGGCACGGCATTGAATTCTTAAGTTAAAGATACAAAATTGAAAAATAAAAGAAATAAATAAAAAAACAACAACTTTGTAAGAACTAACATTAATTAATAATTAAGAATGATGAAGTGAAACTGAAAATAAAGGACTTAAGATAAGCGAGATGAGAAAAGCTATAAACAAAGGAAATCAACAAGGCTGAAAATAAAGCCTTCTGTATATTTTTTTATTGTAATAAATTAACAATATCGGAATAAATACACTTTTAACTATCCATTAATAGTTTACATTAAAATTACATAGAGGCAATTTTTTCAAAGTATTTCCTTACAGCTTTCTCCAGGCCCGTGCAGAGGGTGGGGGGAAGGGACCAGGTTAGATTTTGAGGGGGCTACTTCCCTGATAGAGACGAAGGGATTCTCTTTGATAAAGAATATTGTTTGAATTTAAGTTTGAAATGGGGCCTACATTTCCATGTCTAGCCTGGGCCTATTAACAGCTTTGCACGAACCTGTCTTTCTCTAGATCTGGTTAGCGATCCATGTGGGTGCTATTGCGTTTGTCCTGTCGGTCCTGCCCGAAGGTCGGATCGGCAAACGGACTTCACCAAAGGGTTCAGAGGCCCAGACACGTAGGAATGGGTTTATTTTTGTTTCTTGTGAGCAAATAATTTTGGCATACTCTTGGTTTTAAAGTTTTTGAGTCTTGTTTTTGTCTTTTATTATTACTATTATTATTATTATTATTATTATTATTCCTTTAATAGGTCAATTATCACTCTATTTTTAAGGAAACTGAAGTAGTCTAGTGGCTAGAATGACGGATTCAGATTCAGAAGGTTGTGAATTCGAATCGCAGCCTTGAATACAATTTATTTTTATTTTTATTTTATTTCGAAGATGTCATGTTTATGCAACTACAATTTTCATTGTCTGTTGTTTGAAATTGATTATATACACGTTCAATGTCCGGGTTTTAATGGACATGGGTTTTAATGGGTCGCCCCTAATTTTATGCTTTAGCACAATTTTTGTTTTTATCTAGTTTATTACTGCTTTATGTTATTGTCATTTTAGAAGCAGTATTTGCTTTGTTGAATAGCATAGATTATTTGGCTTTGTTTCTACAGATGAATTTTAAAATGATATTACATATCCTAACTTTTAACAGGTTTAAAAAATCATGTCTAGTGATTAGCGGAGAACAAATTCATAATTTATGTTGTAATTAAACGCAAAGACAGATAGATTACCATTTATTAATTAAGAAAAATGTTACAAATCTATAGCAGCTCTTTATAAGCTTAGAATTGGGATTATGTTGTTTGCGGTATTAAACAAGTTGCCGGAATTTACTAAGTTTCTCGAGAAACGAAATGAGTAACTACCGCTGATCTCTAAGGTTTATCCCATTGTTACTTTTGTTCAATATTTAAACCTTTTTGGAACAGAATCTTATTTTGAAACGATGTGCTTGCAAAGAAAAAGAAGATAAGAAGAAGTGGATACATAAATCAGCGAATTAAATCGATAATGAGAATGTTTAAGATCGATCACAAACGCCTAGCAACTAGCAGACTACAACCTACGACAATTATATTCGGTAAAGTAACTAGATAGATAGGTAGATAGATAGCAGAGCCAAACTGTCCATAAAGATCACAGGGTGAGAAGTTTTAATTACTGTTAAGTATGGTTTATGTTTTGAATATTTGATAGAGCAAACGCTTTAAAAATTAACTGAGGTCATTTTTTCTTTTAGTTTAATTCTTTCAGTTAACGAAAGCTTCTCAAATAGCTTTATAATTCAGAATGCTAGTACGTAATTTTATGGCTTTATAATACGTAGTAAAACTATAATTATTGATTTTAATTCCTTCTTAGGAATAAATTATCCATTTATTAAAAGAATAATTTATTACGAAATGTCTCGTAACGATGCTGTTTCAGACAGAATTTCTTCAAATATAAAAAGTCATCCTTAAACCATGAAGCAACGGAGCACAACTTGTAATGAGTCTGTCGCATGTTTCTGCTTCGCCAGATAATTACAACGCTATCGTTTTACTAATTTGAAGAATTTAATTATTTTATGACGGAAACGTGTTCTTTTATTGCCCAAGTGAACCATTTCACTAAATTTATAGCTGCAATCTTCAAATAGTTAGATAGACTATGTGGCGAAACATACGGATCGTAAAAACCTATTTCTAGAAGATTCTCGCTTCTCTTTGTAAGTAGTTGAACTAAAGAAGAATTTAAAAGAACAAAGAAAAAAAAAACAGAAAAGAAACATCTAAGAATGAGAATATATTTTTCTGTAACTTTTTTTATATAATGAAATTTGTTACAAATATACAAATATATTTGTATGCAAATATGCAAACCTAATCAAAAGTAAATAGGATTAAACCTATACAAATAGTTGCTGCTCTTTCTCTACCACTACAAAGAGTATGTTTAGCAGCATTCCATCATCTAATCATTTTATTTATTTATTTATTTATTTATTTATTTATTTATTTATTTACTTATTTATTTACTTTTTTTTCTTGATATCACAGTATATATCAAAAGCGGGAAGTATTTTTATATCAACATCACTTTTCTTCAAGTGTTTGAAAGAAATAACTGGATTTATTTGAGGTTTGTTAAAGAAAGTGTTCGTTGATTGACTCTCTTTGGCTAACAAATAACAGCACGGTATTATTTATATGATATTGGATGACTCAAAAGTTGCTAAGACTTGGCAGTATTCTCATGAGAAGTAGGATTGCTTCATTTGCCGATATCTGTCGACGAAGGATACTAGAACAGGTCCTGCAACTCTACACTCTGAATATGAATCTTACAAGTTAGAGTACAAGTTCGGTCTTAGATGAACATTAAGCAAGATTAGAAAAATTGTCCAGCGTTGGGTTTTGGAAGAAGGATATTTTCTTAGAATTGAACAAGCCCTGACAAGAAAAGGTTATCAAATCACTAAGAACGATCTTCTTGAGTCCGGTCCATAGAACTGTTGATCCTTGCTTATTATAAATCAATATGAAGAACTCTCACCCACCATGAATAATGTCAGTTCCAACAGCTCCGTAACAGAAGACATTCCACAATAACCATAATATAATACTTCAGATAGGAATCATTCACTTTATAAGCTGACAGAAAGAGCTTTCAATGGCACCTCAGAAAATGAATCATCTTCCGTAAACAACTCTCCACTTCCATCACATACCCCTGTCAGTCTTCTTCATCTCACATAAGCTAAACATGACAAGCTAAACATATTCAATCACTGATTGCTTGGAAATATACATTTGAAATAGCAAACACTCATCATTAGATGAAATTTATTGTTCAAAACTTTCATTTTAAAACATGCGTTTTCTATTTATTATTAAAAAAAATGATTTCATATCATTAGAGTCACAATATTTTGCAGTTTGCAAAAGACAGATTCCTTGTTGCTATATCGATTCATTTAACCAATTGTATCCGATGACGATTAGTTTTAAAAAATAATAATAGATTAAGGCTATTAATATGTAAAGGTTTAAGTCTTCAATTGCTTTACTCGTCAGATAATTACGTATAAAATTATTTAGCTTGAATCTTATATCTAAATAGTTAACGTTTTAAGTAGGGAAGAATTTACTTCCTTTTTCAAGTTCTTGACAAACTGATTAAGTCATTATATGCTTTAAAAGAATAATTACAAATCATACTACTGCAGGATTCGTGGCTTGTTAAGATTGAAAAGTAATATCAACCAATTCCAATGAGTGTTCTTAGATGAACTATATGTTTAACGTACATTTAATGTAACATGAAAAACCGAAAAAAACCCATAAAATGCACGAATTCGGTTGCTTTCAATCTGGGACAGCTGTTTCGTCTTTATTAGGACTCATCAGCCGGATTTAGCCTAGATGATCAAGCTCAGAACGTTTGAAAGCCTATGGATCCTTTTCCCGTTCTCGGGAATCACTGTGACCAGTACCCGCTAAGCGCTTGGCATTTTTTCAGTTTTTCCGTTTTTCATGTTACATTTAATGCACGTTAAACTTTCTTACTTATTAATTTTTCGCCTATGCTTAGGCGAATTGGCTTATCGTTTCATTAAATGTCTTTAGTTCCCAGTGTTTAGAGGGTTAAAGAAATTTCGCTATACTGGTCACAGCGATTTTTCAGTTGTTGTTTGCTTTTGCGAGGTCCCACTTCCGACAGCGGGAGAAAGATCCATAGGCTTTCACGCGTTCTAACTTGATAATCGAAGCTAAATGTGGCTGATGAGTCATAATAAGGAAGAAACAGCGGTCCCAGCTTTTCTGTTGATGATGGCTCAAGGCATGAAAGCAAACGAATTTGTGCATTTTTATCGTTTTCCGTTTTTCAGATGAACTATTTGCATCTTAAAAAAATCATGGGCAGGTTTAATTTGTTTGTTCTTTTTGTTTTGTTTTCGTATCACAGGAAGATATAGTAAATATACTTTGATATTTGTTGTTTTCATATTTAATTCAGTACGATCTTGTTGACCGATTAGATTATTACCATTTTATAAATACTTGTACTAAGTATTAATTATTGTTAAAAATTCGGTTTCAAATCCCTGAATATTTAACACTTAATTAACTCATTATTTATTGTTTTATTATTATTATTATTTACATTTTAAGGAAAAAAGTATAAAATTATTTAATTAGTTAATAAACATCTTTTATAGTAATTTGACTGTAAAATTATTAAATAATTAATATGTTTAAATTAATAATCTTGGAACAATAACATCTATATTTTATATAAATATATTCTAAGTTTTAGAAGATATCTGCGAGCCTCCTAGTGAAGAGTTATGAAACCAAATCTTAAATAAGTAATTGTAATTTGCTGCAGTTTTTTTAGATTTTTTTATTATTCTAAGAAGAGTTCCTATCATTAACAGGCAAATGGATAGTTGCCAACAGACTTGAAAATTACTAGGTTTTCAAAAGAAAATAATTTTATCACTAGCTAACGATGTTGGGAGTTCCTGATAATGCAGGACCGTGAAATTTGATACGAATTAAGTTAATTTATAAAAAACAAAATAGGAAGTAGGAATTTGTAGACTTGAAACAAAGTTTAATTAAAATGAAAAATTTTTAAATTCAGTTTTAAATTTGAGCATAAAAATCAATCTTGATAAGATCTAAGAAGTAAAGAAATTTGTCTAAAATCAAAATGTAATAAACAAGTAAAATAAACTAAAAATTCAAGAAAATAAAATCAAGACCTGTGTGTAAAAATTTCACTTAATAAACATGCATCAAATCAATTCTGTAAAATTATTTTAGAGCAATGTAGTTCTCCATTATCGAGAAGTAAGACTTGATATCTTTGTAATTTCTGATCAATAAAGAGGAACAAATAAATACATATAAATGTATTTATAATTAAGAAGTTTATTTTATTTATAATATTTTATTGATTTTTTTTAACACATGATATTAAATACAATTAAGTGATTCTTTAACTTTGTTATTACTTGAACAAAATCACATGCGTATTTAATCGAGTTAGAAACAGAATATAATATATAAATCCAAATACTATTTCAAATAAGTAAACCTATAACATATCTAATATTATTTGAGGAAATATTATTAGTAATATATACTTACTTGTTATCTGAACAAGTTACACATACAGTAATAGTTCTATTCAGTAAAAATTATGAAATTTATTATTACCAATTGTAAGATGTGGTGTTTTTGTTGGTAAATTTGATTTTTTGGGTGGTCTTAGTTGGGGGCGAAATTTTACTGAGAGCTACTGTTTAGTGATTTTTGAAGCAGCACAACGTAGATTAAGTGTGAACCTGTACCATTTCAAAGTTTTATTTCAGAAATCACGATATACATTTATTCGAGTGAAAATAATTTCTATTATTTGAAATATCTCAGCATGATTATGGTTCAGAGAATTACTTGGGATGAAGTTCGTTGTTAGTAAATTACAGATAGAAAGGGTTACTTCAAAAATACTAATTGTTTCATTACAGGTTATTTTCGCAAGACGCAATAGAAATAACATTCTCCGATTAAAGCTTTAAGTTCTGACACGGAAAATTATTATTGCATAATATTTATATCAGTATATTGAATGAAGAATCTTTTTTGAAAACCATTTATATTATTTTTAAATACCATCATTAAAAAGTCTCTAATATTTTTTTTTTGAAAAAATAACATAATCTTAAAGGATGATTTACAAGTTAATAGCTGCCATTAAAATTATCGTTTTACTGGGCTTAACGAAGCGATAATTTTATAATGCAGAAAAAGAACATTCTTCAAAAAAAAAAATTCAATCTTACCTTAGATGTTGTATTCTATTTTAAGGTTCTTGTCCAGTCGCTGACATATGTCTAATAAGTTTGTCTTCATTTTGTTTTTATAAGACGTAAAAGTTTGTTAACAGCTAATTGGCAAGCGTAACATTATCCTTTGAAAATAAATAATATTTTAACTAGCCATTATTTGTCCAATGAATAAAGGAGATTTCTGTTAATATTTTTAACTAAAAAGGAGTTTTACTCGTCCATTGATCGTCTTTAATTTCGCGGAGGATCCTGGGATTACAGAAGCTCACTTGGTTTAGTTGGAGTAAAAAAAAAGAATGTAACGTAAATCAAAATGCACTTCAACCGTTTGATTTGGTAGCACGGACAGTTGCTATATCTAATTCCGATGACATTAACATAAACACAATTCGTTGACGTTGGAATATTTGAAACCACGGTTTTTTTCTGCTCCTACAACACAGTTTGTGAATTGAGAGTATGCTAAACAAGTCGTTAAACGAAATATCTAAATTATGTAGAATACTACTACTTTATAGCTGAAGTAAAATATAAAGAGTGTATTTGTTTGGATTAATTTGTCAAATTTGAAAACAGATTGTCCGTTATGATACAATTGATGCACTTAATGGTCGTAATGAAAGAAATCACGAACTAAGACTTCAGAGAGTGTTTTTTTTTGTCTCTATTTCATTAGGCCTATCATCAGTGCATAGAGTTTAGACCTATAGTAATGTTCTCAGCACAATTACTTCAATTATCTACACTAATTCACTTTTGAATCAAATATTAAAGCAACCCGCTTCATAATTGAATTCCTTGAGAATTATCGGACTTCATATGCACAAACATATTGAATTGTTTTAACTGAATAAAAAATATAGTTATATTGATCTCTAAACTAAGAGAAGTTAATAATAAACAATGTCTAGCATTCTCAAAGAAAATTTCCTTCGAAAATTTTTAAGGTAAGAAAAAACAAAATTAATCCATTGAAAAATCAGCAATACTCGACTGACTATATTTTACAATTTATAAACAATTATAAAAGTATTGATTTTAAACTTGTTTTTTTCTTCCTTTTCTTTTTCAAATTTAATTGCTTCAAAATCCAAACCGAACTACAAAAATCTTCTCAGGTTAGTTTTTTAAAAAAAGAAAAAATAATTTTCTAATTTTTCAATGAATTAAATTTGAATCCAGATTCCTTTTGCTAAAGGATTCCAGAATTCAACTATATAATTCAATTTTCCCAGTAGTATTTCAAGAAAATCAGATTAAAAACAGGGCATTCGTCAATCAAAACAATTATTTTTTTGAGGAACTCCAAAAATCAATTATATCTCACAACCTCATTTTGTATGCTACACTTTAAAGTAGACTAAAAACTTACAGGCTAGTTACTACGACAATAGAAGTCGGTATTTTAAAATTTCTATTAAACAATGATATTTCCAAAAAAGCATTAATTGGTTGTTGACAGCAAAGACTTACGCTAATCTTAGCTTAAAATAACGCAGATCATGTGTTCAGTTTATGCAATGAAGTTACTAACGGTACTCTTTAGTTTAAAAATTATTTAAAAAAGAATAATTAAAAAAAAAATCTAAAAATTATAACGATCTGTCTACTGTATAAATCATTGCTATAATTTAAAAGAAGCATTAAACTTACTATAGCAGTTAAATGAACAGAGGCATGATAGGAAATATAGGCTCCTACAACCAATATCCGAAAGGAAAACCAGAGGACCAGTCTGATAATCCCCTATTCTAATCCTACGTACACTTAATGTATATAGAATTCTCTGAATTTTTGTAAACAAGGAACATTTTCAAATATTAAATCACTTTCTAATAAGCTCTGGAACTTTGGAGATTAATTCCTACCTTCTTACATATTGATGTGAGTCAGTATCTAATGTCTCATATAACTCATTACCTTTAATATTATCATTATCTTTAATATTTAGTTTTTCATTTGTTAGCTTTAAATGAATATTTGTAAGATCCCGGAATGTTTTTTTTGTATTTTATTAAACTTCAATTATACATTTCATGCCATCAAATAATCACGTCTAGCGTTTTCGTTTAATATGTTAAGCAGTTCCTATGTTCAAATCCTTAGATTTATCTTACGATGTTCTAACTTGGGACACGAAGGCTTCATCTTCACAAACTCTTATATTGTGGGTAACTTCCCAGAAATTACTCTTTACTTACTTGCTTTCCCCTTTCTTTCCCTATACCCCATCGCCAATGACCAGGTTCTTACACTTATCCTCTAACAATGATAAATTTCAATAACGACGATTCTTAATAGCTTCTCACAGAATCCTCAAATTATTATTAATTACACAATAATTTATTTTAATTTTGAGTTTACCTAAAAACTTGTGAGAATTCATTGAAGAATCCTAAGTTTGAGTCTCCAAGTTCAAGCTCATATCGTTCCTTAATCTTACAACATAAAAATAGAAACTTGGAGTCGATTTGAGAGAGGAAATGATCACGTCTCGCATGTGGAATGTCATTAAGTCAGGGATTATCCTCTTCCCAAATGAATTTCGGAATAATTCAGCCTGGGATGAAAGATATATAAGCAGACGGTGTTTGACCAAAAGGAAAGATTTGACAGGATTAACGACAAATTGCGTGATCTCCCCTGCAATTGAGCTTTCTTCTTTGGATTTCCGTCTTCACATTTGATGTGATTATAATAAAAAATGAATTTGGCAGCCGTAATATGCAATCATTAGAAGAGGAAACCGACAAAGAAGAATAAACAACTGGGAATGATGATGAAGACTCAAGTTTCCTGAAATAATATTTCCTTCCTTTCGTTTTCACCGACAATTAAACAAGTCCTCAACAACTGTTAAATTGTAATGGAGACGTATGACGACCAAGTTCATGTATTCTTTTAAGTCTACATCATTATCTTTTGCTTAGGTTGACTTTCAAACCATTTTTGTAATTAATTAAGCTTCTTTTTCTTAAGTCATTGCCTTATAAAACTTAAGGTTTATGGTAAGCTTGTTTCTGTAATCTTCGGATTATTTTTACAAAAGTTTCTTGTAATTGCAGAAAATTATCGAAAGTTCCTCTTCATGGAGAGAGAGAGATTGGAAACAAATGCTTTGGCAAAATCTCTTAACTTTGTTACTCAATAAAAATAAATAAATAAATAAATAAATAACATGAATTGCTATGTAACTATTTTATAATTTATAGTTACAACAAAATTAACGATATTAAAGTAAATAAGAACTTTTGAAAAGATGTATCTTAAGCTAAGTCTTCAATGGTATAGAACCAGCAATGACGAACATATGACACGTGTGCAGTTCGGCACACAAACAGTAAATTACAGTTTAACAGTAAATGAAAAAAAATTCCGACAATGGATGTTCGAAATAATTAAATTTAAAATATAATTTAGAGACCATAGAGGCTTCATTAAAAATGTTTCATTAGAAATGTTAATTAAAAAAAAAAACGCAAATAAGAGGTGACATACAATTGAAAGCAATAGCTAAACTTTAAGTGGAGCACCAATCAGAAAAAGTTTTCGCCATCCCTGGTATAGCCGATACATGACAATTTTAATAAGCAAGTTGATGCAGCTGAAAAATAAAAGGAGTTATTAAATCAAATGACAAAAAAAAAAACCTTAAATAAAAGGTTAACCTTAAATCGAAATAAAATTTAATTGCTTTAATTATAAATGAAGAGTCAAATTAAAAAGAAGCTCTTCCTAACTTCTGTTAAAATAGTAAGAAAAGTAAAGATAGGCTTTTCTCTCTTTTTATATCCGCTTGGCATCGCAACGTAGAGAGATTTGGTCAAATATTTGAAATGCCTCTTAATGTGCATCGAAGAGAAAAAGCTAAGGACAAAGTTGCAGATGGCAGAAGCAGTAGAAAAACGTATATCCGTCCGTTCATCTCAAGATATCTCTAGAATTTTCGTACTGTATCTTAAGAAACATAGAAGTAGGTTTAGATAAGATTTGTTCACATCCGACCAATAGGTAAAGCGCTTCTACCTTTATCGACTTTTGCATTTAGAGAGCCAGACAAAGTTTAACCAATTTTTGTAAGTAATCAAGTTCTTATGAACTGTAGGTATTAATAAATCGATTAAGTTCTAATTATTGATCGCTTCTCCGAATAATTTTTAATTTCTCTTCAATCATAACATCTTATGCAAAATTTTAATTAAAAATAAATCTTTAAAAACATCATGATGTAATTCCATCTGTGACCTCGAGGAGCAAAATTGATTTAACAGTTGTAATTTCTAAATAGTAATATTTTTATCCTATAACAATAGATATTTTTTAAGCCTACCTTTTACATTAATGTATTTCTTTTTAAGTTAGACTAATTTCTTTTCCTTTTTGAATATGATCTTATCAAGCACAAATCTGGTCGCAGTCATTTGAAGCGTGTCCTGATCGCTGCAACCCTTCGTCGTATCTGTTGCTGCCGTATTACGTGGTAATAAATCCGCAACACTTTCCCCATGAGACGCGACTGTAAATGTCATAAGTCCCGAGCTGCTTAGTGGTCTCATATATACGACCTACATAAAATCTCATCAGCCATTTAAGTACGGAATGGCCCAGAACAAAAGCCCTCCCGTAATGGTTGGATTAAAGCAGAGCATTTCTGCCACAGACTCGTTACTTCCATCGGAAAAGAACGATTTCTTTTCAAAAATTTATAGAAAACAATTCTTTTGGTAAAGAGTTAATTGTAGATATAAAATAAGTTACTGTAGCATTTTTATTTTCACTTCTGTAAAGAAATAACAGATCAGGTAATTATTTTTTTAAATCTCATATTAAAAAGAAAGTACACATTTTGGCCAAAAAATTACCAATCTTTATTAACACGTGTTTTGTGTTAAATGCTCGTAATCTTTTGGCTGGTGTCTATACACTGTCCGGCCACTTTATTAGGTACACCTATCTAGTAGCTTGTTGGACCTCCTTTAGTCCTCAAAACAGCCTGAGTTCGTTGAGGCGTGGATTCCACAAGATGCTGAAAACGTTGTTGAGGTATTCTGTACCATGCAGACATGAGTGTGTCACGCAGTTCCTGAAGATTTGATGGACGTGTAGGCCTGGAGTGAACAACCCGTTCAGCTCATCCCACAAATTTTCAATCGGGCTGAGATCCGGGGACTGCAGCAAGGAAAAGTCATCGTCATGTTCCTCAAACCATCCCATAGTGATGCGCGGGCTTTATGCACCGGCGCATTATCCTGCTGGAAGTAGCCATCTGCATGAGGATAAACTGTTAACATGTAAGGTTGCACTTGGTCAACTGCGATGTTTAGGTACGCTCTAGCATCCTGAAATGCCTCCAGAGGTATCAATGGACCCAGGAAAACATCCACCACACCATGACACTGCCCCCACGGCTTGAAGAGTTGTTGTGAGACAGCATTTGTACGCCCAGCAGGAGTGAACCTAATAAAGTGGCCGGCCAGTGTACATTACATAAATTGAACACTTACAGTACGGTAGTCTATTCGTAATCTATCAATCTAATTATTAATTACGTATCTAATAGATTGTTGTGCCGAGGAAATGCGGTATGTATCCATTCCTCCACTCATGCAGAACATAAAGAAATCCAATATTTTTACCTTTATTTATTTGGTTGGCAAGTCTTTCGTTTTTTTTGTGTTGCCCTAATACCAAATACGAAAAAAGGATACAAGCGATCACCATTGTAACCCTCCCCCGTCCTGGGTCTATCGAAATCTTCGATGATTTGCATTCAACCTCAGATTTTAAATTTAAAGTAATGACGATTTTGAAGATTTTTTTTATTTGATTTTTAAAAAGAAATTAAATTAAAAATGTAACTTAAAGCTTTTTTATTATTTATTTATTTTCTGTTTCGAAGGTGATTTTCATTTTAGTTTACTATTTGGCAAAATCATCTTAGAAACTCTACTAAGAATCCGAAATGTAGTATTCAACATTATTTTGTGGTCTTCAGCGATGATTCATAGTTGGGTTTGAAATGTAAACATCAGATATCTGTATATCTGCTTACATTGGGATGATAACGTATTAGAAACTACATTTATCATTTGAAATAAATCATTGAAAAAAATGAAAACTAGACTCTTAAAATAAATATTTTATTTTCATACTTCAATATAAATAGAATTAAAAATTTGTGAAATGTATATCATCAGTGCTAATAGTATTTCTTAAAGCGGATAAAATAAATTTTGAAGAAAAAAGTAACTTTCAAAACTCTATAATTTATATTAAAATTTTAAGTCCTTTTGTTTCATTTTTTTTTCCTTTTAGATTTGCAGCATTCTCATCCCTTTAAAAATCCCTCAGGTCCTCAAAGGAGAACGTTTCACAATTTGAGAATCAGTCATGGAAATTTAGACCATGCGAGACAAAATATTAGTGGCAGTGTAAAAAAAAAATAATAATATAAAATTGTAAATTACTCTGTAAAATTACATAAAATAATTTAAGTAAAACAAATTAATATTTCAGATAAAATTTATCTATTTTTTTCTAGTTGCCAGAATTCTTACTTGAAAGAAACTGTTTGAATTAAATTAAAATTGTGAAATACAGGAAAGAACAATTGCCCCTTCCTTCCTCTTCCATTCCCGCAGGCAATCAATCAATATTCATCATCTGCTGTGTTACATTCCAGTTCATCATACATCTGCATTTGAAATAATAATTTATTTTAAACGTATTCCCTGAAATTCTGAACAGTTATCATGAGTGTCCATCTAATAATAGCATACATTAAATTTATGAGTTATAAGTTTGTATTAGATTTCTCATAAGGAATTATGTATTGTTACAATTAATTTCATTATATCTGTTATGTTGTTATTCTATATAAATTGATTTCAGGTAATAGATATCACTTCCTGTAATAAATTTGATATACATATTTGAGATTCAATTTAGGAATTTTCCCTGATTACTTACATTTGGTAAGTTGATAAGTTAAACATGATAAACGGATTCTATTACAGGTTTTGTTCCTAATAATTTCCCAACATCTTAATTCATCTAACAATGCTTACAGTAACTTTGGAATTTATGCTTCTTCTCCTAGAAGTTTCAAGTCTTTTAAAAGTGCCAAGATATTCTCATTATGTCTCAGTAGCTGATGTAACTCAAAAGATCTGAGCTTTTTTAATACTTCTAGAAAAACAAACAAATTCCAAAGATACTGCTAGGTATTACAGTAAAGGAATGGGGAGAGCTTAGATGTTAGAGAATTAGTTAATGGTAAGCTTACATTAGCCATTTTCATGAATATATATTTTCTATTAAAGTTTTTTTTTTTTTATTATTGTCATTATTTTTTCTATAAAGTGAACTCCACTTGTATTACTCTCGCAAAAGCTTGTTGTACGGATACGAGAAGTAACAAATTAATGGCCATTGACAGCCATAAGGAGAAACACAGGAGGAGACAATCACAGAAGAAAGAAAACATGCATGGTCAGAACCAGATTCACACATGATATCACCCAAATCAGTAGGCAAGACCACTCAATTAAGTCTGAGGATCATTATAAGATTCATATATAAACTTTATAAACATTTAGATAAAAAAAAAAAGTCAAGTTAATCAATTATTTTAGCCATTGTTCTGCAAATATAAAGGTAGACTTTTAAAAATTTTTAGAGAGAAAGAGAGATAGATAAAATAATAAAAGAACCAAGTCTAACAATGGATTACGAGTAAATAAAATATTAATTTAAGTTTGACGTAGAGAATTTTTTTGTTTTGTTTTGTTTTTCTTTTTTATAATCAATGATTTAAATAAATATGTAGATCCAATTTATGATCACTGAGAAGAAGCAAAGATTGGATGAATTCGTAAAAACTGTTTATCAAAAGACTAGTCGTGGTGGCTCCTCTCAAATGACAACAGACTCACTTAATATTGGTCAGAAAAAGGTCTTAGGGAAGTGGTTGCTTTAAGGAAAACCTTAATTTGCATTAGGTTTTAATCTGTAACCTAACATTTATTGAGATTTAATAGTTAGTCATTTTTTTTAGGGCTATATTTTCTTTATCCCCCCCCCCCCAAAAAAAAATGTTATTTTGTAAATTGTATTTTTTGTGCGGAAATTATGTTGTTCAGATTTCAAAAGAATTGAATAGAAGTAAACTTCTACATATTTATCTGATTTTATAAAACAATCTATCCACAACAGAATTCTTGGAGTAAAGAAATTCATTAAAGTCTTTCAGAATTTATTAGATTCTATCTTAATTCTCATTGTATTTTAATAGCTTTATTTTGGTTTACTTTGGAAAATATGTTAATAGTCTTACAACACATCGTGTAATAAATAACCTTCTTTGCATTTTTATTTATAAAGCCTGTCTTTGTGATATTATTTATTTAAGAACGTGACAGTGGTAAAAACTTAGAAATGTAATTTACAATAGGGCTGTAGATAAATAATTTTCGTCTGTATAAAAGGAAATGGTCTGTCGTGTGGTTTTCTTTTTTAACTGTGTTATGTGATGCGTTTCTCTTCCCAAGGGCTGTTTCACGGACCCCTGTGGTTCATTAATTGTGCTTTCATTAGTCTCTGCCACCCATTCCTCTTCAAAGACAAAAAAAAGAAAAGGATTTGGTGGGGAGGGAGAGAGAGAGTCTCAGAATAACAAACACACACTGAACAGAAATCTCCAGAAAATTACATCTTTAGAAATAAATGTATTTTGGAATAAAAAAATATCTGCAATAAAAAAAAGCCTACACAATTAAGTAAATATAAATTGTTAAATATACTTTTAGACAAGTGTTGTATATTTATTTAAATACAAAGTTCCTATGAAATAGTGGTCCTTGAGTGACATAAGACCTAAGAAAAGTTGAGTGAAGAAGATAACTGTTGGAAATATCATGTTTTTTAATGTTTAAAGAGGAAAAAAAATACATTTATATTTTTATTAAACAGATTATGTTTTCAAGGAAATATAAAGACTAAGTAAATATTATTGAGTTATCATTTTTTTTTTCAAATTTTTAATCAATAGTTTATTGGAATCAAAGAGGGATTTAACACAAATCTCCACCCTTTTTTCCTACGTTAAATGTGGTGGATAAACAATTATTTTTAAGTAGTAAGGCCCGAACAAAGAAACTTTGTTTCAGAAATTTTTTCAATTAATTATTACATATTAATTATATTATATTACTGGCGTTTAGCCTTTTATAATCATTATACGAGCTCGTACTTATTTTTTTTGAAAAATTATTTTGATTTTTAAATTTATCAAAAAAATAAACTTACATATAAATTATTAAATAAGAACATTAGGTAAAATTATATTGAATTACAATTGTAATTTTAAATTATAAATTTAGATAAAGGAAATAATAACTTATTGGCTATAATTTTATTTATAACTTAAGTATAAATATAAGTATAACTTAAGTATTTATTAGCACTCGTCTGTCGAAACACCAGGTATTCAATGGCATGGAAGAAAAAACAACAAAAGAAGATAGAACTTCCGACAATCTAAAAGAATCAGTCTTGAAATTAGTGCTTTTCGTCTCATATTGAAATTCTGAATTAGAATTAATAATTGAAGGAGGAGGACCAAGTTTTAAATAAAAAATTTTAATCCCAATTAAAAATTCGAGTAAAATTGTAGTTACCGTACTTCTTTTCGAGTTATGCGAAAGTTGGAGATATTCTATACAGAATTCTTAAATTTGTTAAAAAAGATTTCATTTTTATTCTAGAACAATAATTTTCACTCATTTAATTTCAAAGTTTACAAACGCGATGTTCAGTCTTACTGTTTGTGTGATGGTCTGCCCAAAATACACAAAACAAAATTAGCCAACCGTAGGTGTGGATTGGTGAAAAAAAATTTACTACGTAATTCTGAAATTTCGCATAATTACATGAATCATTGAATGATAATAATTGCGTAATTTAGTATTATATTTATATTAATGCAATGCATAACCAAATTAGATAAGATTTTTAAAAAACATCACTGTTTGTGGTTCTATCCGTTTAATATAATTAATAATAAGACGATCGAATGCGGACTGACAGTAAATGGAAGAGCAATGCGGAAACTTCAGAAATTATCTTTTTTTTTTTATGCAATCTCGATGTCTTTTAACAGTTTAATCCGGTCTTATTCTTAGCAATGGTTCTAATCAAAATATTCAGAAAATATTCATAATTAGTAAATGTAAAAAAATTCACATAATTTATTTAGCAGACACTAACTATGTAAACTTTCATTTAAGCATAATAATAAGCAGCGTGCTTAAAAGTTAGCTGTTCGGGTGTAGTTGGGGTTTTTGCTACATTCGGCTTGTTCGGTGAAAGCGTGAATGGGACAAGGAGAGATAATACTTATTAAAAGTCTAAAAGAAATAAACAATAAATAAAAAAATAATTGTAAATAATGAATAATTTATTTATTATTAAAATATAATAAAAAATACTATTATTATAAAAAATAAGTAAAGTTCTATATGTTATGATATTATCTTAATTAGAATTTATTTTCATCAAATAATGGCAAAAAAAAATCTTCTTATCTCTATAACATTTTATTTATAATCGATAATAAAATCCTCTTAAGTCCGGCAAGCTCTGAACATTCTCACTTTTTGAATTTAAATAAATGAATTAAATTATTACTATTAGGTAAATGTTTCAATTCTTGGCTTTTCCTAGCAAAGACAACATGGCTGGTCAAGGACCAAACCACATGTTGACAAGTGTAAAAAGGGGGTTAGCGACTTTAGGGATGTGTGGTTGGGTTCATAAATTTCCTAACTATTCCTGTTGTATTGAGTACCACAGCCTTCTGGAGTTGTTCATAAGTGTTTTTGTGAAGTCCTTAAGTGCTAAGGCTACGGTGCAATGTGTGAGGCATCAGGCCAGTTGCGGACAGGACGATGGGTACAATATATACTCGGTCCTGCCTCCACTGCTTCTGGAGCTCGTGTGCTAGATCGGTGTATTTACTGATCTTGTCTGCTTGGGTTTCTGCATGTTCTTGCTGATTACGCACTGCAATGTCAATGAGATAGGTCTGTTTGTTGACATTATCAACGTTCCCAGTGCAGTTTATGTGAGGGTTACTTGACCCTACCTGATTGTGTCGGTGGAGGTAGTCTGTTTGGGAGAGAAGGGGGCAGCCTGATATTATGTGGTCGATCGTTCCAGTGTACTGTGACAAACACATATAATTATGTCGTCGTGTATGTTTGCGTCGCGTCGTGTAGATTGTGTTTCTTGAAGTTGCTTGTGGGGATGACTTGGTCCTGTAACGCAATCATGAATCCTTTCATCCATCTGTTCGACGCTTCCATGTCGACATGAGGTTGTTCTTTTGCATATACATTCATGCAATCTTATCATGCGATCCTAGGTTTTAGTTGATCGTAATTAAATAATCGTATCTTCGAGTTTCTTGAAGATTTCGCGGCATCGTGGATAAATACAAAGTTTTTCACCATTTTAGAAAAGGCATTTCTCCAGATATTGAACTTTTGCTTAAGAAAAGTTAAAATAAGAGTCTTGTACACTTCTTGATGGTATCGATTAATTATTGATTTTTAAAAAATTAATTCACTAAAATGGTAGTAATAATCTTCAACCTCAGATTTATTTATTTAGTTAGTTATATCTGATTCCATTTAGCTCTTAGTGTGGTTACATAGGGCTGCATAGATAGATGTAAACAATAGGAGCTGTTTTCTATATCTCTTTAGCAGTTAAATGTAAACAGGCTTTAAATCAAGTTATTAAATTAAATTTAATTTAAGAAATATTGGAAATGGTCGTTGTTGATACCATGATCTGCCATTAGGGTGCATGTTTGTTTATTTATGTATTTATTATTTTTATTTTATTTGCATCTACTTCCCTATTGTGATAGGTAATCCGCATCTGAAGTCCGTTGCTGTTACTGTTCGTCAGTTGCGAGAATGACAGCAAGACATTGTCATAGCAAGTGTAATTCATTGTGATTTATTAGAGAAACCACAGACCCCTAAAGTATACTCAGAAAATATTTCATGTCATATAATATTTAGAAAAGAAAAAAGTAAACCACTGCGCTTCCGATGAATTGTTCATACTAGCTTCAGTACGGAGACCTTATTGTTTACTGTGACTTCTCCTGGCTGATGATCGCCAACGAGCGTGAAACAACTGTTTCAGGATGTCACTTGTGAATAATTTGGTCTCATCCATTGTTATTTTTTAAAATTAAAGAAGTAAACTTGTTTTTCTCATGGAAATACACTGGAATCCCTAAGAATTCGAAGAACAACAACAAAAATCAGCCTTTAAGTAAAGGCAAATAATTCATGGAAGTGGTTTAGTTTTACCGTAATAGTAATATTTAAAGTTTTAATAAAATTTTATTAATTAATATTGGTGGTATTCATTTATCTACAGACTACATAGTTGATATTTTCAAATTTATTTAACCATTTAATTAATTAATTAATTAATTAAATTCCATTTTATTAAGGAAATGAAGTATTCACGATATTTCTACACCACATAAAACTGTTGACAGGAAAAATATAACTGTGTAAGCAATATTTCGTGGGAATGAAGCAAATTTGAAATTAAAAGAGAATCGTGCTGCATATAAGAAAAAAAATATTTAAGTTAATTTTTTATGGCATTATTTCAAGTATTAAACTTGAAACTATTAAACTAGAACTTAGGTAGTCTAAAAACAGTAATTAAAACACTAAACAAGTTAAGCTATTTTAATATTATATAAATTGTATGAATTAAATCATTAATCTCTGTATCTACAAAGCCGGATTTGTTTGTCCTGTTGTTCGGTTTTTTTGAACACTACGTTGTCGGTGGAACAATTAAACCTAAATCAAAGTTTGTGAAAGTGTTCTACTACATGTCAGTGTGGCCCTTGAGGTCGCACGAAATGAAGCCCTCGGCTTTCCTGACCAGATGACATCAGTTTATGTCGGGAACTCAGGAAGATATCCGCCTACCTTTAACCATTGGGAACGATTCTGGTAACCATACTTCAGAGGGCTGGGTAGACCTAGGACCTATCTGGAGGAGAATTCTGCGTGGAAATCTCCCCTACCTCTGTCTGTGATTAAATCCGGCTCCTTCATACCGCATTGAAACACTTATTAATTGACAGGGTTATAAATTAGAACCTGGAATAGATTGAAGCCAAGTTTGATTCCGATTCGATCATACTTTGGATCTATGCTCAAAAATTAGTTGATTAATCCTAACAACGTATAAAGAACAAAATCTTAATAATTGATTTTGGAATTCGAGGAGCTTTGATGTTCGTAGTCTTTCAACCAAAAAAAAACAAAAAAACATTCGTATTCTTTTCCGGATGCGGGGTACAAACCAAAAACACAGGTTCAAAATCCTAGATTTTTTTTTCATTTCCGAGTGCAATGGTATTTGTGTGTGTATGAAGGGGCTTTTACAACCCTTACCAAAACCCCACCCTCCCATTCGATACGCCAATGTAACTAATCAAAAGACTTTTTATTTCTTAGTTCATTTCTTAGTTCAAAGATGGATCATTCCTACAAATTGTAACGCTTTCATTGTCATTTTTTTTTAATATTAATTCTTTTTGACATGAATTAAATGTCGGCAGTTAAATTTCTCCAATCTTTTATATTTTATTTACTTATTCGTTAATTAAGTCATTAGCTAAACAACCATTTTCCTCGTACTTCCTTTTTTTTTCTATCTCTCTAAACAACCACAAACATTTATTGTAAACGTAATTATTATTTTCATTTCATGAGGCTTGGTTTTTTTTCTCCGTTTTTTAATTATTGCCTTCGGAAGGATGTGAACCTTTCACCGACACCTCGCAGAGATGTTTTTTTGTTTTTTAGTCGATATACACTTGTGATTTTGCAAATATGAACTCTCAGATTCAAAGCGAGAATAGTGCAATAGTGGAGTCATTTTTACAACCGTTAATAACGTCCCTTCTCCTTAATAATTACATGTATCTGTATCTGTGGAGTTCGTTTTCAAAAGCAGTTATCACATAAATTGGGACATTAGTAATGGACGGAGTGTTCAGAACAGCTGATGTCCTTGGAATTTCCTTTCATTTTCTTCGTATATTCAAATGAAATCTATTATTTTAAAATAAACTATAATTAAAAAATATCAATACTATATAATTTTTTAATTTAAAAAAAAACTGCTATAAAAAAAATGATGCATTGCAATTTATCTAATAAAGAAATTAAATTTTAGAGAATATAATTATTTGCAGTAAACTGTTATAAAAATATTTTTTTTGATTGTAAAGAATTCTAACTATTGTTGAATATGAAGAAAATTAATATTAAACAATAGTTAAAATTCTTTTCGAAATATTTTGAAGAAATTATTAAAATAACTTTGTGAATTCTACAAAATTGTTAAGCTCTGGAAAACTGAAATAAAGGTGATGCACGATTCCCTTTTTAAATGTTCGATCTACATTGTAATGTAGATATAATAGAATACGAAATATATGGAATAAAACATCTAACTAATTGTAAAATATCTATGAGTATCAAACTGTCGTTCAGTTTTGTTTTTATTTTTTTTGTTTTGTTTTTTTTTGTTTTTTTAATTTTTTTTTTGGTACGGTACTCACCGAAGTGCGAGCTTTGTATCGAAGCATCCGTGTTCCAGGGAGCGCTAGTGTTCCCAATATAGCGCACCCCTAGCAGACTCCCCAGAATTTCTAAGGAAAGATACTGAGGTGGCTTCCCGTTGCCTTCCTCAGAACTCCATTATGGAATGACGTCAGACCCGAAGAGAAAGTGAAGAGGAGGCTGACAAACACAGGAAAGGAAATTTGAAATATCCCTGCTCTCGACCGCGATTTGAACCCGGGTACAGGCACACCGGCCACACGGCAGACCGCCGCCCTAGACCGCAAGACCACGCCGGCACGGCATAATTTAATTAACTTAACCTAAATAGATGGTAGGCGTTTTATACTAGGAAATTATATACACTCTGCTGTTTGTTCAAAGTACAACACCAAGAGATACATGAGATGAAATGTTTAAAGTACAACATCAAGAAATACAGGAGATGAAATGTTAAAGTATAACACCAAGAAATACATGAGATGAAATGTTCAAAGAACAGCACCAAGAAATACATGAGATGAAATGTTCTAAGTACAATACCAAGAAATACATGAGATGAAATGTTCAAAGTACAACATCAAGAAATACATAGATGAAATGTTTAAAATACAACACTAAGAAATACGTGAGATGAAATGTTCAAAATACAACATCAAGAAATACAAGAGATGAAATGTTCAAAGTACAACATCAAGAAATGCATGAGAAGAAATGTTAAAGTACAACATCAAGAAATACATGAGATGAAATGTTCAAAGTACAACATCAAGAAATACATGAGATGAAATGTTCAAAATACAACATCAAGAAATACATGAGATGAAATGTTGAAAGTACAACACCAAGAAATACATGCGATGAAATGATCAAAGTACAACACCAAGAAATACATGAAATGAAATGTTCAAAGTACAACATCAAGAAATGCATGAGATGAAATGT
>JAFIDM010012231.1:114463969-114488194 GCA_023159025.1 Thereuonema tuberculata
CAAGAAATGCATGAGATGAAATGTTCAAAGTACAACATCAAGAAATGTATGAGATGAAATGTTCAAAGTACAACATCAAGAAATGCATGCGATGAAATGTTCAAAATACAACATCAAGAAATATATAAGATGAAATGTTCAAAGTACAACATAAAGAAATACATGAGATGAAATGTTTAAAGTACACACCAAGATAATACATGAGATGAAATGTTTAAAGTACAACCACCAAGAAATACATGAGATGAAATGTTCAAGTACAACATCAAGAAATACATGAGATGAAATGTTCAAAGTATAACACCAAGAACTACATGAGATGAAGTAGTGAAATTGACAGTACATATATGCATGATACCAAAAAGTTGAAGGAGGTAAATATATCGCTGATAGAGATACAGAGACTTTCTTGAAACTTTTCTATAGCGTGTATCGATAGTCTAAGTGACTTTGGTGTGATGCTCAATGCTTTGTTTTCGACCATGCAGGGTTAATTCAATTGAGGTGATTAGGAAAAAAACCACATTCCCGCATTAATGTTATATTAGAGTAGAGCCGGGATAGATGGCCAACGGTAGAGATGGCCAACGCCTGTAGTTCTTCCACAATCCTCTTGCCAGCTTTGTACAGCTTTGCCGGACAGTTGGTAGTTAGTTATTAATGTGAATGAGTGTTGCTTCTCCGGATGACTTTTTATTTCAACTAAAAGTATTGAATTTCCATGATTTTAGCTTTCAATGTACCTTGAAAATTATGTAGTATGTCTTAACCTTTCGATGTAAACATATCTTAGGCTGTGAGTAGCGACGGGAACTTTAGTTTTAGAGTTGTTTAGGTCTAACTGCATACCGCTACGTAGCTTTTGTTTCAGTTTGCGTTCACCATGTTTAATGGCGCGCTATGGCCGTCTCTTCCGGCCGATCGGGATAGATGGCCATCCCAGGAACGTGTTATATATTAAATTTTGACGATATCGTTATTTTTTTACAGATGCCAAATAAGTAATTGCGAAGGCCGGCTCTTCTAGAGGATCATAGAAAGAAGAAGATCTTAAAAATGCTATTAATAAAGTAAACAATAATGATTATTCTGTGAGAAAAGCTTCCATGGAGTTTAATATTCTTAATATTCAAGGAAAACTCTTGAGAGAAAATTAAAGACTGGCTGTGATTCCAAAATTCCAATGGGTCCTAGTTGTTGTTTGGGTACAGCTAATGAGTTACGACTTGTCCGCCACATAAAAAAAATGCAGGCTCATGGGTTGCAAGCTTATAAAGTAAACATTCCTTTTTATAAATTAGGCTTAGTGTAAATTCAACTAACTGAATAATTGAGGTGATTTCTCATTATTTTCTATATAAAACCAGTATGTTCCAACGAGTTAATAAAAATTTTAAAAAAATTCAAGAATTGTAAAATGCTTTTTACAAATGAGGTTCTGTATAGTTATAATTTAACTATAATTAATATCTTTATAAAATATTTTTTACGTCAAGAGATTCAATAAAACATGTTTAAAGTGTTAATTTTTTTTATATATATAATTTTCTCTTTGATTTTAAAGTGTTTAGACCGATGGCCATCTATCCCTTACATGCCTGGCCATCTAATCCTGTTACTCGGGTAAGATGGCCAAGTGTTACATATTTTTTAAGATATTTTTAACTAGTATGAAATTTGGTATATCTTTGTAAACGAAGTCGAATTTTGTTTTTTATGAATTGAAAAGGCAATTTATGGAAAGTTTCAAGTTGTTCTTGTGTATTAGGTTGTGAAACTGGCTTTTGAAAAGATCATGGCCATCTATCCCGGGTTTACCATACAGTTTATTTATTCCATCATTCCTCAACAATATCGGTACCCGTTTTCCCTGGTATCAAACGTTATAGTGGGATACACTCACTAAGACAAATGATTAGCAGGATTATCCATAATTGACATGATTTTATGTTAATTGAAAGAATGGAATAGTTAAGTTAATATAGTAGATACCAAAGTGACCCTTAAAAATCAAGATAAAGAAAACAAAAGCACATCAAGATGCAGAAAGGCAACCGTCGGACAGTTAAACTCTCACTTAATATGAAAAACAAGAATAAATAAATAAATAAAATAAAATGATTATTAAAAATTTCTCAATTGGTCAAAGAAAAGGAATAAATTCATGAATAGATGAATTAATATAAATTGATTCCTTTTCTTTTGACCTATTAGAGGTTTTTACACTTATTGATTTATTTATTCAGTTATTTGTCTTTGTTTCTCCAACGTTTCGTTGAGGTCCAATCTTCTTGAGGTGAGCGTACAATTGCCAGGATTTGGTTTGTCTATCTTGACATTGCTTTTCTCTTTTTCTCTTAATTTTTGAGCTGTAACTTTGGTTTACACAAAAGTATTGCTTTTATCCTCAAACGTCTTGAATCTTACGTACACTGGATAATGCTGGCTGAAGAGAGCCTCATAACATCACTTCCTAGGTCTCAGCATCAATCAAAGATATCCTTTCTGAGTTATTCACTTTACCATCGAAATAGTTTTATTGTAATTTAAAAACCTCTCTATTATTGTATAAAATTTTAAAAATATGTTTTCTGTTTTTACAAGTTAATTAAACACATACTCATTCATTTATTTGCAGAAAAAAACTAATATATAGGCCTATACATTTACATTGAAATAGTACCGATAGTCATGTGAACATATTACAATTCATTCAGATGAGTATAAGAATACTCATTCTAATTACGTTTAATTAATAATTCGGATTTGTACTTTCCTACAAATTTACTTTCAAAACGCATATTTTGCCAATGGTGGAACATCTGCAACCGGAACTTCCCCTGCCTGTAATTGTGAATTACACGATCACTAAGATGAATTTGCACGATCACTAAGATGCATTCAATGTCACGAGGTACTTGTACTGACATCAGATACATATCCACTGTTCTACACAGGTGAAAGCATTCCAGTGCCCGCCTTGTGTTAGGACACTGCTATTCTTGTGAAAACATAAAAAATGCCTCCGAAATAGAGGTAGTTACCGGGTTGACTAATACACCCTGAATACAAGAAAAAGAAGAAAGAAAGAGTGAAAAAGAAGTTTTAGGAAAAAGAAGACTTAAATAGGCAAATTGAAACGAGAAAATTCTATAAAGCAATAGTTAATATGAAAAAGTGCTTTCTGAAAGTGAATGGTGCAAGAATAATAAGAGAAAAGAGGTAGATTTTGATTAGATAGATTTCAGGGAAATACAAACATTCTCACGTTGAAACTGGAAACAGTGGTATTAAGGGATTATTGAATTATCTTCGACTTGAGAAGTTAAGCCTGTCGCCAAAAAAAAGAAAGAAATGAGAGATGTTCGAGCAACTAGAGAAGTTACATTTTGATTCTTAGCGATTCTTAAACAGTGCTATAGGATAAGGAAACCTTGACAGGAAAGTGGAATATTGAGATTATTTGTCCAATTTAGGCGTTAGGCTGATGTGTTAAATTGTAGGTAAATTGTAAACTAGCAATTTATTTCGTTCCAACCGCAACGATTGATCAGATATGATTTTAGACAAATGATGTGGAAAAGTTTGATGAGATTGGTAATGAACCTTAACTTTCCATTTGTTGATTTTAAACAAGTTTTTAATAGAGTTAATATTATATAACAGTGGAGAATGCTCGATAGACTCGGAATTCTATCAAAAATCGTGAAATTTAATAAAGAGTATATCGACACTAAGACGAAGGGAAAATTGTCATCAAGTTAAATGAATCTTTTCGATTCAATACAAAAGTAAAGCAAGAAGTGTTTCCATCGTTTTCTTTTGTCTAACTTTATACAGTGCTACAACTGTTATTGGAAAAGATATCATAAAAATCACAGGAATTTGTAGATATGTACGTGACACGCAATTATTACTAGGAATGTGACTGATCTTAATATGGTTTTGAGAAAACGGAAAGTGATTCTGGTAATGAAGGTAAAACTAGACACAAGAGTTTCGAGTTCAACGAACACCTCAGGACCTGATTGGGATGAGAGTTATGAAAGGGTCTCCTGCTTCACTTACCTTGATGCTCTTAATTGTAATAAAAGAATGAGGGGTAGCAGATAGAAAAGAATCGTGCTTATTACCAAAAAACCTGCAACCCAAAGTCGACCCATTACTAAAAACACAAAGTTTAAGACTTACAAGACATTAGTACGACCGTCACTGTGGATTAGAAATGAGCACTAGGACTGTATGTGATGAAAATACTCTTAGTTCTTGTGAACACAAAAGCCTGCAGAAAATGTAAGGACTAGTTAAAGAAGATAGGTTGGAAATATTAGTGAACTCATTGGCCAATATATTGTTAAGTTCATTAATGCACAGTGGTTTAGTAATTGAGCCGTACGAAGCTTATGATGAAGGACCACTTGTCAAAGAATGGAAAGAGCTTCAACAGGAAGTGGAAGATAGATCTACATTGAGATGGATGGTAACAGCTGCTGAAGAGTGAAAGAAGAAAAGAAGAATGGAAGACAGGAATAATGTCGAGCCGCCTACCATGGTCTTTAAGTGTTTTTGATGAAGATAATGATGATATAGTAATTACAAAACGAATAATTTCATTAATCAAGGTATTAGGAACTAATCCTTATTTGCATTCAGTCTTACCCTTGGAAAATAATTGGAGGAAAAAAATCACCTAATTTTTAAATTGCAGGATTTTTCTCTATTTTTCTTTGAGTTGAAAAGATTTAATCTCTATTACAAGATTTAATCTATTTTTTGATCTCTTTTCTTTAAGAAATGTTGTTTTAACTCAATTGAGCTTTGTAAAAAAAAAGAAAAAGACACTAACTATTTTCTCAGTAGTTAGGTGTTACACATAACACGTAATTCTCAGTAGTTACACATAAGATGAATCAAGGATTTTCATAATGGAAATGACGTCATCACATACATAATATAAAGTTAAAATCAGTAAAAGCCAAACCAAAACAATCATTTAAGCAATAAATTAAATTGAGAAAAATAATAAATAAAAAAGAGCAAGATTAATAACAATGAATACTGCGAAGTTAGTTTAGATAACTTAAAAAAAAAAATAAGAAATAAATGAAAATCTCTAAAAATAATCAAGACAAAAAATTAATTTTTTAAGTATTAAATTAAACAGAAAGTAAGTAAATAAGTAATAATAATAAAGCAAGTTATAAATACAAATAATTCCAAACAAATAAGCAACGTAGATACCATGAAAGTCAAACTAAGTAACCCTAAGTACAATTATGGTATGGTAATCCTTGAACAAAAAGAAAAGTAGAGAAATCAAAAAACAAAAAAATAAAATAAAATAAAATAAAATAAAATAAGACAAAATAAAATAAAAATTCCTGGAAATGAAAATAGAATTAAGTTAAAAGCTTGAAAAAAACATAAAAGCCATTAAATACACAAACAAGCCAAATGCTATTTCGACAATCATAAAAATTGTCTTTGTCAAACCAAAACTGAAAGATCTTAAATACTGCTCTTTATATATGAACACAACCGATGAATTAGAGAAACACTGAAATTCGTGACTGAACATTTTTCTATGTGAATGTTGTGTCTCTAAATAAAAATACAATTAGAAATTTTGTGTATAATAAATTGATTAAAAATAGATTAGAATTAACTGGTTTGTTTATAAAAATATCATATAAGAATTATTTCTTTACTCATCAACGACCCCCACACGAGGGAAAAGCTGTAGAAGAAGAAATGAATGATTTTTTTTCTAATTTTGGGAAACTTCCCGGAGGCTTAAGGAACAGATCAATTAAAAGCTCTTCTAAATGAGTGAAAATCAAAACTCTCTCTTCATTCTCGGAAATTAAATCATTCGCTAGATTTTAAAACTGTTAAGATTTGTTACTAGCTGTACCCGGCATGCGTTGCAATGCCACTCAAAGACAGAAAGGGCTCGTGAGAAGGGGCCGTAATTATAAGGTCCAAGTGTTGATCGGGGGTGGGACACTTAGGCCCTTGTGTCGCCATCCCCACCCAAGTGTGGTGGACCTGTCCCCCATAGGAGAGCGAATTTTTCCTTATTTGCAATTGACTTGGGGGGCCCGAGAAGGGGCCCTAAATATAAGGTCCCGGTGTCGGTCGGGGGTGGGACACTTCAGCCTTTGTGTTGGCTTCTTCCCACCCAAGTGTGGTGTCCCTGCCCCAAATAGGAGAGCGAATTTTACCTTTTTTGCAATTGACTTGGGGGGCCCGAGAAGGGGCCCTAAATATAAGGTCCCGGTGTCCATCGGGGGTGGGACACTTACGCCCATGTGTCGCCATCCCCCCACCCAAGTGGGGTGTCCCTGCCCCCCATAGGAGAGCGAATTTTTCCTTATTTGCAATTGACTTGGGGGCCCGAGAAGGGGCCCTAAATATAAGGTCCCGGTGTCGGTCGGGGTGGGACACTTCAGCCTTTGTGTTGGCTTCCTCCCACCCAAGTGTGGTGTCCCTGCCCCCTACAGGAGAGCGAATTTTTCACTTTACACAATATTTGTGTAGTTCTTATTTTAACCACCAGGTGGATATTGGATTTTTCAGGGCTTTTACCCCTTTTCAACCCCTTTTGGAGGGGGGTCCGGGTTCTAAGGTAGCCTATCTTTTGCGCAGGGTCCTAAAGAGTAATTCTGCAAAGTTTGGTCCAGATAGGTCAAAGGGCCTAAGAGTGTATAAAGGACAGACAAAGAAAGAAAGAAAGAAAGATACATTCATTTTTATATATATAGATTTCACTTTTATTATATCAGGCTTTTTCATTTATTTCTGTTTACTACAGTTGTTGGAATTTAACTTATGATAATTATGTTATTTAAATACGACTTTCCCAACAACACGAAGGTTTACTTGTAGCAGCCGAACTGTAATGTAATTACGTTAGTAAGAAAGACATTGAATAAATTCAATAAGATCATTATCTTTATAATAAAAGAAATAATATATTCTATTAATAACAGAATTACAGTTGAAATTAGACTATTAACTTGATTTGCTTTTCTTGAATTAAAAAAATTGTTTCTTCTTTAAGCTTTAAATATTAAATCAATAACTTTAAAATAGTTCTTTAAAATATCTTCTTAACTACTTATCCTTCATTTCGTCTTTCTAAAAGAAATATTTCTTTTTACCTTTTACTTTTCTATCGATGAACATTCCACGATTGGATGTACATTCCTTCCCTTCTCTTGGTAAAATACCTTGTATCTTTGTGGGTGTGTAATTTGTCCGCTCATTGTTCTTGAAATGTTCTTTGTTATGTTCCTTAGCAACGGGACTTAGTGAACGATTTATTAATGTATACCTTTTGCGGAGAAGTACTGCTTATTTACTGATGTCTTCTTTCGAAAGAATTACTCCTACTAAGTTCACTCAACATCCTTATTTCTCTGATATTTTAGTAACTTTCAGGGAAATGTTTGGTTTCAGTACTGATCTGTTTCTGCCTGTATTGATCAGAACTTCATTTCGTTGTGATACATAACAAAGGGTCACTAAAAAGAGGTTTTCTAATGTTTTTAATGATAATATTGCCTTGTCACATGTTCTGCTATCAGTCATGTTTAAATCATCTTATTAATAGGCAAAAGTTGTACGATCTTTGTAAATTTGTAGTTTTGTAAATTTGTAATTTGAAATAACCAATCACAGTGTAGCGTTGGAACACGTCAGCAATGATGTCACGCCCATGTTTAAAGATGGCGTCTCTACAATTTTCTCCACTTCACCACAACGAATCGCGATTACACAATTATTATCAGCGTATTGAGATTTTCTTTCCCACATAAATGAAGTTTACACTGAAATGCATGAAGTTCATGCGTCAAAATTTATCAGAGTTTGTAAAACCTCGGTTTTTACATAATTTCGACTGTGTCGCCACTCTCTCAATACTCAACAAGTAGGAGACAATGACGATGCACGTGCCCTTATTGTTGCCCAGACAGGATTATTGGTAATGGCTGTTGGACATTCGTTATTGTTATTGTTATTGTTGAAACTGGTAAATCAATTTTTTATTTTATTTTATTTTTATTTTATTTTATTTTAACAAAATTTGGCTTAGTCATTCAAATTATATGTAGGCTGATTACGGAAGTCATGGCTTTTAAAAAATGAGCTTAGAACATCTTTTTCAATCTTGTGTTTTTCAAAAATTTCAGGATATTTTAAAAAAGTGGCATTTCCTTTTATTTTCCGTTAATAAGTTCAGAAAACGTGATACAACGTTAACAAAATATTTCCCTAAAGTTTAAAATTAGCCCTTATTTTCTTTTTTTTTTTTATAGATTCAGTAACGTGAAATAATAAAATAATATGTAACAGTTTATATGTAAATATTTTTTAGATATTTATTTGTCTGTAGAAATTATTTATCTCTAGAAATTATTTATCTGTAGTTATCTGTATTTTATTCGATAACCGTTATTTATTCGTTTTCTATTTCCTAATTATTGCTGTTCTGTTTATTTTTAAATTATTTTCCGTCGTATCCGTTAAATCAGTTAATTAATTTAAGTTCGTTATGTTTTTATGCAATCATTATGTATATTTTTAATTACTTAGCCAATCAAATCAAGCTTTGTAAATACTATAAAAATCCATGTTTTTCATTTAATAAATGAATTCAGTTCAGTTCCAGAACTTGATTCGTTGTCTTTAGATACTAAAGATTCTTCCACGAACACCATTACAATATTTTGCAAATTTAGCGCGTGTAATGTAGTTAATTACATTGACAAGGAAAAGAATAAAGAATTATGTTGTTTTTTAAAATGTATCAGGAGCCCAGCACAGACTAAACAACAAACAAATTGCCTTTTTCTGATTCATTTACCGGGGAGGAACAGGTAACAGCTGTTTCGCTATTCAACTAGCTCTTCAGACCTGCCCCGCCTCTCCCGATAAGTTTGTTGTTTAGTCTGTGCTGGGCTCCTGATACATTTTAAAGAATTTAATCAGCACGTATTCTTTTTTATTAATTATGTTGTTTTATTCTATTTATTTCGCTTTTTTTTTTTCTTGATCTTCGGAAATTAAGGAAAAGGAAATTGAAAATTATATATGTATCTACAGTAATCTTTCCACCGCAAAAAACAAATGAATGCATTACAAAATTAAAGTACAGCCACTATAGGCCTAAGAAGGGTCGCGGAAGGTAAGAATCACGGCGTCTCTTGGCCAACGGGACTAGGTTGAGGTCGAGTGCTCAGTCCTACGCTCGCCCGCCTATAACCTTCGGGAATGAAACCCGGTATTATTTAACAAAAGGTTAGGTGGCCTCCAAGATCCCTCTGGATATATAATATAAATATGCAATACTTGTATATATTACATATAATATAAACAAATTATTTAGAATATTAAAATGTACATCTTTTAATAAGTTTAATAAAGAAAAGTAAATTTTAATAATATCATGTCTTTTTATTTATTTTAATAATAAAAATTGTTTCTAAATTTAAATTAAGGAATATTGAATACCCTAAATCAAAAAAATCAAAAAAAAAAAGAAGTAAAGAAAACTAAACTTACTAAAAGAGTGAAAGTGTGTTGATTAAAAGATCAAAAAGTTTTAACGAGGATAAAAATAATTAAAATAACAATAATTTCATAAAATTAGAACACAACACATCTTACCATTCCATTTGAAAGAGTCTGTTCGCACACCCATCACACAGAAAGTTTTGCGATATAAATTTCAGTATATTTTGCGTATTTTTGGTTATTTTATTTCAACTAAAAGTTAGGCTCTTTTATTTTATTCTCTATTCCCTTCACCCTTCAAAAATGGGTCGTTAAAACGGCTTCTTTTAAATACCTGCGCGATTACTTGGTCTTCACCCACTAGCTCGGTCTCCACTAAGCAATGGTCTCCACCTGTTTCTATCCCTGGTTAATTATTAAATGATTGAAAACCATTCCTGACGGATGTCATTCAGCTTTCTTCTTTTTTATTCCTCCCAATCTATTCTGGTGCCCAGTAGAATCAGAAATATCATTTCCATTCAGAATTATTACGTAAACCTATAATTTCTTAAAATAATAAGTCAAAGAAGACTAATTTCAAATGACTAATTGTATCCAAACCGTGGTGGCAAATTATGGTTTCCAAATTATGAGTTGCTCTTCCTCTGCAGTAGACAGATATTCTTTTCAGAGATCCTAGCATAAATAATCAATGGTGCATAGCGGTACTTCTTAACTTTTATTTGCCGGAAGGAATCAGCTCACCCAAGAAGACAATCGCCAGTGCCGTATGCGCTCCAAGACTTTTATTTATGGCAGAAGGATTATTGTAATTAGGCCCTATTGGAAAATGATTTGTAGACAGTCCAGGAGTTGTTACTGCTGACGCCTGCGGTGGCCTGTTTTAAAAACAAGATTGTACACCAGCAGGATTCATAAATTCCTTGATACCACCAGATTTCCGATAAAACATGCTGGAATCAATGATCATAAAATACATTGTTTTGGTAACGTATCATTTGACTAGAAAGCATATTGGCATTGGTTGAATAGGCATTGTGGTCTCATTCCATTGGTGTCTCAATAAATACAGAGTAATGATGGCCTTGGTAGCCATATTTCGCCTATATGCTTATGGGAAAGATTTCACCTGTAAATAAAATAGAGAAATAGAGAAGTGCTAAGTAACAACAAGAAACTTTGAAGAAATTCTCGGTTGAAGGTTTGCATGTTTTTTTTTTTTGTTGTTGTTTTTTTGTTTTTTTTTTAATCTAAGCTTTTGAATAAACAACATAACCAAAGACCCGACCGAAAAACAATTTTTCAGAAAGTTTTATAGATATTCTTAAATTATTTCAGTAAAATGAAATATCAGTAAACAGGTCAAGGTTTTACTAAGTTATAACTTATAACTAATATCTGGCGATGATCAATAAGGAGCAAAAATCAAGTATTTTTATAGCTTGCTTTTATTCCTAATTCCTTTTCGCTTTTTTTTAATTTAGTGACATCCCAGATTTTCATTTGACTTCTAATTATAAATTGTAGAAGGGTATTTAAACAATTTTTTAATTTGGATGATGCAGATATTATGCAACGCTTAGTTGCTAATGCGTTTGTGTTGAAACCGCTTTAGGGCATTAATTGAAAACAGACTAAAATTGAAATTGGCAAACTTATGTTAATTTCGGAAATAGTCCTTTCATTTTTCTCTCCCTGTTGATTTTCTTCACCGCCTTTTACAGAATCTTAACTGCTTGGATAAGATGAAGAATCATCCTGTAGTCTTGTTTTTTATCGTTGAAACTTATTAAGAAAATAGAATTCAGAAATATTCGGGATACTTTGATTCATACAAGATGTTATAACATCATAACTTTAACATAGCATTCTGAGGTCCTTACAAGTCAGGGAGTAGTCCAATTCATTAGAGCAATAGTGCTTCCAGGAAAACAGATTAAATAAAGAAATCAGTTATTACAGTAAATAAACAAGAAATTATGAATGTTCGATAGCCTCTAAAGCAAAATGAACATGTTCAATTGATAGGAATGTTGTTATCTGACAGTCTCTCCGTAAACCAAGCTTTAAAAAGTTTCAATGCTAAAATCTTGTGTGTCTGCATAAATGCTGATTGTTGCGGACAACGAAGAAGAGAAGAAATAATTTCACAATCACTTTATTATCGAAAGAGTCCAGTCACCGCTCTGAGATTTGTAGAGTAAATCACTCCTCTCTCCTAGAATTACTTTATTCCCTTTTATATTAAAATACGTTTGGTTAAAATTATTTTTTAAAATTTTTTGGTCCATTCTTCCAAATTTAAAGTAAAGGTTTTGAAAGGAACGAAAAATTACGAAAGAATTCTTTTGATTAACAACTGATTTAAATTAGTATCTATATTAAAAAAAAAAAAAAAAAAAACAACATTAAGATGGAAGACATGTTTATTGAAACCTTTCAGATTTTTACATATGTAATAGAGTAATTTTTGGGGTAACTAAATTTCTGTCATTTATTTCTTCAAATTATACAAATTAAGAACAGGTATAATCAAGCTTAGGTAGAACAAACAAACAAATTATCTTCTTTTTTTTTTTTCTTTCCGAACTCCTTGTACTGGTCTTCTCCAACGTCCAGGCTTGGTATGTAATTACTTGTTCGGCGTTCTTTTGAAAGACCCGGTCCCTCTGTTGTAATTTCCGTTTTCCAGTGATTGCTTTCTTTTTTCTAGAAAGTTCATATCTGATTATGTTCGCCGTAAGGTGAACCCTGGCGTTGTGTGACCGTGAAAAATAACAATTATCAACTTGACTAGTAGACCATCACTGTATTCGCTCCTACTTATTTGCTAAACATTAAAATGAAAGCAATTTGCAACGCAAAACTGGAAATCAAGAGAAAGTAAAATATTAAAAAAAAAGTTACTCCAAATTTTCTTTTAAACTTTGAATATTGTTCTAATCCTCAGCGGAAACCTTGAGAAGGAATTCATTTCAATAAAATTTAATAAAAGATTTTCTAATTAAAATTTGATTAATAAACTTAGTTTTATGGATTTGTTCGTCGAAGCGCATTTAACGTTGTCATAAAAAAATCATTTCCACAGTAATAAAAACAATAAAATTGTCGAAAAGATGTGTTGCCCAAATGCAAAACGAGAATTTGAAACGGCACTAAAAATAAGAATGTAGTAATAAATAAAAGTACAGTTGAAAATGCCTGAAGACTAAAAATTACCAGCATTCATTAACCATATAGTGAATAGGCCTGAATTACTTTTCTTTTTCTTAAGAAAAACGGGAAAAAGGCTAAATTTTTACATTTTAACTGTGAAACTTAGCATTTTATTTAATGGTATTGTTTGAACGTTTCCAGATTCGTGTAAGCATTTTACGGTTTTTTGATAGATAGAAGAACTTTGAATAATTTTACCTCAATTTATTTTACAATACATAAAATAAATCTATTGCATTTTTAGCGACCCATTTGGGAGCTATTGTTATAGCGACCAAAAAATCGGTAGCTATTGCGTTTTGTCCTGTCCGTCCGTCTGTGTCTGTCCGCCCTAACGACTCCCGAACGGAAGGTCGGATCGACAAACGGATTTCACAATCGTGTTCAGAGGCACAAACACCGTAGGACTTTTCAGGGGTCAACTTCCCCCCCCCCCCCATGTTCGAGATGTACGGCATTGTTGTCATTGTACCGCCCCCCCTAAAAACCCCCGAATGAAAAGTCGGATCGAAAAACGGACTTACCATCGTTGCTCAGAGGCCCAAGCAACGTAGGAATAGGGTATTTATGGGCCAACGCTCCCCCGTACTCGAGATATTTGGCATTGTTGTCGTTGTACCCACCCCTAGAAATCCCCGAGTGGAAGGTCGGATCGACAAACGGACTTCACCATTGTGCTCAGAGGCCCAAACAATGTAGGAATAGTTTTTTTCAGGGATCAACGCCCCCCCCCCCCCTATATTTGAGATATTTGGCAATGCTTTCATTGGATTTCCTCTATTAGTTTAAAAGTTAGAAATGCAATCATCTGAGTACAGTTGTTAGTAATACTTTGATGCTTAACATCTCGGACTCATACAGAGTTTTCGGTTTAAATCTATATATCTAGACTACTTTTTTTTCTCTTAATCTTGTTTCTTAATGTAGGGGTGGTTTTTTTTGTTTTTGTTTTTTCCTTATTTTTCCTAACTTTTGTTTTAATTTTTTTCCTATTTTTTTTTTTTTTTTAATTTTTTCTGACGTTAATGAACTTCTTTTTTTTTATATTATTTTTTTTTTTTTATCATTATGGGTCGCCTTTAAATTTATGCTTTTGCACAAAATTATATTCACTTGTTTATATTTTTTTAAAATTGTGATAATGGATATAAGATAAAGTAAGAACAATAATTGGAGCAGTAATGTTAGAGTAGTACTAATAATGATTTTTAATTATTTAATTGTTTTAATAATTGAATGATTGTAGTTAGGTTTTAGCCTCATAAAATTAATGTCTTTATTAGTGTCCGCGAGTAGTTACTTATTTGTTGCTACTGAATAATTTATGAATTGAGAATGGCGCTTTCTTGAAAGGCAGTTAAGTAATGGACAAAACACGATCAAACTCTTATGTTACAAAATGTCTTTGTGGGTCCCTGTTGTGGGATTTGCACGAAAAAGTGACACATCTTTCACAACAGAACTTTAGAAGCTAATCAAGAAATTTCTATCAAAAATTATAAATTAGAAATTTATTTAAATCATCAACATCTTTTGTTTTGTTTCACAACTTTAAAAAAAAGTTAATTGCATTTGTGGAAAATAGGCTTAAGTTCCTTCAGAAGTATCTCTCATTTGCTCTTAAATATCGTTTTTCTTTCTTGATTTCAGTAAAAAAAAAAACAAAAAAAAAACATAAATAAGACAAGATTTGATGGTCTTTTCGCCTATTTTCTAGAGCTCTCTACGATGGCCACGAAGAAAATTTTTGTTAATATTGTTTATATTGTTAATATTGTTTAAATTTCATTTAAATTGAACTTTTTTTTCTTTATTATTGGATAGTGTGACTCAGGCTTTTTTGTTTTGTGTTTTGTATTTTTGTGGTTCTCATTAAGTAGATGATAATTATCGGAAAGGGTTTACAGATCAGAAAAGTTTGGAACCCTGTTTTACTCTATTGTAATTTTTTAAAAAAATGCTGAAAGCGTTTGTCTATTTAGGATGAGCTTTCTGGAATGATGGAGACCTGAAAGTATCTTCTTTTTCTCAATTGATTGGATAGAATAATGTGTCATTAATGAAAGCTGAGGAGCTAATGTTGAGTCTCGTCTTTTGGTCAGAATCCTGTAGGATTATATAAAGACATCAGAATGTATCAACAGCTAGTTACTCCATGAACACAAAACTTGCGAGTATAATTTACATTCTAAACTGTTTCTACACTCTTACTTTAATATAGGTTATTAGGTCTTAAAATTTAAAAATCAAATTGGGGAGGGGGATAACTTCTGTAGAATTCTTTATTCAATTTTGTCAACTTATTTCCTTACTCCGCGTAGTTAAATGTAACTCCCAATTGGATCTAATGAATATTTTTTTGTTTGTTTGTTTTAAACTATTTGGATCTAATGAATATTTTTTGTTTGTTTTTTTTAAACTATGTAAGTTTAGGAACAGGTGACCGTAATGACATTATATGACAGGTGAGCTTATGGACCTATCTTTTGCGTTTTCCTTTTTCCGCTATTCTCACTGTAATCTTATGTGAAGAAAAACATAAGAATAGTCTTATGTGAAAATTTGTCAGAAAACTATAAAATTACTATTATTTCTCGCTAAAGACAAAGTTTGAATTTCCGTTGCAGTCTAACAAAAAGACTAAATAACTTAGAAATTTGAATGTGCTTTAATTTGATATACGTAAATAATTCAGAAAAACTAGAAAATTGGAAAGTATATTGTAAATCGTCAGATTTAAGAAAAGTTCATTTTCGTTCTATCTTTTTTTTTTTTTTTTTTTTTTTTTTTTACTGTAAACATAAAAGTATTGAGCTAATGTTAATCTGATATTTCATAAATTACTTTACATTAGACTAATTTTAAAAACTTTATTATAAACCTGTTTTAATTAAGTTTTAATGAAATCTCAAATTCAGTTTCTTAATGAAATTAATGTAAGAATAGTTTTAGTACCAAAGGAGCAATTGATTAAATCAAATAAAAAAATCTTTCAATATAAATTTCATTCACTACCTCTTCAATGATATTACTACAACAATGAAACCGTAACTCAGCCTTAACGTAATAGCCTATCTTCAGAAACTTCAATAAAAAAACACATGAAACTCGAATTCTTAATTAAGCTTAACCTAAAAAAAATTACTCCGCAAATTATTTAAATTCCATTAAATTTACAATTTTTACACAAATTTAATAGCAAGTAGTATTTAGTCATACAGAAATAAAAATTCATACTTGACTTCGGATATTTAAACAAATGATTTAAAATTGTCTAATTAATTCTTGAAATTTATAACTTCTTTCCTTGATCAGTGTTATTCTGAGAAATAATGAGAATTGAAACTCTTTACAAGCCTTTATTCAAGAAAAACATATTACAGATCAACTTGAAATTACAGATCACTGCAATATTAATTCCAGGAATGATTAAAAACATTCGACTATATTACAATAGATAGTGTTAAACATATAGTTATTAGACTAGCATCTTTACTTAAAAATAAATTCATCATTTTTTAATTATACATTAACTGGAAGAAAATAAAAGCTTTTCATTTAGAGATCACGTGTTCTTTTCAGTAGCACTTATTTGCTGAAACTGAAATCGGAAAATAAAAAGGAAATTGTAAATTAAACTTCAGTGCTAATAATGAGTGAAGCGTAACATTTACAATAGTGACATTTTAGATCATGGTACAAGTGTTGGAAGCCTTAAGATGGCTTTGACTATCAGAGTAGCCATTATTTCAAAAGAAAAACCAGCTTTGCCGTTGACTTTTTTGTATTTTGCTCGACATGAAATAGAAGGGACGAGAGTTCCCAAATAATAGCACCAGCAACTTGAACTGATGAGATTACGAGAATCATCACGAACAAATGAGCTTCAGTTCATGATATTACGAAAGGAAGGAATACAAGATAGCACAGGCAGGTCAGGACAAGAAAAGATTTACAATAAAAACAAATCCAACAACTTCTCCTCTTATAAATAACGTAATTACAATTCGTTTCCTTCAATCAACAATTATTATTTTACTTGATTTCTATACCTTAAAGAATTTATTAATTATAAAAAAAAGACTTGGATTTGGATAAGCGTAGATGAGTTATTTTATAATAAAATCGACGTTAAAATACATTTGATGACATGGAAATACAAAAAGTCGAAAACTAAATGAGTGTTATTCTTGCTATTTTCAGAAACTGAATTTTTTTGTTCCTATTTAGCCTATTTTTCTAGGATGTGAGACTCATGAAATCACTAGATCTTTGTACACATTCTTAAGAGATCTCCTAATATGTTTTGAATCAGTAACCAAGTCTTCTTGAAACTTGATATACAAATTTTCGTACAAGAGGTTTCGAAAGTTGTTCCGCGAAGATCTCTATTATTGCGTCTGAAAATGACAAAAATTCTAGAAAGCCTCCTTAAATTCGTTGAAACTTAGATTTGGCCGTAAATTCGTGTCTTGTTCATATCAAATTCATGAAAACTACTCCAGCAAAAACGAGGTTGTTCAGATTGATAAAACTTATTGCACAGACTCTGTTCTTTATGAAAGACATTCCTTGTTAAAAAAAATATTACTTATATAAAATAGATCTGTATTAGTAATAAAAAAATCGTCTTAACTAGCCCTTACCTTTTTTAAAAGCAATTCTTACTTTGTTCTTTCGTGATTCTTACATTATCATCTTTAAACAAATCCTAAATTAAATTTGAGTGAATTATAGAAGGACTCGGAGAAATTCCCTAACCCGTTGTTAATCCGCTTCACCTTAGGGACTTGGCTGTTGGATCTTCCTAAATGGCAGCTTACAGAAAGAAAGAAAAAAAAAAAGAAGGAAAAATAAACTGAGAACATTAGCAGCATCACGATTGCTCCACTGAACGCCACAGCAATTAGTGGATTCATATTTTCTTTTGCTAAATGCATGTACACAAAGAGAAGTACAAACTTTAACTTTCGGTAGACAACAGGTGGATGTCTTATCATTGGCTGTAGTTTAATGTTTGTCTTGACAAAGGAAAAAAAGGAGCCAGACTAGATTGAATCATAGAAACACAATAACAGAAAAATAAAAACGAAATATTATGGCGAAGATATATTAAATTTCTTGATAGTTATTTCAACTAGAATTAGACGAGGCAAAAAAATATACAGTATTTATTAAAGCGTAGAGCATTTCTTTGTTGTTGTTGGTTTTTTTTTAGAAATTTGGGAAATAGCCTAAAAGAAAGGTGTCTTGTATTAAATTCGACAAACAAGGCTTACTTAAATTAAGTCTTTACTTCTTCATATATATTGAAGTTAGTAATAAAAAAACAACTTCCCTGCATTTTCAAAAGTCTGTCTGTGTGAAAACTAAACTCAGTTGCCTCCAAATCACAGACTAAAGAATCTTAAGCTTTTCAATGCATGTAAAAAAAATGTGTATTTTATTCCTTTTACAGAAAATGTTAAGAAATTCTGATATCCATCTCTTTAAATTATTTGTTGTTTTCTCTATTGTTTTCTTTCATAAAATCGTCTTAAATTTTTCCTTTAACGAAATTATTTGTAGATATATCGACAACAATATCGAGTAAGACTCATATAATTAAGTTTAATTTAGATCACTTTTTAAACTCATTTTCTTTTTCAAACCTTCTTTTTTCTTTCAGTTCTAATGCCCACATCACACATTTGCAGTTTTCGTGTTTGATACAACCATTGAAAAGTTCTTTGATCGTGTGATTTGTCTTCTATCATCATTTTCATCACCTGTTTGATCATTGAAAAGGCTCAGTTTTGAAGCCATGATAATGTGATTTAGCCAATGGAAATGGTCGTTTCACATCCTACCCACCACATCAAACATTTATTTATGATTCTAATTCACCATATCTTAATTCTGATATAATCCTATCCGCCAACCATAGACTGATAAAACAATAATTAGCTAAAGAATTATTAATCTTACAATGACAGAGATTGATTGTAGCATTAATAAATTTTATTTTAAGCAAAAATCTCTTTGGAATACCCGAAGCGAAAACACCTTTTTTTAGCCTACTTTCCTAGAAAATTAAGACTCATCAAATATGTCAGTCCGTGCACACCTCTAATAACTGTTGAACCGCTGGATTGATCTTCTTGAAACTTGATTTACTTATTTAAGGACTAGAAACGATCTCATTTTTATATTTAAAATCTTCTCCAGGTGGGTTGTTGTTCTTCAGTTGGGACTAGTCAAGATCTGCTGGCCAGGCTAATGCTCGTTTACCTCTAAATCCCTGATGGAAAGACCATCCTTTGTATGCGAGCTGGATCAGTTTCTAGGAGAAGTAAAAAACAAGGTAGGGATAGTGATTAGTAAACCAATCACAGTGCTTCGCAACAGCTTCTGAGTCACCTTTACTTTAGAATAGATTGCGCCGGAGTGGTCTAGAAAAGGCTCACGCGAGTCTGTTTGCGACCCCATGCTATCTTACCCACCCCTATTTATATGGAATAATCGTCATTCTTAACTCAAACATTGTTAATACACTGAAATCCTAATATTGATTTAAAAAAAAAAAAAAAAAAAATTTGCCCTTGAGAGGATCGAACCCACGACCTTCGCGTTATTAGCACGACGCTCTAACCAACTGATCTAACAGGCCATCTACAATATTCAACATTCAGGCCACTACAAGAAGCCGTTGAGAAGCATTGTGGGATATGTGTCCACAGACAGACTAACCGAGGATATAAGGCGTCTTTCAGAAGCCTAAAAATAGACCGCAGTGGAATATCCATTCCATTGAGCCACTGGGCCCACCCTAAAACGAACTAATGAAAACGAAAGAACTACTTCACACAAATTATTTGTAATATAACAAATAAAAATTGATTTAGATACTAAATAACTTTTGCGTTGTAATTTTAACATTTTCTAGTTATTTACTTAGAGAAAAAAACACAGGATATAAAAAAAAGCACAAATAAATGATAAAAAAAAATAATATTAAAATAGATTAATATTGTAATTAAAATTAGTGCAGCCCATCCAGTCGGACAATATAAGGATTCAGTTTGTGTTACCATTAACAAAACTGCTTATCTTACTGTAGATGGTCTAAAATTACTGGTAAAAAAAATAAAGCGGCTATTAAAGGTATAAGGGTCATTCAAATGAAGAAGAGCCAAAGGACTTAGTAAAATGCCATATTGCGGTATTTTCGACACCGAACATGGTTGGAGCCATTATAGTGTTACGACGCAGTGAGAGATGGCATTGTGATGATGTGACGAGAGTAGCAGTCTGCTTTTGTTCAGGATGTTGTGTTGGTATATCGTCCCAACTGTCATAATTGAAGCAACGAAAGTTCAACAGCGAGCAGTTATCCGTTTTTTAACCATGGAGGGTGTTGGAGTACAGAAATCCATCGCCGCGTCAGTAAAGTGTACCAAAAATGCATGTCTTGGTCACGTATTAAAGAATGTGTAGTAAGTGGTATCAAGAGGTCCGGCCATCGTTGACTGGTGATTCGAGGCCATGTGTAGCACACAATGCGTTCAACGATGCTACCGTAGCGGAAGTTGGCAGCCTCTTTCGGGAAGAGAAAAGAGTCACGGGTGGAAGCAATTGCCGACAATATTGGATTAAGTGTTAGAAGTGTGCATACCATTATCAAGGATCGTCCGTAATAGCAGAAGCTTTGCGCCCAGTGGGTCTTGGATTCTATGTGTATAGTAAAGTTGGGAGAAATGACATATGGGGAGAGACGACACATGTAATGTAACTTCAAGAAGGGTTCGCAGTATACTGCAGCGGATCACATGACCAAAATCCGAGGCCAGTGTGAACTTCAGAGTGTGTAGTGTGTTTGTGCTGAATTGATATATGAGATTTTATTGAGTTTTTCTTCCTCTGATGTAGCTAGGTTTGTGCTCGAATTTTCGTTGACTTTGAGAATTTGTTTAGTTAACAGCCCTTTTTTAAGGCATCTTTCACTATAATTCACTGTGTTAAATGTAAATAGAGTCCCATTTGGTGGAAATGGCGGTGTGTGTCATCTATCCCATCACTTGGGGAGAGATGACACAGCTAAAAAAGGGGAGAGATGACACGTGTCATCTCTCCCCAGTTTTATTCTTTTTCTTTTATTTTTGTCTTTCTTTTATTTTTGTCTTTCTTTTATTTTATATTCATCACAATACAATTACAATTTGCGTAATTTAAAAAAAAATAATTACCACTAAGTTTCATACTGACTTAAAAAAAATAAAATCTAAAGTATTTTGCAAATCTGATAACTGTAAGTGGTTTATTTTGGAAGTCAGAAGGAAGTGGGGAGGACACCTTGGAGATATTGTCATATATTGGATTTATTTAAAGGAATTTAGTTATGTTTCTGTTAATACACTCATGGACAAAAAAATTAGCGCACCAAGAAGGAGTCGTCAAAATGAAACGAAAATTTACATACGTAACGACTACTTTGATATAAGTAAATGATTAGAAAATCAAAGAAAAAGGATAATTTATTTCAGAGAAAAAGGCAAAAGAACGGAGTAGTTAATACTCCGTTGGACCCCTCTAGCGCGAATGCACGATGCGATACGATCGGGCATTGAGTCATACAAGTTCTGTATGATGTCTGGAGACATTTCGTTCCATATTTGCTGTAACCTTGCCTCTAGTTCGTTCAAACTCGTGGGATGCCCAACTCGTCGTCCCAAATGATCCCAGATATGCTCGATTGGAGACAAATCTGGGGATCGGGCAGACCAAGGAAGGGTAGTAATAGTGCGAAGACAGTCTTGTGACACCCTTGCCGTATGAGGCCGAGCTTTGTCTTGTTGAAAAATGGCTCCTGGGAGCCGTTGCATGAGTGGCAACACATGTGGTTGCAGGATTTCATGAACATACCGCTGGGCTGTCATGGTGCCACGGAACGATACTATGGGTGACCGTGTATTGTAGGCAATGGCACCCCATACCATCACACCAGCTGTGGGAGCGGTGTGTCGCTGTACAGCAAAGGCAGGATTGAAGCGTTCACCACGGGCTCTCCACACACGAACACGATTGTCATCACTGCCGAGATTGAATCTGGATTCGTCGCTAAAGAAGACCTGGTTCCATTCCGCTGCAGTCCAGTTTCCTCGTGCGCGGCAAAACTCCAAACGGAGGCGTCGATGGGTGGGCGTCAAGGGCAGCACACGTAATGGGCGCCGCAATACCAACTGTCCTTCAGCCAGGCGCCTTCGTATGGTTCAGAAGACACAGCGGCCCCTAGTGAAGGTGCTACCTGTGCCTGGATGGCGGCCGATGAAGCAGTTGGCTGTACGCGTGCATTTCTGACTATGTGGCGGTCTTCTCGACGACTGATCTGTCGAGGGAGTCCTGAGCCTGGTCTTCGTGTACATGACATCTCTCGGGTCCACTGGTCCCAAAACCTCCTCACAACACAATCAGAGCGGCCTAATTGACGATCTACTCGCCTAGCTGACCACCCAGCTTCCATCATCCTGACGATTCTCCCTCTCTCAAACTGCGACAACTGCGTATACTGTCTTCGAACACGGCGTAATGGCATGTCTACCTCAGCTCTTCCTTTGTAAATGATTCAGCACACTCAAACAAGCTTTGGTTACCTGTTTTATACTCCACAGAGTACGATGTTCAACGCCCTCTACCGGCTATACGTAATGCGCAATCACGCTGCATTTCTAATCATTTGCATATCTCCCCGACATGTACCTTCATTGCAAGTTTCGTTACGATCCCGCAATTATTTCTTGGTGCGCTAATTTTTTTGTCCATGAGTATATTTACGATAAATAAGTTTCTCATCACTAATATACATAAATATTAACAGAAACATAACTAAATTCCTTTAAATAAATCCAATATATTTATTATACATATTGGATTATATATATTGAATAATATATTTAATGTCTTGATCAGCAGGGAATTATATTTTTCATTAAACAGTTTTTATCAAAAAAGTTTCAAAAATATCATTATTCAACTTAATTTTAGTGTTTCATTTCATATGTTTTATAAAAATAAAGTAGCAGCTTGATTTACACAGGTCTCTTATTCATATTCCATGTTGCCATCTATTTCCTACTACCCGTGTCATCTCTCCCATAGGTGTGGGAGAGATGACTCAATGTCAAAAAAATTTTAAAATTATAAAAATAAGAAACAGCATTAAAAACACACAAAAAAATAACGGAAATATGAAAGCAAAGGATAAATCAACAGTTTAAAGCTTTCAAACATTTAAAAAATAAGGTTTTTAATAATTTACGTGAAAAATTCGAATTGTGTGTCATCTCTCTACCTTATCCATAACCGCATGGATCTTTCCCTGGAGCATTTCCTCCAGTATCAAAAGGAAGGTCGCCGTTTCATTGACAGAATCACTGAGAGAGATGACACGTGTTCTGCTAAGAAGCCTTTTGACTAGTTTTCATTTGAAAGACCCTTGTAATAAACGAATGGCGCTTTCATTTTGTTTTCAATAAAAAAAAAGACTTGAAAATGTTTGCACAATTATTTTTTATTACTAGTAGTTTATTTGAGCTCGCTGTTCAATTATTTATTTATTTATTTATTTATTTTTAATTTATAAAAGTTATCCTGCTTTTTCTTAGTATTTGAAGGTTTACCCTTGTGTGAAATCCTCAATCGTGTTAAGTATTCTTAATAGTATTCTAAGTTAAGTGTTCTTAATAGTGACTAGTCGGCTACCCGTCGCTTCGCTCCGGAAGCCTCCCTTATGTAACGGAAAACAATTTTTTATTTATTAAAACACACACACACACACACACACACACAAATTACATCAAGCAAAATAAAACTAAAATTTTTTAAAAGCTTTTTTTTAATTTAATTTTTGATGTCTATATTCTCTCAATCTACGACTGCTTTTAGAACCACCTTGTAAATCATATATCTATGATATATTTTTATTTTTTACAGAGATTAGAATGTAGGCCTAGTGGTCTAATGGCTAAGACGTCTAACTTCTGAGCAGTATTCTACCTAATAGAAATAGTGCATCTTTCTTTCTTGACTGTCTTTTTTTTTATTCCTATTGATACTTTTCAGTCGTTTTCGAGTTAGAAATAGTGATGGTTTTTGAGTTAAAAATAGTGATTTTTCAGTATTCTACCTAATGAAATACTGCTTCTTATTTCTTGACTCTTTTTTTTTTTTTTTATTCCAAATGATACTTTTCAGTGGTTTCTGAGTTACAATAGTGTTCCGTATTCTATCTAATAGAAATACTGCTTCTTTCTTTTTTGAGTCTCTTTTTTTATTCTAAGTGGCACTTTTCATTGGCTTTTGTGTTCCAAATATTGATGGTTTCTGAGTTACAGATAGTGATTTTTCAGTATTCTATCTAATAGAAGTATCGCTTCATTCTTTTTTGACTCTCATTTTAATTACAATTGTCACTTTTCAGTGACGTTTGAGTTACATTTATTGATGGTTTTT
>JAFIDM010012231.1:114488204-114536702 GCA_023159025.1 Thereuonema tuberculata
CAAATAAACTGACTGATGTGAAATAAATAAACAATCTTGAGATTCAAAAAAATGATTGAATACATTCCTTATTGATGGGGGAAAGGAAAGGAGATATAAGTCAAAAAACCATATAAAGAGAGTTGTAGTCCCTATGGCCTAATGGATAAGGCATCTGACTTCGGATCAGAAAGTTGCAGGTTCGATTCCTGTCGCGGATGTTTCATTGTAAAAATTCTTTCTATTTTTCATTCGCTCAGAAAATTGCGCCGGACAGACACACAGACAGACAGACAGAAAGACAGACAGACAGACAGAGAAATAAAAGATTTTAGTAATATAGATTGTCACTTTTCAGTGACGTTTGAGTTATATTTATTGATAGTTTTTGAGTTGCAAATAGTGATTTTTTCGGTATTCCACCTCAAAAAAAGAGTTCTTCTCTCTTTCTTGACTCTGTTTTCTTTACTCCAACATCAGGCGTGTACACCCACATATTTTTCAATATCATATAGGATTTGGTTAAGTAAGAATATTTAAAATATTGCAACGTTACGGCAATTATCGTTCTAATTGTCAGTTTCGAATTACAAATAAACTGACTGATGTGAAATAAATAAACAATCTTGAGATTCAAAAAAAAGATTGAATACATTCCTTATTGATGGGGGAAAGGAAAGGAGATATAAGTGAAAAAACCATTTGAAGAAAGTTGTAGTCTCTATGGCCTAATGGATAAGGCATCTGACTTCGGATGAGAAGGTTGCAGGTTCGATTCCTGTCGCGGATGTTTCATTATAAAAATTCTTTCTATTTTCCATTCGCTCAGAAAATTGCGCCGGACAGACACACAGACAGACAGACAGAGAAATAAAAGATTTTAGTAATATAGATTGTCAGATCGTTATTTACGGAAGTGATTCATAACACGTAATGTGAATCAAACAGAAAATTTCGTTATTTCATTTGCTGCTTTGCCAATATTGTAGCGATGACATTTATTCGGTCGTATCAGAAAGATAAATTCCACGTAGAGCTCGTGATGCCCAATGATAACATTGGAGATAAACTCCTAATGTTTCTTGACCAAACGGTATGGTGTAGTGGTCACATCAATATCTCTGTAAACGTCAAGGTCGCTATTTTATCCCTATTTTACAGAAAGATGATTTCGACCCTAGGACTAATCTGAAGTAGAATTAATCCAGGAAAAAAAGTCCACTCTTGAGATCGAACTGGCTTCTCCAATTCAATGTCCTTCCTATCTACTATAATGTATGTCTACTTGATGAAAATAAAGTAACTTTAATTAGGTTCTACTTTAAAACATTAAGTAAATGTTGAAGCATTTCCACTAAACAATAATATCCAATCATACGATCTATCTTTCATCATACACACTATTATTAAAGCTCCTTGATCTTGTGATTTCCATCTCTCACCAATTCAATCACCAGTTTCATCATTGAAATGACTTTAGAACCTGCTCTAAAATTCACGGAGTTTCAGTCGAAGGTCATTAGAGGGCCAACGAAACTGTGATGTAACACAAACGAAAGGAAAGCCCTACAGTTCGGCTGCAACGAACTAGTTGACATCATTTAGGAACCTCCTCGATTGAATTAAGGATCGCAGTCAGATTATCTTACGAAAATGATCAATATTTTCACTGAAAAAATTTATTCCATGCGTCAGAATGTTCAGATGTCAATTTTTTCAAGAGATTTTTTTCATTTCTTGTTGAAGGTACGACCTCTTGCAGAAAATACTCTGTGGGAGTATTTGTCGTTCTTCGAAACTTAAAACTTTGCAGTCGAAATGTATTCTGCTTCCGTTTAAGGAACAGAAATTCTAAAATACAATGTAACTTATAGGTAGTTTCGTACAGGTTAACAAATTCCTAAAACTGATTTAATATTCTACGGAAATTACGTTACACAAAGGCGACTTTAACATGTTAAGCAACGTCAAAACTATGGAAATCGAAAGTTTTCGATCTCGTCGCTGATTAGTTTTTGGCTTTAAAAAAACCAAGTCCAATCTCAAGCTTCACATTCCAATGGTCGCAAATGAATCCTATCATAAAAAACATGAATTAATTATTGTATAGTCATTGTTTGTATAAATTCAAATTTTTTTGATTGCAGAAGAAGGCTCCTCTTGGGCCGAAACCGGTACAATGTTTTAAATGTAAATAACAACGAAACCTAGCACTAGAGGTGATTTGTGCGATATCCCGCACAAATTATCTCATTGCTCCGAGGTTCCATTTACTATCCACTGTCTCATCTACAGTATAATTTTAAATTTAGCTTTCTAACTTATATAACTCCTTCAATAAAACCAACTACATTCACTGAGGAAGTCCTTCACTTCAATTGAAACTGCAACTGAAGCAAACAGTTCTATGCGAACAGACATGAAAATCTAAAAAAATACGGATCCACATAGTAGGAAAAATACCCTGTCATGTCTATTTGGACTTTACATTGAACAGGTTTGCTTGAGTTATAAAGATTACTTTGATAATTACTGCTCTTTCAATTACAGCATGGATTCATAGAAATTCTCTAGCCATTGATTCCTTCGCAAGAACTATCGCTTTGTCAAATACCGTATGATATCAACAAAAAAAAAAACAAAAAAAAATCTTGATTTTTTTTTGTCTTATTTTTGCCAAATTAGAAAACGAAATTTCTTTCTTATTAATGTATGATATGAAAGTATTTTTTTCCCACAATCCTTTTGTTTTACTTCCTACTCTATAAGTCTTGTAGCTCAGAATAGGACTTAGTTTTGTTTACCAAACTGTTTTTTAAAGTGTTAGTGGTAAAACAATAATGAAAATCAATCATGTTTTTTTTTTTACAATTTAGCCTACTTTCTTAAGCTTTGAAAACCTATATGTGAGTGTCTCCAATCCCTAAAAACTGAGAACACGGAATGCATCTTCCTGAAACTCTTGCTTCCTTATCCACAAGACACGGTCTATCTTTTGTATAAATTATTTTGTTTTCGTACTTTGATGGAAGTAAAAACAAAAATCCCCTCAGAAACGCATGAGCAACAGTTAGTTAACTTTCACCAACGTCAAATAATGAATATCTTCTAACATCCAACTATTCATTAAAGTCCTGGCCTTTGTAACTAATTTTGTTGGCGCCAATTTTCATAAAAATTAATTCCTTTCGATTAAAATAGTTTATTTAAACAGCTAAATGTAAGAATTTGTGGAGTAAATAATTTCAGCTAATAGAAAAGGTGAAAGGGTGGTAGTGAAGTCATGGATTCGTGAATAAAATCTTTTTCTTGTGAATCAAAAAAAAAATAGAACAGTTCAAGAAAAATAGTTCTTTTAAAAAGAACATAAAGAAGAATTGGTTTTTCTTATTTCCACTTTAGTTTTTACAGGATTTTCTTTTATTTATATTTATTTTACAGATTGATAATTGGCTCAATAATAATCAAAATAAGTAAATGACAAGAAGAGAATGGTAATCGTAAATCATTTGGACTGAATTACATTTGGAATTGTGACTGGAATTGTTATTTTTATGACCTCGCATTTTAAAAGGCCTAAGATTTATATCCATTTGATGTTTATAAATTACTCTTCCAAACATGCTATCAAATCGTTTCAGAACCTGTTTAATCCTTGCTTTGGGCCGGTTTGAACGAAACGACAATTCCTACATTAGAATCGAATTCTAACCACCCCTCTGAGGAAGTTTCCGATCAGAATAACTGTCCTTTTATTAGTAGGTTTCAGGCAAACTATACCATATTTGAGGAAATTTTCTCCGGTCGTTAAATCAGGAGTTTACTTGGGCGGCAATTCCACCAGCAGATGTCCATTTACGATGCTAATTACCAGCTTTAAAGGAGATCGTAATCTGCTAAAGACTGAATGATATTTTTGCCTTTAACAATAGCAAATTAGCTATTTTAATCATCAAAAACTTTTATAAAGAAGGGAGTGAATATTGTCATTTTAGAAGCTATAAATCATATCCTTACTTTTATTGATTGAAAAGAGAAACGAAGTCCATGTTTTCGCTGTTATATTATACTACGACTTCGCTTTTTTTTTATAGCGCTTTCTTACAACGAAATTTAAGATATTTAGATTAATATTCATGAGAAATTCACGATGTATTTTTTTAATCATTTTGCTAAGTAAGAAAAAGACATCTCAGTTTTTTTTTATTTGTTTATATTTCGACATAATCTTTATCATTTTAATAAATATTTTCCCTAAATTCTAAAAGAAAAATTTAGAAAATTGTGTATACTGTTGTAGAATATGATCACGATTAGTAAAATTGATTAATATTTTTTTTTCTGTAGAAAGTTATTATTTTTGTAATAAAAAAATATTCTGTAGATGATCTTGAAAGGTTTTGACACTTTGGTTTTAGATTTTTTTTTGTTTTGTTTTTCAAATTGTGGACTTCTTCTAAAACATTTATTTATTGAATTAAAATTTATTTTTGAAAGCTTCTTTTCTAATTTTACAATTTCCATTTATATCTTATTTGGAAGTTTATTTGAAAACCTTTTTAGAACTTCGCTTTTTGAAAGATTTTTGTTTTCTTTTTTTTTTATGGTAGTTGCTCTGCATTGCAAACAGAAGGAAACAGAATAATTCATAGGCTTTGAGAATTGAAACGCTAAGTTCTTGGATGAGCTGGCAGAGTATTCTGAGATAAACTGATCGTACAGATTTCCTTTTTATCATAAAATACTAAATTTACAATGACACCCATAGCTTCCAATGGCCATGTGGGATCAGATAAATGACCTGTCTTTCGACAAAAGATTCAAAATCCTACACATGTTCTATGCATACAAACAGTAGAGTTTTAACCAAAACAAGAACGGTCATCGTAAAAAAAAAAAAGGAATTTAACGTGCTGTGAGAATCAGTGAATAAGTAATAAAGAAAAGGAAACTCAGCACTTGCATAAAAAAGGAAATTGCCTTTCTGATTTGATAATGGGAAGGAATTGGGAACGGCCTTTTCGTCCTTCTACGGACTCATCAGGGGATTGGGCTGATGAATCCATAGAAGGACGAAACGGCCGTTTCCAATTCCTTCCCTTAATCAAATCAGAAAGGCAATTTTCTTTTTTATGCAAGTGCTGAGCTTCCTTTTCTTTATTACTTATACAAGGACTGTCATCGTAATAAACTTTTCTTTTTTTATTCATTGAACAGATACAATCGGTATTCGATATTGTTTCACCTTTAATGACCAATCCTAAGTCTACTGGCCATTCTACAAATGTTTTTCATTTTCTGAAGAAAGGATAAATTTTATTTTTAAATATTTTCTTTATTATTAAATTTATTTTATTCATTTGAGCATCAAGCCATGCATAATTATTGGATTACTTAAAAGCCTTAAAACCCCCTCGATTGTTAAACTATGAAAGAGAACTGTTGAAGAATAAAATTTGACAGCACACATTTTGATAAAAAGTAAAGTTTAGTTAAAAACATGATAAAATTACTCATCATTTCAGCAATTGTAGGCTCAATCACCATTATCAATTTTATCAAATAAAAAATTGTTTAAGACAATAATAGAAATTCCTCATTTAGATTCCACTGCTTTTTAGCGACCCATTTGAGAGCTATTGTGATAGCAACCAATATCGGCAGCAATTGCGTTTGTCCTGTCCGTCCATCTGTGTCCGTCTTGCCCTAACAACTCCCTAACAGACAAACGGATTTCATCAGCGCATTCAAAGGCCCAAAAAACTTATGAATAGGCTATTTTTAGAGACGAACATTTGCCCTCCCCCACCTACAAGATATTTGGCCGCTATTAGCTTAAATGTTGTAAATGCAACGATTTCAATTCAGTTGTCAGTTATATCGTGATCGGTAAGTTCTCGGACTGATATGCTGAATTTTATAAGTTCGAATCTGTGTATCTATTGTTTGTTTTGTTTTATATTTTTCTTCTCTTAAATCTTTTTTTCTCAACGTCCGCGTGGATTTTTTTTTTGGGGGGGGGGCGCTGGAGAGAAGACTCCCAACGTTTCATTGACCTCGTGACTGAGTGAGGCCTGGTGGTCAGCCCAACGCTCGCCCGCCTTTCTTCCCGGAAAGAACCGGCAGTCAAAAGTTTTTAAATGAGGAATAACTATAAAAAAAAGTATATAAAAAAAGGAGGAAGCTTAAAATACTGTAGAATATTAAAGAGAAGATAAAGAGAATTTCAGTAGGGATTCAAATAGAATAAGAACATGCTCTTTTATTTATGGAATGATATTAACAATAATTCCATTCAAATTAACACTCGGCTATTACAAAATAAGAGAAATATTTTGACTTCAAATCATCTGGAAATTGGAATTAAAAAGGCTTTTTCGAAAACATTTTTCTGGAGCATCTTGATGTATGGTAGTGTAACTTGGACGTTAAGAAGACAAGAAATTAATCGCCTTCAGGCAACCGAAATGTGAATATGGATGATAAAAACTAGTTGGACGGATAGGAAAACGAATCAAGTGGTTTTGGAAGAAATGGAAGAACGGAGAAAATTAAAATAGGAAATTGAGAAAAGAAAAACAAAATTTCTTGGCCACATGATTAGGCATAACAGTTTTTTTTTAAATTATTCTGGAAGGGAAAATTTTAGGAAACAAGGGCAGAGGAAGACCTAGAAGAAAATTTTTAGATGAAACAAAAAGGGTACTGGAATTCCGAAATTATTATGTGTGAAGACAGATGGACATGTTTGTAGCGATAAGTCGATGCCTTTAATATCTGACTGAAAATTGAATCACTCAAATGATGTTTGATCAGTTACAAATGAGTAACATCAAAAAGGTAGAAGAATATTTGAACTATCTCCTGCACAAAAGAAAAAAAAAAGGAATTAAATTGAGTTTAATTATAATAAGTGAATATGTGATCCTTGGGAGTGATGGAGATGAAGCTCCGGCGTTTCCTGTTCAACAGGTCTAGTAACAGGATGGTCAACCAGACGCCCCCTCGCCTAAGAAAGAAACTCGGTATCTATTCTACAAAAGGCTGACTGAAACCTAGGATCCGTCTGGAAAAGAAACCAACGTGGAAAAATTCCGATAGCCACTGGGAATTGAACCCGCTCGTCCAAGCAGCAGTCAAACACTTGCCACTAGTGTAACATTACACATCAAAACATGCAGGAGTAAAAGGCTAATTTTAAGCCAGTGTGCTTCCTCTTTTTTTTTTTAAATAAAAAAACTTAATTAGATCAATTAAGTTAGTCTTATCACTACTAATCTTTTACATGCACTGTCTATCCTTAAAAAATCACTCATGAAGCCCGTGCATCTGCTTAAACTGTTTAATGCGACATAATAGAATTTTAATACATAGCTCTGATAGCGAGAAGATGGTTCCTTTTGGAACGGAAACCGGTCCTATCAATGTATGAAAATTCTATTAAGTCGCATTAAACAGTTTAAGGAGATGCATGAAGAGGCTTCATGAGTGATTTTTTTTAAGTTAATCTTATTATTGTAACTAATAAAATCACGGAAAAATAAAAAAAAGGTTTAATTTTTTGTCTTTTCATTTTGATATATTAATCAAGTATTAGCAATTACTTTTTCTTTAATATTTTAGCTTTTTTTGCTGAATTTTTAACTATTTCTCTAATATCTTTTTATCTTCCTTTCAAGAATTTTTAAACATTCTTTGCTAAATATAGTTTTCCTAAAAGTAATTTTTTGTTCAATGTAAACTGTTTTCCCGAAACTAAGCACAAGAAATCCTTTACTGTTTACCAACCATTTAAAACCTTTCTACCAGTAAACAATGATTATTCGAAGCAGACGATCACAACTAACGACATTATGGTTGCAATTGTATAATTTGCTAAAGCAGCCCAAGGTAACAGGAATTCCAGAAGCGGAATAAAACAAGAAAAATAATTATGTTAAAGCGGCCAGTTCACACCAATTCCATGAAAAATACCACTTCTTAGTCTTCCTTATTTGAGTAAACAGGATTAAGGAATAATTACATAACATTTAAAGTTCATGGTCAAATGGATATAAATTCCCCCAAATTATACAGGGAAATTCTTTCATGTTTGAATTGTTATTATTATGCTTGTATTTTCAATTTATCATTTCAACAAACTGGAAATTATTGGATCTCCAATTATATTTTGTTCATTCACATATTACTTTATTAACGTTTTAATATATTTCATTCTATTCTATATTTGACTGTAGAATAATTTTTTCGAAATTTTATTCTAAATTTCCTTCTTGCAAAATGGAGTAGGACGTGGCAATATATAATAAATAGTAATTTTTTTTTTTCTATTTATGAATTCTTATGGACTTTAAATCTTTCTTTTCAATAAAGGTTATATGAGCTAAATTTGCCCACCATATTATCTCTTCAGGTGCATCATATTTCTATGTAGATTTATAAGAGAAATTGATTTCGAAGACTCAAAAAATAAGAATAAAATCAATTGATAAAGATACAGAATAGTTGAAAAATCTCAAAATCACAAAATAGTTGAAATAGTTGAATCTCTATTCAAGTTAAAATTAACGTTTGTTGTTTTTACAAACATGTTCAAGTCTTTAAAAAATTAAAAAAAAAAAAATAGATGACTGCCTTGCATGTGTAACGGAAAAGATATTTTATTTATTCATAAAAAACGAATTACATGAAATAAACTAAAACTTAAAACTAAAATTAAAAATATATTAGCATAAATTCTAAAAAATACATGCAACAGAATATTGAAATTCATTTATAACAGTCGGAAATTTGTTGCATGATAACGGGTGTGCGAAATTCAATTGTTGGTGGCCAAAAGCAGGTACACGCACAGACACAATTTTTTAATAAAATAAATATAAAAAGTTTTTTTTTTTTTTTTGTATTTTAGAATTTGCTAATAATAGTTATATTTGAATGACAAATACACTTTTTGACAAAAAAATCGACGCACCCTGAAAAAAAGTAATCCGATAGTAATGAAACTTCACATGCAAAAACCTTTCGACCGAATATGCAAACGATCAAAAATTCGCACTTAATGAATGAATAGTCGGAGCTACAACTCATTGGAACTGAGCATCGTGATAGTTACATAAAGAGCGAATTTCGCTTTCAGGAACAAAACTTCCAGTGGATTTTTGATTGCGTTTTCCTACCTTGACTATAAAAATGCCTTGAATTCGCGATCATTATGACCATTTGATGGTGATTGAAAGAGGATGTGCCATCGGACTACATGAAGCTGGATGGATAAACCGATGAATCGTTCGGCACTTGGGTTGGAGCGATGCTGGCAGGAGGAGGTCCTGAACGACAGACTTCAGCGACAAGAGGGCAGCGGACGGCCAAGGCGTCGACAGAACGGGAAGAGAGAGCGATTATCAGAGCAGCTGTTACAGCACCAGATTCGTCGCTAACAACCATCCAACATGTGACGATTACTGGAGTGACCATCCGGACCATTAGTAGAAGACTACAAGGGCAGAATCTGTGCTCGCGACGTTCATTCGCGTCCTAACACTGACCAGTTCGCGCCATCAAGAGCGATTGCAATGGTGTCAGGCATGATCAACGTGGAATCGTGCTATTGGGGACGATTGGTCCCCAATAACCAAGAGCCCCGATAACCAGCGCAGACGTGTATGGAGATGGCTCGGACATCATCAGGATCCCGCTCTTACTGTCGCACGCCACATGGCTCCACAAAAGGAGTTATAGCCTGGGTGTCATTTTGTTTGATAGCCGTACACCCATGGTAGTTTTCCGTGGCACCCTGACAGCACAGTGATATATTGACGAAATTCTACGACCAGCTGTGTTGCCCTTACTTTCGTGGCACCCAGAGCTTATTTTCAGCAAGATAACGCCCGGCCACACACGGCACGCCTCTCCATTGATTGTCTTCTTCTTGAGAACATTTGGGATGTGATTTAGTTCCAGAATATAAATCGCATCAAGTAAATAATGCATTTCTTTGTGTAATTAGATACTTTTGAAATACCTATGTATCTATATTTTTTTTATTATTCTTTATAGTCATAAATGTGGGCATCCTTAGTCTTGCATGTCCTTGGTTTTTCTTGAGGTTTGGGATCCAAACGATCCTGATTAGCGGTACTAGTTGAGATTGGACAGTATTCCGACACTTTAACGCCAATATCCATTTCAGACAGATCTGGATGAACCATAGGATCCGTCTCCAGAAAAAACAACCACGTAAAAAATCACCGACCATTCGGAGTAATGAACCCGGCTCTTTCAGTCTGCAGTCCAGCGCCTAAACCATTCAGCTACCGGTCCACTTTTTTTAATATATATTGTTACTATTTAAAGTGAATTTGCTGAATAATGAAGTCCTGTTAAAAGCAACGAAGTTTTTTTATTAAGATGTGATCCTAATATTGAAATTTAATATTCTGGTAGCCAAGTGCTAAGTCGCTTCACTGCGGCCTGGAGAAGCCGGGTTCAATCCACGAGGTAGGGGATTTTTAAACTGAAAATGGAAATTCCCCTCAGATGGGTGTTAGGGCCTCATCCAGCCCTCTCTAAAATATGTGCCGGATTTCTTTCTCATGGGCATTTTCCATGGAGATTAAAGGTAGACGGGTGAAGAACTGACCATTCGACCTCCACTTAGTTCCGGTGGTAGCGAAACGCGGGAGCCTTACCTACAAAGGACTCCAAAGGACTCCAAAGGCCTACAGTGGGATACTTTCATTTTCAACGTTTTAAACATGGATCTAAATAAAATAGATCTGTAATTAGTCGATGTCTCATCGGACTTAAGAAAAGTTGATTTTTTTTCTGGTCATGTCTCCTCCGAAACCGTAAGACACAGAATTACAAATAAGGTGGCAAATCTAAGATACACTATTGAGGATTCCTACATTTTCATTTTTATCTATGTGGGTCAATCGAAAGTCACGAGACTTACTGTCAATCTTGAGGTCTTTAAGACGGTCTCCGAGATGCGTTCGCGGGTTGTGAGAAAGCGGTCGCTGTCATGGGCGATGAAAACTAATCTCAGAATCCAAGATCACGAGATCACAGGTTTGCTGGTGTACAACTTAAATAAAAATTAGCCCACTTATATGTTTGTTTGTGAGAATTTTTCAAGAAAATTCAATGTATCAAAAATATTTTTTTTCCTTTTTTTCGTTTTTAGTTAATGGGTGAATCTACAGAAAACCTGCAATTTCAGTCAAAAATTTTTGAAATTTTAAATTATAAGATTTCCTTTTCAAAAGCATTGAGATGAATGCTTTTGACGTTCTTACATCCATGATATATGTGGCTCAGGTCAACGCCTTTTGGTTATTTAAAAAAAAAAAAAAAAAAAAAATTATAGTAGGCTATGTCCACAGAATTGACTTGTGTTAATAACGATGTCGAATTTTAATATAAATTATATTCGAAATAGTGAATTTACGTGGGAAAAACTATGAAATAAATAAATAGAAGATAATTTATAAATTAAAAGAACTTTTTATCAAAAGAGGAAATCATGTACAATAAGAATGAATTAGACTGCCAATCTTAAACGTCTATAAAAATTTAAATATATAATTACATATATCATATATTATATTATATATAGAGTCAGTATACCTATTATGAGACCCCTGCCTAATATGAGACCCCAGCCTACAGAATGTACTAAATGCTGCCGCCTGGCGACTGGAGCGTGAAACAGTAGTCTAATGCATCATCCGTCAGCGGTGAGTCAGTCGAGTGTTTCCTAGCGCAAACAAAGGTTCAGTAATTTTTTCCCTGAATTTGTGCTCGTCGACTTTTTTGCACGTGTATTTTCATTGACTGTTTTCACTTTTAAGATAAGACTCGTTTTGAAACTCTTAGTATTGGATAGGTAGCTTTAACTATGTAGTATAAACATGCCGGTTTGTTTTTAAGCTAACGTTAAGCCTAAACTAAAAAATTCGTTGGCGTATATGACAACGCGGTCGTGCCTAATATGAGACCCCAAAGGATGCCTAATATGAGATAGGGTCTCATATTAGGCATTCTTTTTTTTTTTCATCATGCAAAGCTTGTTTACATTTTTTGTTTTCATTTTTAGATGCCTTCCGAAACAAAACGCAAAAAATGGGATCCTGTAATGATGGTACGAGCTGTCAAAGCCGTAAGAAGTCGTGATATGGGCTACAAAAAAAGCTGCAAAATATTTTGAAGTTCCAAAAAGAACTCTGGAGCGTTATGTTAAGGATTCAGAAAAAACAGCTGAATCACTGGTAGACGTTAGTTTGCGAAAACGGCCTACTTTACCACAACACATTGAAGATTCGTTAGTAAAATACTGCATTGAGATGGATTCAAGGTTTTATGGCTTCAGAATGAGGGATATTAAAAAAAATGGCATTTCAGCTTGCTATGAAAAATGGTTTAAAACATCCGTTTTCATCAGAAAAACAATGTGCTTGTGAAAAGTGGTTAAAGGGATTTTTACAACGACATCCATAACTGTTTAAAAAAACCTCAAGCAACATCGTTCGCAAGAATTAAGGGATTTAGCCCAAACAATGTAAAATTTTGGAATATAAAAACGAAAAGTAAACAAAACCTGAAGTAAACTTCAACTAATTCGTTTAAATGTCATTTTTCTTTTTTACCTATTAGCGATGAAGATAAATATTACCTAATTATTGTTTAAAGTTTTGTTTTTGACGAACTTTTCAGTAATTACAATTCATTTTTTTAGTTATAGAAGAGGGTCTCATATTAGGACTACTTTTTTCAAACCCCCAAAATGTAACATTTGTGTTTAAAATTTAATACAAGACAAAATGTAAAGTTGTTTTAATTTTCTGTCATTGTTATTTGTAGTAAAATGTATGCCTTAAAAGAATATCACGTTGGTACTGTAATTCCTCACTTATTTTCCTAGTTATAGATGAAAATAAAAAAGGGTCTCATATTCGGCACACTTACTCTACATTATATAATTATAAATATCCTTATTGGCATTTAACAAAGACTGGAAGTGAAAGACAAGTCTTCGTGAAAAACATAGTATCCGCTATTGTTGATGTTTCTCACTTCCATGGACCCCAAATGTCCACGGAAGTGATGTCCACGAAAGTGACGAATACTTATGTTTCTTGACCCATGTGCTCTTCATTTTGAGGTTAGGAACACGTGTCATTCAGAAAATTAAGTTTACTATATTTCAATTATCATGCCTAGAAATAATCATTTTTCCATAGAAAAATTAGGTTCTAAACAAGACCACAGAAGTGATGGGATGAGCTGTGCAAATGACGAAAAATGAATAAAAAGATAATATTTTCCTAACAAATGTGCGACTCAGACGAATAAAATCACTTCCCAATCCAAAATCACCGTGTAAACTTTTGTTTTTAAGTGAAATTGAAGACAACTAGCGCATCGGGTGGATTTTTTAGAAAGTTTAGGAATGTCCACAAAAGCGATGGCTAAACCTTGTGACAAAACTTCAGGTTGCCAAAAAATTTTACTGATAATTTGAAAAAAAATTCACTCAGTATTATGTTAAATTTATGTATTTTCTGATTTCACAATATATATATTATTTGAAAAATATTAAAAAATAAAGCAGTTTGGATCTTTAGAAGCTATCCAACTGTAGCTTGTGACAGTCCACGGAAGTGACGAATCATCTTCTGTAAACAACTTTTTTTTTGGAAATTCCATAAAATTTAAAAAAAAAATTATACTAAACTACAGTATATTTTGTACTTCATTGTGTGGTTTTGAAAAATGACAAATATTTTCAATCATTTTCAATTTATTGCTCTGTGACACGAATTGCAGGTTTTCCGTAGATTCATCCTAATAAGCAATGTAAAAAAACTTAAGCATTAAAAATGATTGATAAGCATGATATTTTTTTTAAGATTACAAGAATAAAAAAAAGAAATACAAATCAGAAAAAAAATTTGAAAGTATATATAAAAATAACTTTTTTTTTTTACAATATATTACTAAAATCTTTTATTTCTCTGTCTGTGTGTCTGTCTGTCCGGCGCAGTTTTCAGTTAGAATGAAAAATAGAAAGAATTTTTTCAATGAAACATCCACGACAGGAATCGAACCTACAACCTTCTGATCCGAAAACAAACATCTTATCCATTAGGCCATGGGAACTACAACTCTCTTCATATTGCTTTTTTGACTTATCTGTCAAAACTGAACTGACTTTGACTGAAAAGTAGCAATTGTAATTAAAAAGAAAGTCAAAAAAGAAAGAAGCATACTTCATTAGGTAGAATACTGAGAAATCACTATTTGTAACATAAAAACCACTGAAAAGTATCAATTGGAATGAAAAAAAGAGTCAAGAAATAAAGAAGCAGTATTTCCATCAAGTAGAATACTGAAAAATCACTATTTGTGACTCAAAAACTACTGAAAAGTATCACTTGGAATAAAAAAGGAGAGTCAAGAAAGAAAGAAGCAGTATTTCTAATAAGCAGAATTAATAATATAATATAATAATATAATAATAATATATGTAAACTCAAGAACCTCTCAAAAGTATCAATTGGAAAAAAAAGAGAGTCAAGAAAGAAAGAAGCACTATTTCTATTAGGTAGATTACTGAAAAATCACTGTTTGTAACTCATAAAGCTAGAATCACATCAAAGTAAAAAAACTCACGATAAATATGCGGCTCATCAATCACGATGAACGAGAGTGTCGATAACATCAATCGAATGATAAGTCTAAGAATACAAGGAGAGACTACAGAGCATACAATACAAGTGCAAATAAAATTGACACTTCTGATAATCCACCACACGAACATCTCTATCTGCCCGAGTATCTGAACTCATTGAATCTCTGCAGTATTCCTCAACATCGTTTGTCATTGAAGATTGGATCTCTAATAATATTGTTGCGAAACATCAATCCCAAGTTTGCATACTGCAATGGAACTCAACTTAAATGCCGTTCATTCGATAATGATCTCATAGAAACCGAAATTATAACAGAACTCACAAAGGAGATTTTGTTTTCATCCATAGGATGTCTATAGAACCATGCGATAATCTACTTCCATTCACTTTCAAAAGAAAACAATTTCCGATCAGACCTTCTTATGCGATATTTATCAATAAAGCTCAAGGACAAACTCTAAATAAAGTTGCCATATATTTGGAAAAATTGTTTTCCGTTTCATAAGCGAGGCTTCCGGAGCGAAGCGACGGGTAGCCGACAAGTTACATTAAACAGAGGAAAAAATCTTGAAAATAAATCAAATTTAAAAAAATTAAAATAATCTTAAGTTAAAACATAATATTTAACGTAAACTTAATATAATTCTTCCCTTTCTATCTTTCTGTTTTTTATTTTATTTTATTTATTTAGTAAATTTATGGATGAGAGAAATCTATATAAATAAAAATGTAAATATTCGTTTTTTCAAAATCTTAAATCTTCGAAAGTTCTTCACCGATTGCTTTGAAATTTTGACATAACGTTGCATTCGAATATGCACGTGTTTTTGTATACCTATTATATAGATGTCACATCTGTGACGGGTAAAAATAAGCTTTTTGTGACAACCCCAGGTGGCTGGCGCCAACCCGCAATACATCTGAGTTAAGCGGAGAAGCTACAACGGTCTGGGAAGTCGTATATTCTCCGATCTCCTTATTAATTTGCTAAATAAATAAAGTTTTTGTTTTTAATGCTAAGCTTATATATAAGTTATGCAAGGTTCCAGAGCGAAGCGACGGTATCCGTCTAGTAAAAAATAAATTACGAACAGAGATCTAATTTATCCTGCACTTTCTTTAATATTGCTAATCCATGGGATTGTAATTTTTTGAGGAAATTTTTTTTTTGGAAATTATTAAAGCTACTTATGCCAATTGTATTTGTAATGTTTTATTAAATGACAAAAATAGATTTTTTTACAAAGTACTTCCGAATGTCTTCCGAACAAGAAAGTTCTTCCGAACAGTCACATTTAAAAGTAAATTATTCCACTCTACAACTGGAAAACAAACAATGTTGCACTGTTATTATTTTTAAAAATATATTATATCAAATTAAGTTTTATTTTGTAAGAAATGCAAGATTTTTATTTTTTATGAAGTGTAAAATTTTTTATAGTTCTAAAAATATTTTTAGATATTTTTTGTTACTGAAATTATTATTTTGTTTTTGTTTTTTTTCACTACTGTCACGGAAAATTATTCGAAAGAAAGGAAATTTTGCAATTCACTTGAGATTTAAAGCAAATAAGAATTCTGAATTTTTTAATTACAACATTTTTTAATTTCATAAATGTAAAGTGAAATGTCTAGTTTCTTAAAATTAGTTTTATATTGGTTCCGTGCTATCATGAACTAATCGTTCATTAGATTCACCGGTGGATTTTATGACAGTAGCAAAAATATTCTACAACTGTTATACGACGAATTGCAAAGAAATATTTGTAATAATAATAATAATAATAATAATGAGTGTTGAATTTTAAAATATTAAAGTAATTTATGATTAGTTTAATGTAATTAGCTTGATTAAAGACGTGCCAGCAGTCGCGGTTAGAATATGAATTTACTTGAATTTTTTTAATTTTAAAATTAAATTGTGTTATTATTAAGTCTTTTTTAAATGATATAAAGGAATGACAATCTGTTTATAGTAGCTCTCATTTCTTTTCTTTGGGTATTTGACATTTAATTACATTAACCATACATTACTTACAAATTTGTCTGGCTCCCATACTGATTTTTCTTTTCTTTCTTTTTTTAAACTGAGGAAAAGATTTATGAGAAGTAAGATAGTGTATCATTGTACAACTTTTTCTTTCCAACAGCCATTAACGATTTTTTTTTATTCGTATTCTGTTCTTCTTCATCTATCTCTCGTTCATTTCAGGCGCTGAGAATGACAGTTTGTCAAGGAGGGAAATTAAGCCGTCATCCGATGTGACATCCTACGAAGATGGAACGAATGCTGACACACAGATTCTGGCTTTACATAATTCATTAACGGAACGAATCAACAACAAATGACCCAACAACACAATCAACTATTATAGTCTCTGAAAATCCATTGTCAGTTTCATTAAAAATTAAATCCAATAATTATTCAAATAATTAATAATCAAAATAAATAAATAAATAAGGGAATCGTCTGTGTTAATTTTAGCAGCGAATATTAATCTTAGTTCTATTTTTGTCTTTTTTCAATAAAAATTGAAAATATAGAAAAAGTGAAAATATGTTCAGATCAGTTGTAAGATTTTATTTATTTCTAGTTAAGCAATTTGATCAAATGAGCTCTTTTTTATTACCAGTAACTTTGTAATTTGAATTTACATTCTCATGAATATTTTAGGGAGGATTTCAAATTGATCTTAACAAATATTATTGCCTTTTTTTTATATTAATTATAAGTCAGATACTATATAAAAAAAGGTAATAAAAAATTATATCATCACATCCATAGACGTATGTAGGGGAAGGCCGAGTGGTCCTGGTCTCCCACGCGTGCAATAGACCTACTTCCTTTGGATTTTTTGTTTGGTTGGATGATCGGTTGTGAAGATCTCGCCGCTCTCCCCCCAAATTTTCAAGCCTACATTTCATTTGGGGGGGGGGGGGTTTGAGATCGGTTCCCTAATTTGGCCCAGTCCAAATAAAATTCTGTAGAGATGCTCCTTGCTATGAACACATCGTAAGTAAAAATTAACTAAGTCGAATATGAATATATTATGATAAATACTACAAATAAATAGTTACTGTCATTGAATAAGTAAACAAACAAATGATTACTGTAAGTAACTACTGTAAATGCCAGTATTTGAAAAGTAATAAATGAATATAAATTTATCTTATCAACACATACAAAATACAAAATGCAGTACTCTACAAAAAAAAAAAGGAAATTACTTCATTACGCAAGGATGATACATGTTTCGAGTACATGCATTGTACAATACTGATTTATTGTACGGTACTCACCACAAATACAAAGTATCGTATTGCGTATCGCAAGCCCGGAAACAAATCAAAATTCAAAGTTTAAAGACTACTGAATTGCAATGCTATCGTAAAGTGAGCATCTGTTTAGGCTGTGCTCCCGATCATATCATTTTGATTGTATTTGTGATGAGCAAATAAAAAAAATTCTTTCAAGCAACAAACAAAGTGCAATCCGGGGTCTTGATGTCAGATTACAAGCAGGTCTGTCTTACATTATGTGATGGGCTCCAGTGAGATGAACGAACAGTGTGTGTATGTACTATTGCTTCGTATATGTAAGTAGGCTTACCTCATATAGATAGGGTTGATGCCAAGATAACTGGCGCCCTCGGCAACATTCGTTACCGAGTCTTCATTTATTCAATAAATTCATGATATAAAATTCCAATGAAAATAAAAATAAATAACAAAAAATTGAAATAAAATTTTTCTTAACTTTTTAATATAAAAACTTTTTTTTTCTAAGCTTTATTTTTTTTTTCCAAAGCTGGCTACCTGGGTAGTTAAACGCCTGTTTTGCCTATTGGTTAAACCGGCTGCAATGATGAGACTCCCAAAGCAAAAGGATCCCCGAGATTTCAGTGTGCATAGTGTGTTATTTAAACATGTTATTTAAATACTAGCCGGGTACCGTCGCTTCGCTCCGGAACCCTTGCATATATAGCATTAAAAAAAAAATATATTTATTTAGCAAATTAATATTGAGATCGGAGAATATACGACTTCCCAGCCCGTTGTGCCCTTCTCCACTTAACTCAGGTGTATTGCGGGTTGGCGCCACACACCTGGGGTTGCCGCCATACACTTCATCGTCAGTTTGTCAGATTATTCCCTATCCCGAATTTCGAAAAATCCGGCCTTATTCCTTGTCTATATCATAAAGGAAACCTCTGTGCAAAATTTCAGCTTTCTAGATCCAAGGGTTTGGGGTGGACATTGATGAGTCAGTGAGTGAGTGAGTCAGGACTTTTCTTTTATATATGTAGATTTTCATGAATTTTGTTTTGTTAACATCATTGATTAGTTCTTTATAGATTATATTTGGATCTGTTATTTTCTCATTTTCAACTGTTATCCGATTCGTTCTTTACATATTATTCCTGGTGTTTTGATATCATGTTTATTTATCAAAATATGATCTATATTTATTTTAGTATTTCCATGAATTGTACAGTTTCTTGTTGTTCGGTAAAGACGATTTTTGAAACCATTATTGCACATAAGTTTTACGTATTTCTGTACTGCATTGTTTTTATTCATTTTGAAAATATCTATATTTACGTCGCCAATCAGTATAGTTGGACAGTTGTTTAATATATTTTCATTTTTTATGAATAGATTCTCTATTATAGTAACATTTTAGTAATTTAGCATTTTGCAGATAGAATAACGTTTTATAATATACGTTTTTATATGTATTATCATAATAATAGCCGGGTACCGTCGCTTCGCTCCCGAACCCTTGCATATATAGCATTCAAAAAACAAACTTTATTTATTTAGCAAATTAATGTTGCGATCGTCGGAGAATATATAACTTCCCAGCCCGTTGTGGCTTCTCCGAATAACTCGGATGTATTGCGGGTCGGCTTCACACATCGAAAATTCACATTTTTGCATGTATCTTGCAAACGCTGAAGCGTTTGTGAATAAGTGATATATCGTTCGATAGAACTTTCAAATGCCAATATTTTCTCAATATAATGTTCTCTTCCATCTTTTATACTTTTCGTTTAAATTGAGAAAAAGTCAAAATTTGACCCTTTAAAAGGCGCCATCTTGGAAATCAAAAACTTTTTTCGAAAGATTTTTGTAGCATTTAGTTTGTCTTAAAAAGATCTACATTTTATCCATTTACATGACCACTCTATCTCTTATAGTTTGGTCACAAAATTGGAAAAATGTAAAGTCTTATTATAGACAAAATAACGCTTTTCTAATATATAATAATAATAATAAGTAGCCTTTACAGGTTCTAGTGTGCAAAGTAAAATGTGAATGGTAATGCTTTAAGTCTGCACACTTAATCATGTTTATTAGACTACACACTTAAAGCTGAGATTCTTTGTATTCGATTATAATACTAAATACAGAGAATCATAAAAATCAAAAGATAACGAACGAAAATTTAAAGATATATTCAGACGTTAAAAAGTAAAGAATAGTTTCGAAGTAGTCAAGGTTTCCTTGTCTAAGGTAAATAAGACGTGGATTTCAATTAAATGGTTAAGAATACTGGAATGGTTCAGGTTAAAACTTAGGTTTTAGCTTTGAAGTTAATGAAACCAAATGTTTACTAAGTGACATTCTAGAACAGCTGTTTCACGCTTCGACGATCATCAGCTAGGAGTAGTATCGACGTCTCAATACTGAGGGTAATAGAAACAATCGTGGGAATCAATGTGGAGCCTCCTAACTAAAATAAACAACAGTAATTCAAAATTAAAAGATAGGTTAAGAAATTCATTCCGCCGCCCTCAAACGGATAGACTGTTCAGTTTAGTAGTACGGTGACAATAGAATGCTCTTTATTAAACAAAGTTAATTCGAATTTCGATCATTGAAATCTGAAATAGAGGATAGAGTCCTCTTGAGTTGAAATAATATATTCCAAACTCATAAAAGGTGGCAACATCCAGTAACTAAAAGGGATCTTGATTTTTGACACTATTGTGGGAATAAAATATTGGGATAGAGAATCGAATCCTTTTAAATGAACTTGAGTAAAAATAATAAAAGCAAGTTAGAAACATACTTATGTACAATTAAAAATTGACAAAAAGATAACCAGTTTTAACTACCATTGCAGTCTCCTTTATGTTATTTTGAATTGTACATATGTATGGTTTTTAACTTGTTTTTAATGGTTTATCACACACACACACACACACGGTTAATACTTTTATTGTTGAGCAAAAATATGTATATAGAATTAATTCTTTAAAAAACATATTATTAAAAAAAAATGTGCAATTGAAAATCTTTTGTTGAGGAAAAAAAAATCAAAATGAAAAAAAAAAACGCACGAAAATGTAAAAATGATTAAGCTTAAAATAGATTAATAAAAAAAAAAATAACAGTTTCGAAAGCCACAAAGGCTTCCTGCCAAATGTAAAGTTACAGCATTAATATTTAGAGAATGTAGGAATAGTCCGTAGGATGCAGGAATGCTAATTGTATGGGTAATTTTTAATAATAGCTTTTTAGAATACATATTATGATATTATACATGCTACATGTTAACTATAGATTAGATTAGGTTAGGTTTGTCCCAAAGTTCACAGTTCACACGGCACTGTTTGTTGCCCAAAGGGTATGTCCGGCGCTCGTCCGCCTTCTCTTCGGTAAAGAAACCTTTCTACAAAGGGCTGGACAGACTCTAGGAACCGTTTGAAGGAGAATGGAACGTGAAAAAAAAAATCTGCCTCTGCCGAGACTGGGTATCGAACCCTCTTCAAGCACATTACCACTCGGACCCATTTATAGCTACATTATACTAGTCGTATAATAGAATTCGTATAATATAACTAGTATCATTTAATAAGGATTATTACATTTTGTTTTGTTTCTATCTTAATGTTTAGTGTTGCCTACAATCTTCCATTACAGCGACAGTAAAAATTGGCAACTAGTTCAATTGTATAAGGAACCACTTACAAACACAAAATCTCATACATATTTGTTCGTTCATTTTTAAATTTATTTTTTATTACATTAATGTAGAACTCCTGAATATCACTAGCTTCGCCCTGACGTTGTCAGATTGAGATACACTCATTAAAAAAAAAAAAAAACGACGCACCTAGAAGGAGTTGTCCGATGGAGACAAAAATTGGTGGAGAGGAAGATTATGTACAGAATAGAAAATGATTAAACTTTCAGACAAATTGAATGATTTATTTCAGAGTTACAGAGTTACAAAGTAACGAGCTCAATAAGGTGTTGACCCACCTCTACCCTGAATGCAAGCTGCCACACTACGTGGCATAGACTGATAAAGCTCCCTGATGGTCTCCTGCGGTATTTCTTGCCAAATTTGCTCCAATTGTCGGGCTAGGTCATCCACATTCTCTGGTGGATGCAGTCGCTTTCCCATCATATCCCAGACATGCTCGATTGGAGAGAGATCTGGGGATCTGGCTGGCCAAGGAAGTGTTTCACAAGCTGCAAGACAGGTCATAGCAACACGTGCCGTATGTGGTCTGGCATTATCTTGCTGAAAAAGAAGGCCAGGGTACTGCAAAAGAAAGGGTAGCAAAACAGGTCTCAGAATGTCGTCGATGTACCGCTGTGCTGTAAGTGTGCCGCTAATGACGACCAAAGGGATCCGGCTATGAAGGGAAATGGCACCCCAGACCACAACCCCTGGTTGAGGGCCTGTGTAGCGTGCAATAGTGAAAGCAGGATCGGCACGCTGCCCTGGGCGTCTCCAGACACGTCTGCGACGATCGCCAGGACACAGTTGGAAGAGGGATTCGTCGCTAAACACTATACGTCCCCAGTCAGCATCATTCCAACCGGATCGAGCCAAGCACCACTGTAATCTGGCCCGACGGTGTGCAGACGTGAGTGGCAGGTGGCATAGCGGTTGGTACGAGCGTAGATGTCGCTCTCTCAGCCGTCTGTGAATGGTCATGGTGGACACTCGTGTGCAGGTCGCACGTCTGATAGTTGATAACGATGATTCAGGCGCTGTGACAGCTGATCTGACAATCACTCTATCCTCCCGCTCTGCTGTGGCCCTAGGTCGACCGCTACCTTCATGACGCTGAAATCTGCCATTGTCCACCCATTCCTGCCAGCATCTTCTAATCGCCGCATCACTTCGACCCATAAGACGAGCGATTCTCCGATTTGCCCAACCTGCCTCTTTCAATCCAATGATACGACCTCTTTCAAACTCTGACAGTTGCACGTAATGAGCTCGGATCCAGCGGCGAGGCATTTTTTTCAGTCGTTGAAAGGTATCCTAATTCGCAATTCAACAGAAATTTTGACCATCAGATTGAGAATCGCTTCTTATATATTACACCTGCTGAGTGCGCAGTTCCGATGCGCTGTAGCTCTCGCTATTCATTCATTGGACATCAAAGTTTAATCATTTGCAAGGGCGGTTCCAATGTCTTTGCATTCGAAATTTCATTACAATCGGACAACTCCTTCTAGGTGCGTCGTTTTTTTTTTTTTTGGTAATGAGTGTAGTTCCGTGGTCTCTAGTTAGCCAAATTCGATAAAGGAAGGAATATAGAACTCCAAAATGATTATGCTAAACTACAATTAAGAATCAAGATTTGGTTTCCAAGATAAATTGTTTTAAATTCACACAGAGTTTTAATAACTTACAAACTTATATTACTTATAAGCTTTTTAACTGTATGAATTCTAATTATATAAAATCATTAAAAAAAAAATTCAAGAGGCGAGTTTGATTTGAGTTTGATGAAGAGGCTTTTTTTGCTGAGCACTTTTGAAGCAAGCCCTTTAAGCCTATTACAAAGCCATATTGGTTTAAATTATTAAACAGTTTCTAAACTTACCAGTAACCAAGAGAAAATCAACCAAAGTAAAAGCTATAAGTATGAACTGCCTATGGAAAAGCCTAGTAAAAATAACAGTAAGATAATAAATACAGAAGTTTGAAATCTGTAATTAATTACACGACAACCTCGTTTATCAGGACTAACTGGGACCAAAGGCAATCCGGATAATCCGGGTAATATGGGTACTAAGCAAAACAAATCCTTAAATAAGCAGACTGACTTACCGTTTATTAAGATAAAAAAAACTATGCTTTGTAACAAAATTACTCTAGTAAAGCTTTCTTAAACTCGACACAAAACATGTTATTACCATAATTTATTGTACAATCTATGTAGGAACTGTAGATTTAATCAAAGTAAAAAGCGAATGTTTGGCATACTTATAGTTATGTTCTTGTTATCATAAAATTATTATCTATGTGAACATTAAATTAAAAAAATTAAAAAATTCTACAAATCTGATCCGGATTATCCGGAGATCCGGATCAACGAGGGCCGGATAAACGAGGTTGTAGTGTACTTAATCATGCATTTCTTATAATTTCAATGCTGATAAATGAAGTATTTGTAATATTCTTAATTTGGAGTGTCTGAATCTTCAAAAACGTAGCATCTTAGGACAAAATAATATGTGATCACAGACAAACTTAAATTTATATGCAAACCTTTTTCTTTTTCTTTTACCAAGCATTTTTTTGTTGCTTAAATGTTTGTACAAGTGGTTGATCATTGACTTAGGTATGTCCATATAGAATAGGCTATTTACAAAAAAATAGCTAATAGATAGATAGGTGGATAGATAGGTACGTAGATAGGTTGGTAAATAGATAGATAGATGTTCATCGTAAATCTTTTGAGCAATTTGACATTTCCATATTTTCTAAAAGTATTTGAGAATTGGAATTTGCAGAGTATTTTCTACTTTTTCTTCCGTAAAATAAACCAGAGTAATATTAGAAGGAGAAGTCTCCAGGTTAGAGAACTATTCTGGTGAATATGTAAAGAAGATGATCAAACAGCACGTGTCTGGGCTTTCTTCACCAAAGACCAGCGTGTATTTTTCATGTAACGTGAAGAAAGTTTGTAACATACCAAATCCATTGAACTTTCAATTATTATGATTTTAAGTGAAAGAGATGAAATCAGTTTTATTTATTTATATATTTATTTATTTATTATCTGGTAGACTGTGCAATTATTTAAAGTTTTGTTGTAAGTAAACATTAATTAATAATTATTTTAATAATTGTTATATTTTTTCCGGAGAATAATTTTAAGTATTCCAGAACGTATACGAAGTTTTCCATCCAATGTAAGAAGGTAAAATTTGAATGACTAAATCAGTTTATTTTACAATTGATCGAAATACATATTTCCTTATCTAATTGATTCTGGCATATAAAAAAAAAACAATAAATAAACAAATAAATAAATAAATAAATAAATAAATAAAATCTATCTCATCTTTCGTAATAAATAAAAAAAAATAAAAACTTGAGTGGAATTAAGATTGTCACTGTAGCCTAAGCACTACATCTTCATTCCATCCCTTTCAATCGCTTGACCAAATACTAAATGGTCTGATGTTAAATTCTAATGTTAGAACTTTTGTAATAATTACAATTTCTTCTTTTTTGTTTTTGGTCATTATCTCGGAAATAAGGACCTATTAAACAGAAGGTGACAAATGTCTTCATATACTGTTTGCAGATTTAACATAAATATTCCCAATCAATTTCGATCTGACGACTTCTCGTGGCAAAATCGTCAGGATACAGGGTGAAATGTGTTCACCGCACACGGGAACCGGATGTGCCTCGCAAGCTCTTTTATTTTTCGTAATAAACGAACTATAAACGCTCTGATTATAATTTTTAAAATAAGACTTAATGTATCGGTTTTTTTTTAAAATAAATATGTATATTCTTTAGGTACAAGTGTTTCTAATCTTGGAGCGTCACGTATGATTCGTACACCGGCGCCCATCACTAAACGATGGTTCTGCCTTGTGAAGCCAAAGTATGTTCTGTCGGTGATAGTCTATTATACTACGTTTAAGCTCAAAAAGAGTCGAAGGCATTACTGAACTTAACAAATTCTACACATTAGAGCTATCGAAATGCTTATTATATAAAAATACATGAATTTTACATTAATGAATAACAAAATCACTGAAAATAATTTAACTGTAAATAATTAAAAACTTTAAAAAAGTAAATATTAGTTTTTAGAATCATTGTTATTTGATTTGTGCAATTATATGTAAATAACTACTTTCTCTTGATTATGTAATGTTAGTTGACAGGCTTTTTTTTTTTTTAATTCCCTATAATATATGTTTGCAATGTACGTTTTCTCCTGTCATTCGTTTCTTTTTTTCTTTGATCGTGATATGACGCTTATTCGCTGATTACAGAAGAGAAACCGACGTCAGAGTCAATTAAAATAATTAAAAGTTGCCACTCCGTTGGACGGGGAGATGATATAAACCAATTAAATAAAAAATGCGTCGAAACACAATATTTAGACAGTGTGAAGGTAAATATATGCTTTGTGGCATGTTGGTTTTCCCTCGAATATCCCAGCGGCGAGACCAACGGATTCACAGAAAACCGGAGCAGCTATGCTTCGGTTGTGCATCGTTTATTTCTCCGTAATCACGGGTTTGCGCGCCGAGGTGTTGGTAATTGGTACCCGATTAAGACTTATCGTCAGTCCGCTATTATTTACCAATTCCAGTGTAATAAGAAGAAATAAATTGTGGCCGGCGATCGCCCGCAGTGGCGATCGCAAAAGCGCCGTCGTCTCGCGAAGCCCCCAGGCCCTGAGCGAGGCCCGGTTGCCCGGCGATGTCGGGCCGCCGTAATTGCAGAGCACCGGCGCGATTACAACGGCAGATTAGGGGGCTTGCAGCACTTCGGTGTCAGGGCTGCGCGGGTTATCACGACGCCGGCCAAATAGGGGGATCGCGGCGCGGCACCGCCAATGCATCAAACGAGGGATTGCTTTTAATTTCCCCGTTGCGAAGCAAGAGCAGGAGGGGGAGGGCGCGCGAATGGCATTCCTACCGCGCGACCCGAGGGAGATAAGAGTCGAAGGGCGAACCAAACAGCACCCTGCTCCCTCCAAATGGATCAGCGGTACAGGGAGTGTACTCGTATAATGGGAGGAAGGTGAAAAAGAATGATTAAATTAATGAGGCATTCATTATAGAAATGAGTTCGGTATGTGAGCTAAACAGGTTGCGATGAAACACCTGATTGATAGAAAACAACTATTTAGATATGAGTTATGAACAAAAAGAAAATTGAAAGTGGATCTCTGTTTTAAATAATACAAGTAATTACAGTGGGATCTTCATAAATATTTAAACATTCAATTACTAGGAGAATTTTATTAGGGAAGAAAATAGCACAATTCAATTTTTCTCAGTTTTCGTTTTAATTCGATTTTTTTAAAGAAAAATCCACATAAAATTCAAATGGACTCAATACGAACGAGATCAACGTTATTGCTTTTTTTGTTTAATTTTAATTTTTTTTTAAATCAGATATTTTTCAAATTGTTAGATGATCAATGCTTATCTTACAGTTTTATCATTGTCAAGCTCTCAATAATAAAACCAAAGAAAAAGCAAAAAATAAAAAAAAAAATAATAACCGTTATCTAAGATAAAACTTTAAAAAAATGAACTAAATGAAGCAAATGTTTTTATTTTCTTTTACTTATCGGGTCGATTTCAAATCAATCAAATGGATTATCTTTGAATAAGATTCTGAATAAAATCTTTTGATAGTATACATCAACGATGACGAATTTCGATTATCGTATATAGAATAGAAGTAGAATAGAAGTGGAATAAAACGAAAAAAAAAAAAAAAAAAGAGAGCAAATGCCTATAAAATTCACTTTATTACTGAAACAGCTCCAAACAGCTGTAAAATAAATTTTATAACAAAGAGTTTTCCAAAAAAAAAATATTATTCCAACATTTGTGAAACTTAAAAATGTTTATTGGGATTTGTTATTGACCAAAGCAGAAGCTGTATTTTAAAGACTAGCAATAAATAGAGGAAGGATGTTGACTTATGTAGTTGATTTGCACGCGTGTAAAGCAAACAAAAAGAAATGACCTTCAAAATTGAAACACGTTTATCAATAAAAGTAGAACAATTAAGTCAAGCGAAGACAAGCATCTGTAGAAGATATTATTCCAAGTTCATGACAAGAAGAAGAAAAAACTTAAAAATATTCTTGGTAAGATTAAGTTGAAAACTATAAGTTTAAAGGTTTACTAAATAAGAAATGGAATCCATCAAGTGGTTCTTGCTTTCAAGCAACATTTGTAAATGCAGAAAGAAAACTTAAACTTAACTTAATCATTTTTTTCTTGGAATTCTTGACAAAGAGTCGGAACTGTAAAATAAGTCATGATTTCTCCTTAGTGGCAGTGAAAGAAGGTCATTTCGGGATCCAATTTAAGCGACTGTATAAAATACATAATGAATAAAAAAAAAGTTAAGAAATGAATCCCAAGATAATATTTAATTTACTCACTGTTAATTATTTCAGGCAAATTATACAAAGATTGCATCTGATATAGTCACATGGTTAACGTTTCACTAATTGCGTCTGAAATAGTTAACAGTAAATAAATTAAAAATCATATTAAGATTCGTGTCTTAATTTTTCATTTACTTATTGTCATATTTATTACCTTGTTTTCCTATACTTTTAGCTTCCAATTATAAGATAAGTCCACTTGGTCTGCTCGAAACAAATGGTCTATATCCCTATTAAAATAAAAACTGTAGGCCATGGCAATCTAATATTAGGAATTCATTCATTTCTATTCTAGCTGATCCACCAACTCCATGACCAGATTACGGAGGACCAATATAATCTAACACTTCCCGATAGAAAAGTTTGAACGATGTCCCACACTATCAGACTTGGATTAGCATCGTCAAGAACCTTAGCAAGACAACTCATTGAAGAGCTGTACGAATATTACGATGTTCAAAGAATTCAGAATTTTTAAAATGCATAAAGATGCAGCTGCTAGGCCTATATATTGTAATTTTAATGGCAATACAGTCGAACTTGGCTAATTCGAAGCTGAAGGGACCTTTAAAAAAAAAATCGAAGTATCCAAAATTTCGAATTAAAAACGTTTCATTGAGTTGTTTGGGAATATCAAGAGGTCGCACGTAAAGTTCGAATTATTCACGATTTCGAATTAAAAACGTTCGAATTATAGCCAAGTTCGACTGTACATCGTAATTGTAATTTTTCATAGATACTTAATACAAATTTACTGTATTAGTAGAGCATATACAAGTAAATTCGCAAAATAATTATAAACGCGAACATCCAACAGTGGGAGATCCTAATTGGAATTTGGGGGTGGAGAGAGATGGAGACCAAAAATATAGTGTTTAGATTTTAAGTTAGATCATAAATAAGATACCTACTTAATTCTATGATCTTAGTATAATGCGAGTACAAGCAGACAAATCTTCAACCAAGAAAAGCATGTTTAAATGGAACTGTAAGAATTCTTTTCTTCATTCCATTAAATTAAAGAAACTAAAATAAATAATAATAATAATAATAATAATAATAATAATAATAATAATAATAATACCCCAGACGAAAATGGCGGAGAGTTTTAATTAACTATGTGCTAAAAATTAATCATCAAAAAAAATTTAATAAAGTTATTGTTGATTTTATAAAACTTTTATAAATATACTCAAATTTTAGTTTTTCTTCAGTTTCAGACTATTCCTTTCTCAATCTGAACGGGAAAGGAAGAATTGCCTTCAATGACAGTCATGATAACTATATGGAGCCAAAGGCCTTCAAACTAGTTTCTTAAAAAAAAAAAATCTTGCTTTTCTTTTTTTCAATTTTAATTATAGTTGCTTTGAACCATAGACTGGCAATATGCAAATGAAGCAGCCAAGTAGCTGCATTTACACAGTAGAAGTTGGAATTTAAATATATATATATTTACCTCATTGCTACGATCAAAATATTTTTTTTCTTTTCTTTTTAATACTCGAATATATAAAAGGATCTATACAGGATGATTCAAAATTCCCTGTTTAAATTTTAGGTCAGGAATACAAAAACAAACTGTATTCATATTGGAATGTATGTCCGCAAACGCACTCGAATGTGCTAAAGGTACACTGAGATTCAGAAATAAAAGACATCAAGTAAGATAAACAACATGTTTATTAGCCCTATGTTTACAATGTTGCAGTAAGGTGTACACTTACAGGTTCACAGTAGGTGCTCAAAGTCCCTTCCACCAACAGTAATACACGCCTCAAACGTCGATGCATGGATTGCTGAACTTGTGCAAAAAATGAGAGGTCTCTCTCGGACACATCCACCTTCCACAGCGACTCTTGCGACGAGGTCGGAGTCAGAGGCAATGAGGGTCTCGTAGACGATGCCTTTGAGGTAACCCCAGAGGAAGAAATCAATTAGGAGAACTCACACTGTCCAACTAATGTGCTGCCGAACAGCTCCTTCTAGCACATTCGGGTGGTGTTTGTTGACGTGCGTTCCACTACTAATACAGTTTGTTTTTGTATTCCTGATCTACCTTTCAAGTTTGTACATTGGAATTTTGAATCACTCTGTACATTAAAGTAAATGAGATTTTTTTTTTTTAGATAAAAAAACTCATTACGAGTGAAATACGCAAATCTTATTAGGTTATTTCATTAGTTCTTCGCTTTGAAGCATCTTAAGTAAATCATTAGAAAAATATATCTATTGTGATTCTCGAAATTCAATAAAATAAATAAATTGAAAGAAAGAAAATGTCTCGAATAAATCCCTTAATGAAAATTTGCTTTTTCAGTCATTTTCCAAACGTATTTTGAAACGATAATATATTCGAATGAATCTGCGTTTTACTTCTTAGGCTTTCTTTAAATAGAAAGATATTATTCTTAATTTTGAAATTTCAATTGTAATGTAAAATGATACATGAAAAACCTTTGAATAATTAGTGTTGATTATTTTAACAAAGAAACAACAAGTTAACGTGAAACCTACATTTCTTATTATTTTTTTAAAACTTTTCTTTTGTTTTTGTTTTTTTAAAGTCCTAAAATAATATAAACAAAAAAATTCCATTTAGTTATCTGCTAAATATAATCATTAGAAATCAGTTAGCAAAGTAAGGCACAGCTAAAAGAAGGAATTCACACCTGAGCTGTCACCGGGAAGAAACTGGGACGTACCGTTTCGTCCTTTTTAGGACTCATCAGCCAGCCAAACTCTACCGATGACAGACTCCGAAGGTGCGAGAGATCCTGAGAACGGGACCTCCCCCCCCGAAGAAATCCTAACCAAAAATAAACAAAATTACAAAAAACAAAAAGTCCCAGTCTCTTCCCGGTGACAGCTCATGGTGCGAATTCCTCCTTTTAGCTTGTGCCTTACTTTGCTAACTGATTTTGTATTATTCGGGCACGCAAATTTCCTTTCATTTATAATCATTAGAACTTTTTTATTTCTTGAATTAAGTAAACAATCCGCCGCCTAAATCCAATTAACTTTAAACGTATAAGAAGGGTGCTCAAATTAATGGATTACTTACAAAAAAAGGAGGGGGATATACAAAGTAAAGTACGATAAAAAGTAGGAAAGTATTATATATTTATTATAATTCTTGTTGCCATATTTTCATCACTCTGTCTAAAAGTGAATTTCTTAATTTTGGTAATATTTTGTAATTTCTGGATCAGTTTAAATAGACTGCTTTCACCTTAAATTTCGAATATGCATTGATTTTCATGATTTTGTCTCGAATGATCGGCTTTTTCTTGCAATAAAGTTTTGATAATATTGATTAGAGTAAATGATGATTTGTTAATTGATGATGGTCCTTTTATTTTTTGAGATATTAACCGTATTTTTGAATAAATATTTGTCCAAAATAAACGAATTGTCTTTAGATTTGTTTATTTATTAATGTTTTGTGATCTTAAACATCTCATTACAGGGTAATGACATAATAACTTCCATTTTCGGAGGAATGTGTGATCCTTTGCATTACATTTCTGATAATGCGATACATGTAATTAACTTTGTATTAAATCTAATCACTTGTGATATAATCCTATAAAACATTTTGCAGTGACTGGGATTAAGGGAAATAAAAAGAAATTGTATTAATTAATTTCATGCCTCGGTGATTTTTCTAATTTCTTTTTCTTTTTTCTACGGCATGGACATTTCCCATTGGAAATGTTAGGATATGTTTTGTCAGTATTTCCGCCTTCTTTCGCCTGACCCTAGTATTTGATTGACATTCATTAACCCTTACTGAGGAGCTCATTAGCGCCACCACTGACGCCACTTGATTAGCCTTAATTTGATGACGAGGTCACCCACACTCCCTTCGTCATCGTCACAACAACTTCGGACAATAAAAGGAAGGAAGAGCTGACGAGATCCAGTTTCTATAACATTAATTTTTTTAATAGTAAAATAATAAATAAATAAATAAATAATAATTTTATTTATATTTGTGTGTTTGTTTTCTTGAAATTGTATCAATATTCACAACCAGCTGAATTTATTTTATTTCTTTATTTTTCTTTTTTTCTTTATCAATTTTCTCTAACGGGTCTAAAACTAATAAATAAATAAATAAATAAATAAATAAAATACCCAATTCTTTCATAATACGTTTCCATTACTTTACTATTGTTAAAAATGCATTAAATAATAAAATTTATGTCTAAATTTACTACGATGAATTGTAAATCTGTAGATTACATTAAAATTCACAAGTAAAATTAAAACTCTATCGTATCGGAAAACTAGAGATCGTATTGGAAAAATTGATGTCTTCTTTTTCCAGTGCGATCTTTAGTTGAATTTGAAATTGACCAATTTAAATTATCCCTTTTCCTTTCAATTTTCTTTTAATATTTTAAATTCAATATTTCTAATTAAATTTTAACGTCCGTTAATTGTGGAATCCATTGAATTGCGTCCATTCAATGTAGAATTTGCTACAATTTAAGAGTAAGAAACCATAATCGTCTCTCAAAAAACATAAATAACAAAACATCACTGAATTAATAGAAAAACCAGCGATATTCAGGGAAACAATGGATGAAATATTTGAAACGTTGATCGATGGAAGCCTGAAACTCACAGAAAATTACACCGCCGTTCTGGGAGATACAGAAACTTATCATATGCTCTGAGATACAGACAACGGTGTAACTGAGATGCTATATCGTTAAGACTACTTTCAGTGATCAGTATTGTGAGATATTATTATCCACAGGGCAAAATTGTGGTAGTACACAAATATAGCAAAAGCTTCTTTATACGACCAAAGTATTTTTAAAATTAAGTTTTAGTTGTTATTAATTTCCAACTATTCTTCAGTTTAGACTGTCTCAAATTCTTGTCTATGACAAATCTTTTCTTCAAAAATCATCTATAAAGTAATCAGTCTTATTTTATAGAAATAGTAGTAATAGCAGTATTTTAAAGTTCCTTTTTTTTTTATTTCCGTACTAAGATGAAATAAATTATTCTTCAATTAAACAGCAAAATAATTATGCTTACATATTAAATTACTGTACTTCCTGAAAATTGATGTACTGAATACGGAACAACGATCTTCGTATTATACTTGGTTCGTATTATTACATACACCTTACATAAAACTTATTATAGAGACTAAAAAAAAGTACTACTCCAAACTGAAATACTTATTGGTTATCTATAATTTCAATTTGCAATTTAATGAATAGAAGAGATGATATTGAAATTGAGATGTTGGAATCAAATGTTGATACTAATAAAACAAGTTAAGTATAACATTAAAGTAGACTTTACTATTAATAAAAACTACTATTTCTTTTCTTTCTTTTTTTTTTAAAAAAAAATAAAATAAAGTATAAATGGAACAAATAACATAAAAGAAGCTACCATGTTGTTAAGTATGAAAACTTTTAACCAAACCTACATTTTTTGCAATTTATTCAATATTAAAATTCGTAGATTTTAAAACTTCGACAGAATAAGAAAATAAAAATAATCTTTTCTCTTAACTGATAACACACACACATGCAAAAATAAAACCAAAAATAAAACTAAAAATGCATTATGTCAAAATTAAAAACGGAACCCAAACGAAAACTTAAATAAATACTCTTTATTAAAAGTAAGCTTTATCAATTCATAGAAAATTAAGGAATCAACACAAATAAAGTTATTAAATCAAGTAGACTTTAAAATTTAAAAACAAGCAATAAAACATGATTTAAATTAACATAAAAAAAAGTAATCAACTTAAAAAAAAAAAAAAAAAAAACTCTACTGTAAAAAAACAAAAACTTGAAAATAAAGACAATCGAATTTTGGGCTGACAAAACCAATTTTAAGACTGCTCCCAGATCACTTGTTTTATTTATTATGCATTTATTTCTTCGCATTAATTGCTTTCTTGTTTATTATGTTATGTATTAAGGATTTTCTGTTTTAGTTTCAAATTATCATTTCTGTTTTGTCTTTCTTACCATATTTTTTTTTCTTTTTCTTTGCATTAATTAAATTCTTATTTTTCTATCATTTACATCTCCTTCTTATTTCGTAACTTATTTTTTAATCATAATTATTTGCATTCTTCGATTTCTTTCTTTGAATTTAATATTTTTGTAATTTTGCTTTGTTTCTTTGATTATATGTTTGATTGACATTATTCATTTGGATTTCCAATATTATTATTACTTTTATTATTACTTTATCTTCTTTTTGTTTGTTATTTTAAATATTATTTTAATTTTTTGATTTTACATGTGTTATCAAATTTGTAATCATTAATAATTTTCAAAACTTTTTACTCAATCTTGGTAAAAATATTCAGTGAAATCATAAATACTTTCGTATTTTTTACTTTACTTTTTTTTTTTTTTTAAGTTATAAATTTCAAAGAGATTCAATTGTGAAGCTTTGATCAAGATACTAAATCTTGTTGTGATTTACAACTATTCCATTTTCAAGTAAACATTGACTATTTTATTTGTAAAGGAACGGACGTCGTGGCCCTATAATTTCGCTGTTAAACCAAGGATGGCAATTCAGTTTTCACTCGAAATCCTATGGATAATTCAGTGGTTTTGGTGTGTATCTGGGAATTGGATGAGACAGCCGTCGTCCGCCCCTCTTGGTGCCCGAAGCACAAGCGACTGTTCTCCTCACAACTCCGTTCTCCCCTCGCCACAATTGAAATTGACGTTTATAGCCTGTTAAGGCAGCCAAGTCGATTCGAACGCAAAAGAGAAGAATTCCTGGAAGAAATTTAGCTTCTAATACGATAAAAAACAAAGCAATACACAAATCAAACTCATTTTAATTCAAAATAAATCCTAAAGTAAATCTCAAGATATTGTAGGCTTTAATGTTTTTTATTTTTTTCCTAAGGTTTTCTTTGCCTAAAGACCTACAATGATAATTAGTCAATGTGATGATTTTAATATAAATCCACTGATTTTTTTTTTTCTTTTCAATCATATTAAAAGTTTTATACTTAAAATTTTAATAAATTTAACAATAGCCTAGATTTGTTATTATTATTATTCATTGTCCCCAAATAACCTGAGCTACACTTTCGGGTTGAGCAAACTTTACAATTTCAGTCGTAAATGTGGTTTTTCTGCAAAAGTTGAAGAATAGAAATCTCACTGATCTTCCTTCCTTTCGTTCCAAGTGTGTTTTTGAATTTTTCCTTTGTTATTATAATAACCAATGTGGCTTAATTTGAAGTTTCATTTTAGTGATTTGATTATTTTTTTTTATTCACTTCTAATTTTTATCTACTTCTCTGTTTTTCTTCAAAAATCTTAAGTAATTTTAATTAACGATGAAGTAAAGTTTAATCTTAAGTAATGTAATAGATATTTCTCGACTTTTGTTTGTTGACAGACATTGCCTCAATTTAGAAGTGTTGTGAGTTTCTTTTTTTTTTTTTTTTTTTAACAAAAGCCTTATTTTATCTAAAGCAGCTTTTCCAAACTTTCTTTTGGTTTGCATTAATTTTCGCTGAGATCCATCTCGAAATGTTAACATAACTCACGCGACATGACATAATTCAAATGTTCATGATTATTATGTAAGCATTTTGTTATTTTTTTTAAAAGAATAAATTCTTTCATTATTACTTAAAAGAAATATAAAAATAAGTATCACATTATTAGTGTAATTCGCTATTTTGAATATTAATTTTTAAATTTCTTAAGAGCGGTTATTTTTTTTTGTTCGTTAGGATCGGTAGCCTACTGGCTACGGATCAATATGGGAAGCCTTGTTTAGAGCCACTCATTCTTAACACATTAAAAGGTTGAGATAAATTGTTTTTATAGATGACATCTCAGGATAGGTATTTCACGCTCATTAGCAATCATCAGCTGAGAATAGTCACCAGTAAAACAACAAGTTTTATTGCTCAACTTTATAAAAAAAATAAAAATAAAATAAATAATGCATACTTAATTCATAACGGTTCAACTGTTATAATACAAAATAAGTTATAATATAGATACAGAAAAAAAATATATTTATTTTATTTTCCTAAAAATTAAGAATACATAAAAATAACAAATTTTTTTGTTATTGGAATTACACAAAATACAGCTGTACATAATTTTAAAAAAATTTAAATTAAAATGTAATATTAACAATACAAAGATTTCATTCAAAAAGATAATTTTCTCTACTTTGTCTAATAGTTTCTTTTTTTTTTTTGGGTGTGCATATGATTAATTAATATATTTTACACCTCTAGAAAGAGCATCTCACAATTAAATTAGTGGGAGAGAATAACAACTTAAATTTCTGAAGTTTTCAAATATATTAAAGTTTATGCTCTCTCCCATTTCCAACTGTCACCTACTACTTTCAATGGCATTTCTAGATATTTCTTTCAAATTCTTCTGCATGTAAGTTAAACGAATTTCAATATTTGTTAGACGATTGCTACCAAAAAAAAACAACGACATCCCAAAGCGATCACGTTTCAAGTATTCCATGAATATTTATTAAAATAAATAAAGTAAAATTAAAAAAAGAAAAAAATTAAATCTTTAAAATCTTAAATCTTTAAGTCTCCATTTTTTTTTAATTTGATAATTTCTTTTTCTAATTAATGCCAATAATTCACAATTGGAAACAATCATAAACCCAAGCTAAACTGAAGCATTTTAAAGAAAAACTATTTTAGACTTCGCTGAATATAGTCTCAGTTTCCAGTTGAATATTGATTACCTTCAAATAATCATTCATTTAATTGAACGAAATCTTCTCCTTTGGTTGCATCTGAATTAGTCGCTTACGTAACGCCTTCGTGTTTTTCTTCTAATAAAGATCAATGTTTGAGTTACTCAAGTGAAAGGATTTTAACAACTACATCGGATCAGCTGAGTGCTTGGCTTTGTAGTGAAGGTGACTGGGGCCAAACCATAGGAGGCACTGAACACCTGGGTCACCGTAGGGGGTTCGAAATCCAATCGGCTTCTCACTTCGGGGGCGGTATTGCTGACGATTCGGTAAAAGGCTAATTCCTTAAACCTTCAAAGCCTACAAGATAAGGAAAAAGAAAGTCACCGACATTTTCACTGATTCTAATTTAACAATGAATAACCCTAAACTACGGATTAAACTTTCTTTAAAATATAATTTAATTTCTAAAAGCAAATTTCTTTATTTCTATAAAAAAAAATAAAAAAAAAATAGGATATTTATTTTTTTATCTAAATAAGCAAGTCTTAACTCCTTTCTTTCTTTAGAGGTTTGCGTTATAAGAAATTTTTTTTCGGATAAGATTTCATGGTCTACCTTTCTTAGTTTTAAGAGTGTTTCCTATTAATATTTATTTATTCATATAGTATTTATTTATCTAATTATTTACTTATTTACTTTTTTATAATTGCAGGTCCGTCGCGAACGTTTAATTGTAGTAATTTTTTCACAGGAAAATAACAATTGCACCGTACCGAAAGAGCAATAAAATATTTTAGTAATATAGATTAAAGAAGAAATAATTGGTGTACCAACTTTCGTATATTCATATGAATAAAAATCTAAAGACAGTTACAACGAAGACATTGATAATAAATCTAGACATTTCATACTTGTGTTTATATGTCGTGATAACGATGTTTGTGGAGAATCCTATCTTGCTATTTTTCAGTTTCAGTGTTTTCTATTAAAATCAAATAGCGTAATCATACAGAATTCTATTAAAATCAACAGAGGGAAATATTGACTTATTTTCACAATCTCAATTTTACAGAGGGTTGTTTACAATCTATGGTAACGATTTGCATGGCGCTTGAAGACGCAACCAATCACAGTAGATATGCAAATTTATGCAAACGTACAGGTGAGTACTTAAAGATTAGTGTGGAGGGGTGCGGGTTAGTTTGTTCGGAGAAATGCCGCCGAAAGTGTCACAGTTTTGGGAAGGGTACGTTACAGCTCTTTCCGACGCGAAATTTAGTTGTTCCGCAATAATTACGGCATGTAAAAAAAGAGGTTTCACCATTTCGAAGAAAGGAGTTCATAATGTGTTGGCTGGTGTTGGTTTGGCCCGTACAGGACAGATTTCCGGGACTGAAAAGCAAGCAAATCCAAGGACACCTATAAGTCGCACAAAGACTGTCATTCAGAAAGTCAAGAAAATGATGACGGGGAACAATCCAGCGACCCAAAGGACCATTGCTGCGAAGGTAGGAACATCTCTTCGTACCGTAAACAAGATTATCCATAAAGATTTGGGACTTCAAAAGAGACATAAAAGCAAGGTTCACAAGCTCTTACCAAAGCACATTTCAGAACGTAAGACAAATTGCAGAAAACTGTATGAACGACATCTCGCTGGGGATAAATGGAAGTATGTGGCCACTTTAGGCGAAGCCTATGTTTATCTGTCCGACTGCAATAAACCAAGGGCGATTTTCTATCGCCCAGTGGGAGCCAAATCGTTTCCAAATTGGTATAGAGAATGTCGTGAAACTTTTTCAAAGGGATTCATGATCGTTGTGGGTTATTCCTATCAAGGCAAGCTACAGATACGGAGGGTGGCTCAAAATGTAAAGGTGAATTCTGCATACTATCAGGATCACGTACTGACACCAATTTTTGCGCATTTGGACTATTAAAACCAGCCTTGGGAAGACGACGTCCTCGTTCATTGGATGGACTCTGGAAATGTTGTCAGCAGGAGTGGCAACGTATAAGTCTTCCCGTTCTTCGCAGTAGTCTCCTGCAATAGAAACTGCGCTGCAGAGCGATAGCAGTATCTCATGGCCATCAAATAGAGCATGATCGTTGGTGGAGAAAGGGAATTTCTGGGAAATAGACCCGAATCCAAATCGTTACCATAGATTGTAAACAACCCTCTGTAGTCTAAGCTGAGATGAGTTTTTTTATTTTCTTTTTCTTTGATCGCACACATACTTAAATGGCGCAAGAGCGACAGAAGCTAAACTTCATTGTAGATACAAGGTATTAAACAGTGGACGTATCTTTGAAAGGAGACACAGGAGAGAAAAAAACCTGGGATTCGAACTGAAGTGCAGGCAGTCCAATGATATACTGTACCAACACGTAGATTATCCCACTTAGGCTCTAAGTATTTAAAAGTATTTTTATGCTGTAATTTAATAAATATGTTTATCGATTGAAATCTATCAAAATCAATAGAGATCTTCCTTGTAACAACCTTAACCTACCTCTAAATTTTCAGCTTTCCCGGATGCATAGTTTTTGAGTTAATTTGCTCAGAATCAGAATCTGGACTTGGGATTTGACCCCTAAAATTAAATTTTACATTTTATTTTTTAATCTAACCTATTTTCTCTTTGTTCCATATTAAGAGTTCCTGCTTACATCAAACATAGACTATAAAATCGGGAATAAAAAAAAAAAGTAATATAATGTAATCGGAATCATTAGGTCTGCTTGCCTTTTGGGATGTTGAAATGTCCAAATGGGACACGGAAAATCGAAGAGAGTTTGTCCGACATTTGACCGCCCAGGAAAGCATGTGACCAAGAAACATACAAACTACTGTCACAACAATATTCTATCGAATTCGAATCCACATTGTTCAATGTGGCTCATCTAGTACGTAGACTAGCATGATAAAAATGACTTTGGAAATAACAGGATTTTGTGCCTTGGAGTCAATCCCAAACAGTTTTTTAGCCACTGATAAATTAAAACAAGTTATATATGTTTTCATAAACTCGACAACTAAAAGATATGGGAGAAAATTTTTCAAAACATTTTAATATTTTCTTTAAAATCACATTGATTGTTAAATCAATGGCCTACAGATTTCTCTGTTGCATACAGTAAATGTTCATCTATAAGTGAATAAAATAACCTTGCCTGAAATCGAATCTTAACTGATTTGAGTGAATCATGAACATTAAAAGTACTTAATACTTAATCGACATTCAACAGATTTTACTCTTTACAGTAAAAAATTACTTATTTTCTTAGAGAAACTATTTTAACAATTAATCCCTTACATGCTGAGCGATGGCTAGCGAGGATTAATTGATTGGCTTTTTTATTCTTTATTTAGGTTTTGATGTTTTTTTAATTGGAGGGACATTGTGGTGTTTACTTTTGTTTTCTTTATAAGTTTTCCGAGTTCACTGAGATGTAAGATACTGGGCGGATCTAACTGACGAAGGTCAGGAAACCAGAAATGGTCTATCTTGGGTTCCCGGTATCACAATTTCAAAATACTGATCAGTGAAGACTTAGTCTTGTGCTTTTTTCTTTTATTTCTCAGAAACTATTTTATTACCTTGAAATTTACTTCACATTTAACACATATATAGATGTATTATGGATCCCCTAAGCAAGAATGCTCATAAAACTTAAATTATTAAAATAAAAAGATTTAACTTGTTGGCTGCTCATAACAATTGTATAGTTACATGGTTCAAACGTGATAAAGTACTCTGATAACTATTAATAATTGCAGGAAATATTTTTTTTTTTTATTTTCGTGTCGGCAGTTTATATTACACATACGTTCGTGTAATATGGACAGAGTAAACCAAAAATAAAACATAACAAGAAATTAATTAAAATAATTTTTAAAAACAAGCTTTTATTATAATGCACTAAACAGTAGTCATATTGTAGGCATGTGTAGTTTCACGATTTTATTTGGATTCGTTTATGAGATATGGTGATTTTAAAACTTGTCCCCTTACGGGTCGAATTTTGAAAAATTTAAATCATAAAAATTGTATGACTGGAATTACATTAAGCAAGCCCTAATTTGTGCTTTTCGTTTAAAATATTCAATAAAACAAGCTTCAGGCTCATAGTAATATGCTTAGCAAGCAGTGGTCCATATTACACAACACCGCACGGTTCATATTACACGCATGGACGGAGCAACATTGTTTCCAATCATGTATCGCTATACAAAATGACGCGCATAAAACTAAGGTCTGGATTGTGAAGAAAATAAGTATATTTTCTGCTATTAACGTGAAAATTATATTAAAATTACCTAACAGCAGAAAGTAATACATTCATTCTATCATACCTGTTACAACCATGATCATACAAAACGGAAAACACAATTTAATACTCGTCCAAATGAAGGCACACATGTAAAAATCACTTCCTGCTTTGGATGACAATAATATTCACTAAAGGCAGTGAGATGATTCTGCCATCTAGTGGTGAACAGATAAATTTCAACAGGGTCCGTATTACACGATGGTCCATAATACACGGATCTCCCCTATATATATATATATAAAATAACAATTACCATAACCTAACTAAATATAAACAGATAGTTATATCGTCCTTGGAGATACAAATAGGTCCAATCCAATTATTTCAAACGTCCTAATAATTTAAAAAGTCCTTGTTACTTTAACAAGGGTGGATGTACCAGTTGGTAAACCACAGGGTTAGTTAGGATAACTTCTAAGGATTATCAAAGTAATTCTATTAAATTCAATCATGTAGTTAGAAGTTCCTTTGGAGCTAACGTGAAATAGTAGAATCATCAGGCGAGTATAAACATGGAGAGTTTTGTAATTAATTTAAACTTTAACCAACTTTTATAATATTAATGAGACAATCCCATTAGTCATATAAACAAAGATTTTGGAAGTTTTGGTAAATCTAGAAAATATTAATTTATCCGCACTTTATTTTAATAAAAAAAAGAAAAAGAAAAGATGGAAAATTACTTGAAGTATCATGAATTAGTTGATATAATGCAGGAGGAAATGTAGACGGATGACTGCAAATCGTTGTTTTATGTGAGAACCAGTTTAGAGCTACTTCAGTTTAATGGCAGAAATTTAGTTTTATGCAAATTCTATGTCTTCAGTATATTTTAATAGAATTGAAAAAGCTTTTTTTTTTTTTTTTTTAATCAAATACTATTGCATTCTATACAGAATTATTTAGAAACAGATGGCCGTTAGTTTCAAAAAAAGTCTTAAACAATTTCTTGGCAATATTTTAATGCATTGAATAGATAATAATTAGATGAAACAAACTTTCTTGTGGAAGGATTTTTTTTTTTTTGGCAACAAATGTGTAAATGCTTTTAGCGGAAAGAATGTATATGAATAAGGTACAGTACTATGTTTCTTAAAGAGGACAATAACCAATAAACAGTCCAATTAACCAATTAACAGTTAGCTATTATCTAACTTAAGTTACATAAAATTATTTAGTGAATAACAATAACAATGATGCAAGATTTATTTTCTATTAGACCACCGTTATAATGAAAAGAGATATATTAAATTACATTAATTACAATATGTAATGGAGAGACAGCCTATATCAGTTCTTAACCATATCAGTCAAAGGGATCATTTAACTATTAAGTGAAATCAAATGGAGACTACAAATTTCCTCTAGATTTCCGAAAGTCCTGGACATTAGAAAAGATTTTAGTCTAATTTAAACCATTAGTATTATTTTTCGTCATCAATCTCCCTTTTGCCTAAAATCTATATCTAAAAATAGAATGCGTTTTGAAAACTGCTGACCAGCAGAATTCCAACACTAGGCCGGCACATTTCCATCATGTATTCATCATCTTAAAGCATTCAAATAGTTTTAATTCAAATCTCGTTTTCTCATGATTATTATTAAATTCACAGTAATTGCTCTCCATTTTAAAAACAAAAATATAAGATTAAACCGATGTTACGATAGTCTGCATTATTTTATGTTTGATATAAGTATTAAATAATATATGCATTTACATAAAATTATGTGGTTCCTCTGGTTTAGACCCACACAATTTGAGGGCTAAAGAGCCTGGTTCAATTCCCGGAGGAGATCGGTGAGTTATCCAAGATTATTTCTCCTCAAGATGGGCCCTAGGGTTCACCCAGCTTTCTGTAAAGCGTTAGGATACATTTTCGGAAATTAAAGTTGAGCGAGTTTTGGGCCCTTTCCCAACTTGTCCTGATTGGTCAAAGAAGCATCTTGCACCTACATCTTCTGTGCAATGACTTAAGGGTTAGAAAAAAAAAAAATAACATTAAGTTATATATGTTGTATGTTGTAACCAAGGTCTGCTAAAATACGCACAGGAATATCTTTTCAATCTTCAAACGATGGACAGGAATAGTAATAGAAATACACAAAACGTTAGATGATGATTATTATTTTAAACTTCGTATTATTCAAACGTATTTAAAACTTCGTTATTATTTAAAAACATAGACTAGTGTATGGTTGTCGATATCTCCCTCAGAATTCCGGATTAAAAGTCTTTCTTCTTCTTTATTAGTTTCTTTGTATTCTTTAAGACGTCGGGGCCTCGTCAATCCACTTTTTAAAATGTACACGGTCCACGGCCAATCTTTTAACTTCTCTAATATTCTATCCTCTCTTCATTACAATATTCTCTATATTTTCTATTCACATTCTTCTTGGTCTACCCTTTTTCAATTTCCCTTCTGTTCTTGCCCCTAGGATCTTTTTAGGTATCCTATTGTTTTCCATCCTAGTAACATGTCCTTACCATCTTAGTTGTTTATTTTCAATATTCTATTAATAGTGGATAAACAGTTCTTTTGGGCATTTCAGAATGTGATTGTGAATAAAAGGAACCGACTAATTAGCAATTTTTAAGGTTTAGGAATATGTATGTATGTATCAAAAACGAAGAAAAAAGCATGGCAAAATAGTATTAAAAACCAAATATTATTAAACACGATATTACCAAATATAATCGTTTAGATTTAATATTTATAATTTAGTTACGTAAAAGCACGATGTTAAAAAAGTTAATTTTCTGAAAAAAAAAAATAAATAAAAAATAAAAGAAAGAAAGAAAAAATTGTAAGCAAAGTTTTGTTTAAATTGATTGCAATCCTCCATTATTAGCATAAAAGTAGTTTATAGAATTATTCAAATTATCCAAGTTAATGTGACTTCAAATAAAAGTGCTTGTAACCGTACTTTTTACCGTATCAAAGCAATAAAAAGATTAAGCCAATGACTGTCGAAAAACCTGGCTAATTTTGCGCGTCAGAATAACAGAGTGGTTATGAGAAGGGGAGAGTAGGAATGATGGAGGAGTGGGGGGTGTAATACCCGTGAGAGAGGGTGTAGGGGTAATGGAAGAGTATCTGGAATGGAGCAAAGGTGTCAGAGATGGGAGGAGAAAATGGAGTAGGATTGGTTAGGTCATGCTTTTCTTCCTCGAGACAAAAGCGCCGCCATGTGACCGGGGGTTGCAACGAGTCACGCCCCCTACGGACCCCGCTACAGCGAACCCAATTAGGCCTAGGTGCCGGTCACAAATCATCCACTACAGAAAAGATAGATTGTGAAACGATTGAACGTCGCTCACACATTGCAAAGCAATCAGCCGTCATTGGAGCAAAGACAAAACGCTTTTTAATAGAACACTCCAATGGGAATCATTCTTAAAATAGAGATAAGGAAACCCTTTGTTAAATGACCTTTGAACTATATCTTGTAAAACGTTCTTTAAAACTCTCATGCGATTTCGGAAAACTATGCAACAGTTTTCGATTGTAAGTAATTTGGTGGTAACAAAAATATTTCGCTGAAAATGAACAATTGCATTACTGCTTTTGCTCAAGGAATTCCAAAAAATTCAAAATTCTAAAGAAATTCAGAAAAAGATGGAAGGTTTCTTTCAAATCTGTTCTTAATAACGTGATAAAAAAGAATAATTTGGATTGGTCGTACGTAAGACATAATAAGTCTTTAGTTTGACTAAGGAGATGCTTGAATTGATATTTTATGTCGTAAGGGAGTGCATGAAATAAATATAGCTTTTATTGGGAAGGCGGTATAAGTAATAACTTTAAGAACATGAGGAAGAATTGTTTAATTACCTGATTCATTTTGTTTGAGTTTTCTCTTACGTAATGGATCGAAGGCCAATGACTTTCTTTCCCTTCACTTCAAAGAGTAATAAAAATAAATTTTTAATTAAGAATGAAAAATAAAGAATTAATAAAAAAAGGATTTAAACGTTTCAACCAATCTTTACTAATGAATTAAATTCAAGAAATTGCATGAAGACAGGACCGCCCTTAAATATATCTATAGGCTACCGCTTTAGCCAAACTTATATATACATATATTAAAAAATATAATTAAAAAAAAATGAAAAACATTTCAGCAGTTTAGTCAATATAATAAAATAATTTAAAATGAAAACTTAATTTTTGAAATAAAATTAATGAATGAATCATCATCAAAAATTAATTTTGTTCTGTTTTGTAATTCTGTTGTTTATTTATTTAGTTGTGGATATTTCTTGTATGTAGGGTGGGGGTGGGGGAATTCAGACAAACAGATGAGCTTTCCAATTGAAGAACAGGTCAAAAATCTTTAGATTTGTTCATTTTTGGATGCAATTAAGGGAGGGGGGGGTTCTGATGTCTACAAATCCACCCCCTATCCCTCTGTACGCCAGTGCCTTTGAGTATATATTTGTATGTCCGATAACAAATGCTAACGAGGGCTCTGCATTTACATGTACACTGTTTGTTTGGCTTCTTAGTTCTTGTTATTTGTAGTCTGTTTAATAAACAAGGTAGCATTGGTAAACCACCAAACCTTTAAAGCGATAACAAACATTGACAAAATGAAGGCATTTACTGAAGTGATATTAGAATGTTTGCAACTTTACAAAGATATCTTTTCACAAATATACTAATTTAGGCAAGTCATTTCAATTGTCTTCATATACTCCAATGTCATTTAAAAATTAAGATGGTTAAGAAGAAATAATATTTTTCTTGAAAAATGTTTGATTGAACTCATTTCATTGCTGAAACCTCCTTTCCTATTTTTATATAAAACAATAAACTATGATAGTTCTTTAAAGTAAATACCGGGCTTCCCATTTCTCAATACCAAGTCGCTGCGTAGGTGTGGTTGGCAAAGACTGACGAACTCTTAATTACTTATGTTTTATGGCTGGACTTCATGATTAATTGCTTTCATAGTATTTTGTTTATTCTTAAAAACGTAATTTATGATGAGGGAAAAAAAAAAGAGAACAAAGCATTAAATAGAAAAGAAATATGAAGCCTTGTCATGCAGAGAAACTCACACTTTCATCTCTACGCAATTTTTGGTGCTCCATTATTCGATCTAACCAATAAAATATCTTTTTTTTTTTTTATGAAATGCAAAGATTTATTTAATTATCATTCATCTTCTGTTCAAAATTTTGTTTTATTATTTCTACATCTTGTTCTCGAGAATTAGAGAGTATAGTATATTTATGATTTCAAAAAAAAATGAAGCTGTAAATATTTGAAAATAACTACTTTTGATTGAGTTAAAAATTATCATTTTGCCAAAATTTATTATGATTTCAGAATTTTACAACTTATTAAAATTGGAAACGTGATCATTTTAGTAACTAAGTTTGAACAGAAACAGAAGCAGATTAGTCTTTGTCCATTATGTGGCCACTGGAAAGATATGAAAATCATTGGTCGTAAGAGAAAAAATATTGATGGATTTAATTTGCACTGGTGAATTACGAATAAAGTACACAATCTGGGAAAATCTTTTTTTTTTTTTTTTTACACCCATATCTTGAATTATCATCCTATGAGAATCTGGACAGTTGTTTCGCCCTTTTAGGACTCATCAGCTAGTTTTACTAGTTGATGAGTAACTTAAATAAAGCGGAAATCTGTTAGTCTCTGCAGCGCTTTCGCAACTGAGACCTTACAAAGGAAAAATAAGAAAATTATCCCAATTCCTGCAGATTTAAAAAATTGAAGTTCCTTTAATAGACCTACACTTTTTAAATAGAGCTTAAAAAGTGTTATTTTAAGCAAAATTTCGTAAATAAGCCTTTTAATTGTGTGTTGTCTTTGGTACAGTAAATAACAAGGTTTCTTGAGAATGTGGCCTTGAAAATTATTATAAATGTAAATAGCATAACTTATTTTATATTACGCTATTAATAATATAAAAATAAGCATAAATTTCAAAAAAATCAAAATCTTCAATACGACAATGTTTTTTTCTAAGAACTGTAAAAAAATTTATGAAAGCATAAAATCAAAATCTGAAATTTATTTAAAAACTTTCTAATCAGGGCAATCCTCTAAATTTCGTACACGGAGAAGCTTAATAATAATAATAAAATTGGATTTCGGATTCCGAAAAATCCTATCGTCTAGTGACTTAATAAATTGTTGAGATTCCAAAAAAATAATAATCTGAACTAAATAATTGATACCTTAAAAATATAGAAAGAAGGGGAATATTTTTTCTAAAGCTTTGTGAATATCAATTATATCAATTGATATCCGGACACTGGTATAATAATAATCACAATTATTGTTACGGAATCATTATTATTATTGAACAGGCCTGAGCGCCTAAGTAACTATTTGTCTAATTATTGTAATTCTGTTCGTCTAACTATTGCATTGTAATCCCAATGGCAGTGGCAGGACCACCCTTAGAGCGAGGCGAGTGAGGCCCTTATCCGGACCCTTTTACGGACACGCACTACATAAAAATAAAGTTGAAAATTAACTAAAAATACAAAAATTCGATAGCAATATATATAATCCTCAGCTTTTTATGAAAATACATTAAAAGAAAAATTAAAAACCTCTGCCTTTTAGAAAATTAGGAATCACAAATATTCTTCGTTCAGTTGGCTATATCGAGGGCTCTATGACATAAAGGCCTCAGTGACAAAATCTCCATTGCGAGTTATTAAGGGTTTTATGTTTGTATTGCCTTGCCAGTTCTATGGAAGTAGTTTTTTATGGAAGTAGAATTCTACCAGTTGCAATGAAATTTTCAGTTAGGTCTCTTTTTCATATGAAAGATATGGTTCTCGAATTTCACTTAAGGCATGTAACTCAATTTTTACAAAAATGTCACTTAGGCCTTTATGTCATAGAGCCCTCGATTTGTTCGTGTCAAGTCCAACCACTTGACAATGTTTGGACAGTGACCATTCATCTAAGTAACTCAGAATAATTAATAAACTACTCTACATTTATATGTGGCAAAGTTCTAGAATCTTTCCAAAGAGCTTTTTAATCTGATGTGACAATCTGGATGCAGTTACATTAGCGAATATTAGTGACACAAATTCAAGAAGGAGGGATCACATACCTTCCACGACTAGGGAGCGTTGTGGGATACTTTCTTTTTTATTATTATTATTATAATTAATATTAAAATGAAAAGCTTCTAATCCTCTAATTTCCTTCGCCATTCCCTAAGATTTGATTGTTCCAATGTTCCTGATCTAAGGAATACATGGATCATAATCAGAATTTGAAATCCTAAGCAATAATTTATTATTAGAATATAGTAATTTTTACAGTAAAATAAACCAAAGAACGCACATAACTAAACAAAAC
>JAFIDM010012231.1:114544989-114652099 GCA_023159025.1 Thereuonema tuberculata
ATTATTATTATTATTATTATTATTATTATTATTATTATTATTATTATCCGATCGACAAGAGGTCAGATTTCATCTTTAGTTTTCAGTAACATTCAGTTTCAATCAATGCATTCTAGTTTATTGCAAAGCACAAAGAACTTCAAATACTTAGACTAATTGACAGTACCGGTATTTCAAATATTGATCTCTATTTACAAATGGATCCTTTTTCAAAATGCTTTACTTGAAGAAATGAATTCTTCTTTGATCTTAAGAGACCAACTGTTTTGAAGTGAATGTTACATTAAACTTTACCTTACTTAACATGTATAACATATGCTAATAACATGTATTTAGTTAGTTCTTGGTTAATCTTTTTACGATTTCAAATTAACGGATGTTTCACGAGAGAAGATAACTTTAAATATCATCCAAGGGAAAATTAAACTTCGGAAAGCATTTAAGAATTACCAGTTGGCTTTTAAATTAAAGTAAATAAATCTATTTGTGATTATTCCGATAACAAATACGTTAACTTATGATTAATTTTTCCTGATTTCGACTTGTTAATGCTTGCTAATTGACATTTTTCCATCATTACAAATGTTTGGCTTGTATTTTTATATGTATCTAATGTTAAAACTCAGAATGTTAATTGAAAAATATAAATATATATAAAATTATTGAAGATAAAACAATTCCCAATGAATTAAATTAGCAACAAATCCATTTACATCAATTAATTCGATCAGAACTTACAATTAAAAGAACACTGGAAAAAACTTAATAAAATACTTAGTTAATTACTGTGGAACGAACAAAAGTGTTAATTCATTACAAAGATAAATTCGAAATCTAATTGACAATTTGTAATTTATAGTATTACCTAGCTTAAGTAAAATCATAACTTAAACTAAAAATCTACAAAACTATCATGAAAATTTTGATATCAATTTTAAAGGTAAGTCATGTGTTTTTTTCAATTTAAAGGCAATACTTACTTAGTATCGTTTTTTCTTCAATTAATAATCAATCATTTAAAAAAAAAAAAAACAATGTTTTTTGGTGAAATATTTTGTTTATTCACTGATTTTAAAAGGAAAAAAAAATAGTAAATTCTCCAAATTGCCTTGGATATTTAGATTGTACCGTTTATTTACTAATTACTTAAGCAAATATAGAAAGGTTAGTAAGATTGTTTGTGCTGCCATTTAGCGTTGAGTAAAACAACTTCAAAGAGAAAAGGTATGAGTCTGTGAAGGCAGCTGCCTTCATGATGGAGATGAGCCAATGGCTCTGAAGTTGCGATGGAGCGTGACCAATCGCCATGCAGATCACAAAGTATAGCTGCAGGCCTTTAGAAGACAAACAATTGGCTCAACACAACAACTCTGTTGCATGTCCGATGAACATTATTCAGCGGAAAATTGCAGCCCGATTTGATAGTCAGCAGGATATAAACCATTCGTATAAGGACATGCCTTCGATGTTAATGGAGACAGAGCCCGTATCTGGGGCTGCATTGATTGCAAGTTCCAAAGGGTTTTTAGAGGACACAGAAATCAATAGGAAGCTGCATTTGAGGCTGGAAACAAAACAAAAGCAAAATAATGATTGTATTTAGACAAATGAAGAAATGTAAATTCCACGTTTGCAAAATAAAAATTAAAAAAACATTAAGTTCCCGAATGGTATCAACGATATGCAAAGTAATTGTCTTCTACTTTTAAGTTAAATAAAAATATTTTTATACCAAATACATAAATAAATCTTTGTAAGAAAAAGTAAACTTAACGTCATCACGGAAACATTCAGTGTATCCAATTCAATCAAATAGAATAAATAATGATTTATCAAAGAATTTCTAAGATTTATAAGTCACGTAAATTTAAATAAAGAAATTCAACAATCTTCACTTCAGAACTATTTTTTCAGGTAAAATTGAGGAACAGACAAATAAATGTATCTGTCCTCGAAATACAAACTGTCAATTTATAAATTTTGAATTTCATAACAAAATAGATCTATGATACAAATAATGTAACAACGCAACTAACGCTGAACAAAACAGATATAAGATATAAACAATCTATGCGAATTTTGCTTCATTATATCACACTTAGAATGCTCTAATGAATAATTGTGTATTTGTAGTCAGTTAGCTTTGTTTATACACTGAAAACTATTAATAACAAACATCTTTATAATAAGTCTAGTTTCTTTATCTTTAATTTGAAAAAGGACCTCAACCATTGGATCAATTCTACAAGTTTTTCACATTGTTAGCTTATTTTTAGCTATTTGCACTACTCTTCTATTAATAATTTACGTTTCTACGTTTAATTTAAACTAATAAATAACTTTTATAAAGATTACGAAATAAATTTGACTTATTGGTTTTTATAAAAACAAATGTATCTATTTTATAAAATTTAACAAAAACATTTAGATTAAAAATACAAATAATTAATTACATAAGCTTCATCATAAAAACAAAATTCAATGTTAGCTATTTATAAAACGGCTAAATTCAATTTCAAGATAAAGTAAATTTATTTCTGCCAATAATCAATGATGTTTGAAAACGAAATATATTTTTGAAATTTTGAAACGATTTAAAGTCTTTCTGGAAGCGATTGTTTGATGTATAACACACTAAAGAAAATAACATAAACTTATGACATTTATATTTTTATATTGTAAAAGCTTTGAAAAGAAGTCTTATTTCAATCAGTAAAAAGGAAATCATCAGTGTAATGGATTGGTTTTCAAATAAGGCAGCTGAATGGATTACCAAACGGCGTTTAAGCCTTCACTTCATTATTGACATTTTTGTCAACCAATACATCGATATTCGTTCTTTCAAATTTACGCTTCGTTATTTTCGATTCATAAGAAAAAAATATTTTTTTTTCTCGTTTGCTCACATAATTATTTAAAAAGTGTTTTTATTATTACATTGCATCGAAGAGCTTAAGTTGGTTATGATTACTTTGAACAATGTATGTATATCTTCGAATTACAAAATATTGTATTTTGCAAACATCAATGGGTGAGACTAAGTTTACTAAGTGACATCCTAACACCGCTGTTTCATGCGTTTTGCCGATCATCAGCAAGGTACATTTTTCAAAAAATGCAGCTAAACTTGAACAAAAATGAAAACATTCATCAGTTTGGTAAAAAAACCAAAGTACATGGAAGTTACATGGACTCTGTATTCTGAGAATGCACTAACTTTTTATAAGCAGTTAGTTCTGATGAAATTTTCGTAAAATCTTCTAAACTATGTAATTCATTCATTAAATTAAAAATCCTGCAATAAACTTCCTTTGGTTAATGGTTTAACCTATTTTCAAATCGTAAATTTTACTTGACTGTCGTAACCCTATTGTAAATATTTTGGACTTTTATTATGTTAAAGCTCCTGTAAATCATAAAGCTGAAGAGTTGACTAAGATACCCTCAGCTCAAAAGGGAAAGAAAAAAGAAACAAAAGAAGTTTCAAAAAGACCGAGTTTCCACATGGAGTAAGCGCATTCCTTTTAGGTTTGGGACTTCTTTTTTTTCTGCAGATGATTTGGCTGGTTGCTCGCGGAGCATTGCTTCTTCCATCCAGATGTCGCACCAGAGGAATGTCTCCCCAAGAACCAGTAGCTGATGACCCTCAGCGATTGGTTCAACAATGACAAAGCAACCGTCGGGTTGGCTTGGATGAAGGCTTTTAGAACAATTGGATATACTAGAAAAAAATCCTATTAATTCTAACCAAACACTTTGGCCTTTTGTCGGTATAAGCTTGTGATTCTGAAAAGTCATAGGTTTTTTTTCCCCCCCTAAGTTTATGTGGTTTGAAATTGTGTGTCAACTCTTTTATGTCCACGTTTTTTTCTACGAAAAACTGTGTCAATTCCTTCCCTTATTGTACAGAATCATTCAAGCCTATTGCAATGACAAAACATCGGCAGATGTAATTGCCACTAATTCTTAGTTCGCTGAGTTGGTGGATTTTGAAGTGTTTGTCAGCAAACTGCGAAATAGAATGGGACCGATTCTGTTATAATTGTTCTTTCTGATTCAGCAACAAACCATAAGCAAAGGATGTCTCTAAAAGATGGAGACTTCTGCTTTGGTTGTCACATTTTTTAATTTCAAGGGATTTCTTCGTTGATTTTATAACCATATATGAAAATAATTTTAAATCACATTCATTTAGGAGTTATTAACAAAATTTACAAATATACAAAGCAAGTGGTATAAAATACAGAAATAGATCATAGAAGCTTTTATTGTTCCATGAAATTGATTGCTTTAATTTTAAGACTGGTCTATCCATATTTAAAACTGAAGCCAGTCAAAAATAATTGAAGAGAGTGGCAGAATAATTGATTTTGAATTCGTGAGGGGGTGAATGTTAAAAACTAACGATGTCGTAAAACAAAATAGGGTGAATATGTCTTTAGAAACTGAAATTCAATAAAATTAAGGGTAAGATAATGTTTCGACGCTTGTTGTCAAGGTCTCATTTTCAATACTGAAAAACAATGGGCAATAGACTTCGAAAATGTTCAGGCAACCCACAATTTAATTTTTTTTTTCGGATGTTTTCCACAACTTCTTCCATAAAATGTATAAAACATAAGAGAATCCACATCTTAAAACAATATTTCAAGGATTTTTAATTTTTATTGCCAGCGAAATATAAAATTTAGAATTTATTGCAATCCTCGGTCTCTTGCCTAAATTACTGTTTTCTAGATTTATTTTTTTTACTTAGTTGGTGAGCATCAGGAGTTCAAAACATCTGTCCATGCATCTGCTTATCAATATTTCGAACTAGATAATTTCTACATTTATAATAAAAATTTTAAAAATCCCAATTAACCTTAAAAACAAAAACAAAAAAAAAAAAAAAAAAAAAAAAATTAAGATAACAAACATACAAATTTATTAATTAAGATGAATAAAAAATGTTTAACCAGACTATCTAGCTCAGTTATCAGTAATTCGCACGCGATCATCGCCTTATCATTTTCATTGTGTAACTCTGTTATGCGTAAAACACAATAAGATTTCCGATCCTGCATTTAACTCGATAGTCAATGTGTAACTGTTGAATATTTCAATATAGGTTGAGCTGCGATGCAAAATATAGACTTACGTTACATTCCAATTCTTTTTTTCACTTTTGATTTGTTTATTCGAAACAAAATCAGTTTACAGAATGACTCTGGCGGACGACCAGCTGGCATCAGAAAGTAGATGATCTTAAAAATTTTTCTCTTATCCAGAATTGCGGCATGGTAGAGACTTTAGATATCACTATTATATGCTTAACTGCAGTCAATATAGGAGGTCTCACAGTCAAACATCTCATATTATTCATGATGCTGTGTGTTCAATAAATATATAGCTTTAATATTTAATATTTTTAATATTTAAATATCGATTTATTGATTTATTAGTAGACATTGAAATAATAATTTTAATGATATTTTTTAATCTTGTAGTTTGAATATGACTGATCAGGTTCATTTTATAGACAAGCAATGCTACAATGACCTTCCATTAGCATTATTTATTATAAAATATCTTCTTTAAGTGTGAAAGGTAAAAGAGATTCAGCCAATAAAATTATACAAGGAAAATAAAAAATAAATTTTTAAGTTTCGGAAAAATAAGAGGATGTTTGAAACAGTGTTTTTATGTTATTTGAGATTCATCACTTAAGAGACTATTAAATATAAGAGATCAATGACTTTAGGTTCTTCTTCGAAACTAAATTTTGACATCATAAATATTTAATATCGAAACTTGAAATAAAGATCTATTTGTATTTAATGGCTTCGTTGAAGTTAACTTTAATAAATTAAATATAGAACTTTTAAAAACCTTAATAAGTTAAAAAAAAACCCAGTTATTTCAAATAAAAATTAATTAATAAAAAAAAAAAGCTAAAATTTTCAAGCCTTCATTTGGATAAGTCACAAATTTATCTAAAGAAAACATTAGATTCAAAAATAATTTTTAAAGCCTAAAAAGTAGTTTAGTAAAAGAGTTAACTATTATTAAAGATGATAAGAAAAAGGCCTTTCTAAATTCTATTAATGTACATTCAATGACGTCACTGAGATGTCTTAGTTTAGGCTAATCTTGCCTAGTGGGAGATTTTGATTATCTACTGAATTTAAATATAATTATTTTTATTCTTTTTAATTTTTAATTTTTTTTAAAATTCTAAATTAGTTTTAATTTTCTTTTTATTCATCATTTTTCTTTTTTTTTTTTAATTTTATTATTTAATAATGAAGGCCTAAAATAATTCTGAAGTACTATTTCTGGTTTCCTGTTAATTGCATTAAGTTTAATAAAAGTAAATTCATAATATTATCTATACGTTTGATTAATGTCCCGACATGAAGCAACTAAATCTAAAAGAACTACAATTTTAAAAATCAATTAGTCTAGAATGTATATAGTATTTTACTGGGATTTAATAATTTTTCTTAAATAGATTCCTTAACAATTGATTTTATAATAAGACAATTTTTTTAAAAAATAAAAGAAAGTTAACCCATTTACATAAACTTATAAGTCTCAATATATTAATTTACTTTGATTAAACTCTTAAATCGATTGAAAAGTACTTTGCTAATAACTTGGTGTAGTATAGAAATTGATTTGTTTTGGTTAAGATTAATAATCATTCATATAAAAAAAAAGTATGTATTTTATTGAAATAAAATGAAAGCATCGTTATAAAGAGCAAACGGTAATATCGGAATATTGCTTCTTTAAAAACAATGATATATTTTTTTCTATTAATTCCAATTAGATTGAAAAGATTCAAATGCCTTTTTTTTCTATATTTGAAGAATATTATGTATTTTCTTGTTTTCTCCTTCAATATTTATGGCATAACTTCCTCAATCCTTTGCCCACATCAGTGTATTATTATAATTATTATTATCAGTAGTAGTAGTAGTAGTAGTACTATTTTTATTGTTATTTCAATTATTTTATTTCCATGATTCCAATGTCTCTCACTTCCTAACACACAATAATTAACAGAAGAAATGCTGATATCTGTACATCAGTTCACTCAATATTCCTTTCCCTCTCTAAAAGTGTATATTTAATACTTCTTAATACATTTGAAGTATCCTTTTTGTTTTTTAATGAGTCTTTTCGAAAGCCGTAGAATCAGTTGCAAAACCACAAAACCTATTCTTGACATTATCATAACAACAATGCTAGCAATGCAGAGAATATCATTGAATAGCGATTCTATTAGATCAATACAATTAACTCTAATATTGAAGAGTAATCTATAAAATTTATTGTTGTACGGATCTTTAGAGAGAATGCTTAATATCTATACCATTGTTAGCTACTACATACTAGTCTAATGCTATTTCATACGTTTATTTCAAGGTTCAAAATTGATTAAATTATAAACAAAATAAGCTAAAAACAAATATCAAAACCTCAATTAAAGCTATTTAATATTATCGAATGGAGACTTTTAATAATCAAATAGAAGTGTAAATATAATTAGAGTAAAATTAAAAAAATTATCAAGATTTTATTATTTTATTATATATATTTCAATTTCCAAACTGCAGAGCTTCTCGAGGCCTTTCAAACGGTGCAACTTGTGATTTTACTTTTAAAAACTGGACCCTTGAAATTGTCCACAAAAACCTATTTCTTCATTTCTGGGCTAAGATTACAATGTTTGTTTTTAAATTCTTTCAAGGCAGTCCGAACACACAAACATTTTGGAATTAGACAAATATGAAATAACTTTTATTTTTGGTATTTTTACCAATGAAAGCAATTATAAGTTTATTTCAGTCAAGAATATTTTATGAAAGTCTAAAATCTTAATTTAAATTAAAATTCCTAAATAGGCTATAAATCTATACAATTTAATACGCAGAGTAACTTCTTTACTAATTGAAATACTTGCAAGACCTACGTAACCATTTCAATGATACACAATGTGTAACGTGAACTCCCAATAATCTCAACTATCTCAGCTTCAGAGAGAGACAGCAAAGGGAGCAAACAGTGATTATCTTGTAATAGACTACGAAAGAAATGACCACTAGTAAAAACAAAATAAGCGATTATTTGAAAACTGGGTCCATTCAGAAAGAAACCTCTAAGCAAGCGGATGGTTCAAATACTGAGACTGATTCAATGCAAACTTTTCAATATCTCTCACTTTCTTAAAAACGTAATCATGTACTACAATTGGTATACGATCACGTTGCGTAATTAATTCGGATTCTACCGCACTATACTGTACTGAAGTTCCGTATTTTGATTATTATGTTCTCCAATTTCTGATGACAATCGTCCTAAACTTGGCCAATTCCCTAGTTTATCTCCTATATTTTATTTTTACTCTTTTATTTTGTCAGTGCTTTTTAAGAATGAAATTGGCATTTTTCTTTGAAAATCCTTTTCAGTTAATTGTATCGGTATAAAAGGATAAAATCATTTAAAGTTTAAAGTTGAACAATATACTTCACATATACAAACAAGTACTCAATCATATAAATTATTTTAACTTACTCAGACACGAATTGATAATAAATATAAAAAATATATAAATACCGAAGACGTAAATACGGTTATAAATTCCAGATTTTCGATCTTTCTCTTGATGTCTAATTAGATCGTTTCAAAAAAATCCATATTGCTTTTGACTAATGTGAAGCTTACTACGTCATTTCCGGTGACATATATAGTTTCTATGTTGGTTGCCTTAAAATTTATCAGTTTATCGGAAATCTCCAACAGTGTCCTACAGCGCTCTGAGGTGTCGGTTCCTAACCCTCCCTGCGGAGCTCCAGTTCCGTTTCAAAAACCTTCATCGATTCCCTGTTTCCAGTAGTTTCTTTCAACATCTCGGCGTTTTTTTGCCTTTATCAGCTAAGTTTCCGCCATCGTAATCAGCCAACTCGTCACTTGCCCGTTTTTCCAACGTTATTTCGCCTCGCTGAAAACTTTGCGTGGCTTTTTCTCGAGTGGGTTGTGAGCACGACCGCGTGCGAGTGCGTGCACCAGCCGCGCCCGAGACCCTCCTCCTCTCGTGACTGACGGGCTTTCATGAACTCCGATAGGCTGTTCGTAAAAGCCCCGCCAGCACTCAGTAAACAGCTGGGCAGCTCTCTGGTTCATTGCAAAGCGCGGTTGGCCGTCGTTCCCGCCACTGCCATACAGGATCTACCTCCCCTTCATCCCTGCTGAAAATACCCCTCCCCTCCCTCAATATCCGGGACAGGTCGAAAAGAGTGAGTGGTCCACGGTGAGCGACCGTGCTGCAACCACACCGACTCCCAATCAACAACACAAGCGGAGAAGAAAAGCAGCGTCTCGCGGAGTCCTGTAAACAGAGTCGTCTCGCTGTGGCTGAGCTACTGCGCCGAGGCCTGACCGGGGCTGTGCCGGAGCAAAATGCCTCGGCCCGGCAGGAATACGTACAGTGACCAGAAACCTCCATACTCGTATATCTCGCTCACAACGATGGCAATCCAGAGTTCTTCCGATAAGATGATGACTCTTAGCGAGATCTACAAGTTCATTATGGACCGTTTTCCATTCTATAGAAAGAACACTCAACGATGGCAGAACTCTCTTCGCCACAATCTCTCTTTCAATGACTGTTTTATCAAAATACCTCGGCGACCTGATCGGCCAGGCAAGGGCTCATACTGGGCGCTCCATCCAAACTGCGGAGACATGTTCGAGAACGGCAGCTTTTTGAGGCGACGGAAAAGGTTCAAACTTCCCCGACCGGAGAAGGAGGCCTTGCAAGCCGGTTTAGCGCAACTTGGCAGCCCGCTGAAGCCGCTCGAGGCCTCCCAGTCGGCGAACATCATCCAAGAACAAGCGAAATTGAGGATGACAGCTTTGGCGCCAGGCACGCATCTCCAACCTTTGCCCACATACCTGGCATCGACACCGACAACGTACAAACAGCCGTTTACCATCGAGAACCTCATTGCCCCCGATAACAAGTCATCGGCGGTTGTAGCGGCGCACGGACCCGTCGTGCCGCAACCTATCCTGGCCCGGGCGCTACCGCCAGGCTTCTCCTGCCATGGCCTGTCGTCGCTCGCGGCCGTGTCTTCGGCCTCGTGCTTTTCGAACTATTCATCGTGCTTCACGTCGGGTTTATCTCTCGCTCCAACGAGCTTGGCGGAGTTCCATTCGTTGTACGGTGCCCCCTTTAAGCCGACCGCAACTCATCCGCTGCCCGGCTTGTCACTGACCGGCATCCCCTCGCTGCCAATGAAGCCCGCCCTGGTTCACGCACTGCCGTTCCCGGGCCTGCCCGAGCACCTCATCACAGGACTGCCACCGACATCGCTCGCTCTGCCAATGCCATCTCTAATGTTCCAGTCATGCACCCCAAGTCCAACGGCAGATTCAGTGTCCGGAGACTCCATTAGCTCCAGTGATAAGTGCGTCGAAATCATTTCAGATGCAGAATCATCCAAGTGATAGCATAAAACATTTGTGAACCTCAAAAACAATCGAACTGGGGACAAAAACTATAAATGTTGCCACAAACAAACTGATTTTCAGATGACAGCGACAGTGAAGCTGTTAAGAAATCCTCATTCCCGCCATGTGACAAGGTAATTGACTCTGTTCAGAGAACTTTAAAAAACAAACAAACAAAACAATATATTCTCACGGGATAGCAGTAACAAACCCAGTTGCCCAGTACTAAAAAAAAACGAGAGCGAAAAAAAAAGTTTTCAGTTATTTTTTAAAAAAGAAAGAAAGCCAAAAAAATTCGAGTTGGTTTGTACCTCGCAATGTTCCTATTTCATTTTACATTATACTTAAAACTCGAAACTTCAAACCATGTCCGAAGTGGACTAAAAGGCATGAAGTCATTTAAGCCTAAAGCAGGAGAGAACAGGTGGTTGGTCGGATGGGCATCGGGGCTCGGTTACTGCTAAGCCCGCATTCGGCTTACCATCGAGCCGTGTTTATATGTTACAGGCGAAACCCGTCCCTAAATTTAACTTAGATTTATTCCCATTATCTGTCATTTTCCCTCTGTTCCTAGGGTCGAAAAAAAAATTAAAAAAATAAAGACTTCGGTCTTTTTTTCCTTAGTTTGGATTCGGATAAAACTGTCGGAAATCCTAAGTTCAGTTCGGCCGAAGTGTTTGTAGCCTTCAGCGCTGAAACCGTAATGATGGCTTTCACCTGTACATATGAACCACACGAACAACCCAACGTCTGTATATTTCTTGTAAATACTGTTTTCGGTTAACTGCTCTCACTATATAAATATATTCTATGCTGTAAATTATTCTTAATTATTTTGCCTATCCTGATAGGCCTTTTGTATTTTAGTATTTCCTCTAAACGTGAGAATAGATTTGTTTCACTGAAAAAAGTAACTGGCATTTTTTCCTATTTATTTCTACTTTTACAACATACATATTTAATCTTAAAAATCTTTCGAAACAAATAAATCTGCAAGATTTAGTATCCGAAGAACATTGAAATTTCATTGAACTTCCCAAAAAAAAACACTTTCACGATAAACATTAGAACATAACACAAACAACAACCGCATTAGATCACAAAGACATGTGATGGAGGATGGAATCAGTATCAAATAGCTGTAAAAGTTTCTCAAATTCAAACGGCTGAAATTCCAAACCGCATTGTTATTTAGTGGAGTTGATAGAGAACATGCTTGTCTTTAGGCCTACGAGCCAAGGCGCGCGTCGCCATGTTGGGCAGGTGTGAAGAACAGGTGCTAAGTGGCGATCACAATTCCTATTACTTTATCTTCTAAGCGTTAAACCTTATGTTTTACAAAAGATAAATAACTTAACCTACGGCAATCCTTTAATCAGTGATATAATTTTTTTCTGTGTATGTCACAATTAATATTTCGCTTTTAATTTAGTACGTTTTCGTCTTCCAGAATTAACGACTTGGGTAATTTCATTAGCTGTTGTTTTTCTTGATTTTTTCCCTCTAGAGTTTACAGTCATTATTTATATTTATATTTTGCTGTTTTTTGTTGTTGGAATGGGTAAATGAAGTAGCCAAGAGAAATTTACTACATAATGAAATGATTAAATTCAAATTAATTTAAATGTGATCATTTTGAAATGCTTGGAAAGCTGATAATATATTAACTAACTAACACACTCAAATAGATGTCGACTGAAGTTTTCGAAAACGTTGTAAAATCTTGTGTTAAAATCCAAGAAACTAATTACATTTTGTTAAAACTTTAATGTGCCTTTAAGCACTTCGGTTTATTCTTAATTTAAGCGTTAAATAATTTTTATTTTATACAAATTTTAATTTATATAAAGGCGTTGGTGTCTTACTGTATTTCGAATATTCAAGGATTCCGCAAAATGTAATATTTCGCACCTTTCACAATTCTGCTGTAAATTATTAGGATTTTCCAATTCGAAATTGTTTTTTAACATTTGGTAACTTCCAACAAATTCTTACAACGTTCTTGTAAATGTACAGCACTGTAATTATTATTAATAGTTTCTAAAGTTTTTGAGTTATTTATAATTATTTTTAAGGAACTCATTGATTTAATTAAAAAACATGACAAAGTTAGCTAAAGAAATGTCGTTAAACAGTACCTGTTAATAATAGAAAAGCTTTGGACAGAACAGCTTCTAAGAATAGTTATTTCTAAAGAATTATATATATAACAGCAGTGAACAATAAGGTAAATTTTCAATTTTGTAATTATCACATTTTCAGATTAGAAAACAACAGCAAACATCTTAGTAGCAGTATACAGTCTTAATTCTGATTATGCTTTTAAATAACTTAGTCAAATAAATATCTAAATAATTTTCTTTTTTAATTTTGCTTTTGAAGCTATTCGTAAGTTTATCAAAATCATTGAATTTTCTATTTCTTAAAATAAATAACTACTCGAAGTTTTGTTTCGTATTTAACAAACCTTAATTACGAATAATATATATCTGTTGTGATTAATTTATGAATTAATTTTTAATAGAATTCTAATAATCATTTGAATTAATCTTAAAACTTACTAGTTTAGTTTAATTTCAGATAAATAAATTTCAGTTTTTCTTAGCAACTTTTCTTTTGTAATCTACTTAAAACAATCTACTTTTATTTTTATTTATTTATTTTTTAATATCGAAAACTGTATTTAACTGGATTTTCAAAATTAGAACTAAATTCTTTTTTGTTTAAATTAAGTAGAGTTTAAAAAGAATAAATAAGAACAAAAAACTTAAGTATTTGACATCTTTTGCTTCTAGCAAAGACAAATCTTTCTTAAAAATTTTGCAGTAAAAATATTTAATCATTTAAAAAATATTTACTTCCGAATCTCTAGGATTTATTTTATTTGATGGAAAACTATTCTATTTATTAATTATTGTAATTCTAAGATATTAGCACAATAATTGATATTATGATAATAATATTTTGCTGAGCTAGTTATTTATTAAGTCAATTTTTAAATTAAAAAAAAATTATAATTTAAAACAACATATCACAACAGAAATCAGCTTCCACAAACATACCGCGTTTCAGACATTGTTTCTTAAGTATTTGAAGATTATGTAAAATACAACGACTAGCATAACTAAATTATTTTATTTTCAATAAAACATGGCTTATAAATATTTCAATTTCATTTTTATTGCAAAGGTCAAATGTTGAGATTATCAAATCATTTCAAGTGACTCGTGTCCTGTCAATTTCTTAGGAATGCTATGAAGCAATGGCTTTTTTTTTTTTTGTTCAAAAGGGGCGGGAATTTACTTCTCCGAAAAGGAATCTTTCAAAGGGCGGAATGAAAGACAAAAGAAGTTTTAAACCCTCTAATCGTAATTGTATTTAATTCGATTTCAATGCGTAGTTCTATTAATGCTGGCAATCTTAGAATATCTATAAACAAATTCCACTTTCCTAGAGTGGATCAGTAGATGTTATTAGTTATTTGGAATTGAAATAATACATTGCTGAGGTCTCGAAAGGGTTAGTGAATAAGCTTCAACATTAAACATGTGATATATTTAGGTATTTCCATAGTTGATGAATTTTCTAAATGAATTATTGTCCAAAAGATGATTCTGTAGCTTGTTTGATGTTTAAGCATTATTTATAATATTATAAGTTGAAATGGTCATTCGTAGATTCAATAGCTCTTGTCATCTTCTCATCGCAGGTGTGGGTTTCGAGTCTTAACTCATAAAATAACGCCGTCTCCTGCAACGTATTTATGGGATTATGGACCCGAAGTTTACAGCTGCCAGTAATAAGCGAAAAGATATAACAGTTTAATCTAACAAATTAAAATGATTTGCCGATTTTATTTAACACTAAAAAAAGCTCTGTTAGATAATGGAAATTGTTCATTTCCCTTAACTGCTAAAGGGAATATCAAATTTTTAATTTATCTCCTAATTAATATTTTGCCCAATGCGGATTTTCTTATCAAGAAACCCCGCCATTTCTTTGTATTTAATTCAGGGTAATTTTATTATTAGTATTCGTTGAACCGTGAATAATTATAATGAAAGCGAAATCAACAACAGATAAATTAATTAATTCAAATAGTTCTAATTGTTTACTTTCTAATTTCGAAGTAATAACTTCATTATTAAATTAGATTCAGTTTCATTAGATGACCGCACGAGCAACGGAATTAACTCCCAACACAGTTATTACTGCGTGAAATAATTCGCATGGATTTCTTTTGGTTTGTATAGATTTTAAAAAATATAATCTATCTTTAAATTATTCTACATAATTTTGAAATAGTCGCAAATTTATTTCAGCTACAGAAAATAAAGACATTTTACACTAGATAAATACACATTAGAGGTTTTGCGATACATTTAGAAAATAGACTTTTATTTTCTTAATAGTTATTATATATTGCAATACAAATTCTTTTTAAATATGTTTTTTTAAAAATTTTACAGCTTAAAAAAAATATCTTTCCAATCTCAGAATAGCACTTTCGGTAAAGAATAATAGTCAGTGATATCTTATTAATTAATTTAATTAATCAAGTTAATAAACAAACCATATATTCATGCCTAATAATAATGTTGATGGTCATTTAGTTAATGAAGAAATATGACTTTATTTATTTATTATATATATTTTTAGTTTTCTAAAAAGTCAACTTGTTGTTTTTGTTTTGCTAAAGATTCATTTGAACAGAATTGCTGGTGTCTCTATTAATTATTGCCTGTCTCTTAGAAGGGATCGGGTCCCTTCCACGATATCAGGTAACTGCCGTTGCAGCGGTCAGATAATGACAGCTCCCAGAGACCAAATATCAATTAAGAAGAGGCCAGTGGCGTGGCTACACAAGTACCGGCTCTTCAGGCCCTTGTTTCAAAGCAAATGCTGAAAAGTAGTAGATAGGAAATTTTTGGTATTATTTTGGTACAGATGTATGTATTTCAGAAAAGATATTTAGCTATGTACCTTCACCGAAATATGTTTGTTTCTTATATATATATATATATATTAAGATATTAAGAGTTTAGATTTTGGAGAAAACCAAGATAAAAATAAAAATTGTATCTGAAAAACAAAACTTGATGAAATTTTAGAAAGTTAAACAGATAAATACAAATTAATGTAGCTATCAATACTATTGAATTTTAAAAGTTACTTAACAGAACCCTTAAATAAAATACTAAAACAGAAATGTGAATTTAATAATAGTATAATAAATATATTATTAAAACATCTCAAATTTAAACAACTTTTAGAAGAAGCTTATTTTCTTTAATAAAACTTTTAACGGTTAGTAAATATTTTATTTAAAATCAAGCACAAATAAACTGAAAAAAAAAACCCAATTTCTATAAGATTATACGTAACTCATGTTGAGTTTTTATTTTTAATTAGTTAAAATCTTATCAATTTAATTCTTTTTTAAATCCTTTGTTATTATTATAAAGTAATAAAATTATTATAAGAAGTAGACTTTTAATTATTCCTAATTTAAAAGTTTTTTGTTTGTTTTTTTCTATTGTTTTTCATTTCTTCCAATTTGCTTCTCAAATAATAAAATACATATTTAGTACTAGAATTAAGTGAACTAAATTGGAAAAAGTGAAAAATATATAAAAAAAAGGAAAAAAGCTTTTATTTTAGGAATATTTAACACATACTTTTTTTTAAATAATATTTATATATACTTAATAGAGCTCTAACAAAATTTTCATTTGACATTTCAGCAATAGTTATAACATTATTTTAGGAGACGAGACATTTTAACAATTATATTAACAACTACATTAATAAATACATTGACGATAACGTAATTAAGATACAATAAACTTTGACTTTCGTAAACATAATTTAGTTATTATTATTTGGATTGGTTTATTTTTCTTTGTAAGATTAGTTTAAGTAGAACGTGAATGTAATAGAACTAGTTTGTCTAATGATTCTGGATGTAGCTGCGCTATCACGTAGTTACTTTGAATCTTATAAAAAAACAAACAGACATTCAAGTTGTCATTGTTGCAGGACCGGTTTCGTTATCGTTTTGTTTGTTTGAAGTTGTTAGTGAAATCTAAGCAAATTAACTGATTCTGTTCTGGCGATCGTTCGGTGAAACGCGTACTTTGTGAGTGCAGCTAAGCTATCCACTGAACCGCGAGAACCGTTCTACAAAAGATTCGGAAGTTCTTCTTTGGTGGGCGCGTTACGCACTTGCAGGTAAACTGAAGAGAATCAAAAAGCATTTAATTTGAAGTTAGTTAAGAATCAAATCAAACGGAGAAATGAAAAGTGAAGATTAGGCTTACATTAGAAATTTATGAATTTAATTTAGTAAATCTATTAACGTACAGTAAAACAGAATAAATCTATTGTATGTAATATCGTAAGTATTCAGATTAAATATATTTTGGAAAGTTAATTTAATAGTACAAATATGTATTTCTTATCGATAGTTGTTTCATTAGAATCTAAAAAAAAGCTTCCAATTAAATTCTTGGTTATTTAAGTAACACGATACAATATAAGCTTATGTGAGAGACAATACTATCCTCTTCAACCGATTACTATTAATAAGACTCTAAAAAAATATGTTTAATAAAATCTGAACAATCAAGATTTTATGATAATTATATAAATTTTATTGGCTGGATTCAAAAGATTGTATGTTGTAGGCTACATTCTATTAACATAAGATTGAATATCAGATGCCAAAGAAAAGAAAATTGTATCAAATTATTTAAGTATTTTTTTTACAACTTCTAATTTAAGGTTCTTGAATATTAGAGTATATTTTATTCTTTTGTTATTAATTGAATAGAAAAAGACTAAACATTAGACTTGTATTATTAACTTATATTGTAAGACATTATTGTATTTAAGTTTAAAATACTAAGTACAATAGCAGAGAGAAAACTTGATATCGGTTCAAAATGATGCCTTGAGCACTAATCATTTGAAACTAAAACAAAACACAATCAGTTAATTATTATTGAATACTGAGTTACCGGGTTTGAAAGATTAAAGGAAAGGTTTCTATAGAATTACTTAGGGATGACAATTAGTATTTGGGTTTCAATTTCTATTTTTCAAACCTGAATAATATCTTTTTAAATGTATTCGAACAACATTCCATATTTTTAAAATATTGTAGGTAAAGTATTTATTATATATAAATAAAAAAATTAAAAATTATTATGATATTTGATCACTTTCACCTATTCTAAAAATTAAAATAAAATAAAACTATAAGTAGGATACGAAGCCTTCAGCTGTATTCAATTGAAAACCAAATGAAAATATTTTTAAAAATACGATTTTTAATTTATTTCGTACTCAGAGACCGAGATGATACAAGCCTGAATTTGTATTGGTTAATTTTTATTAAATACTATTTGTAAATAGTAATAATCTTAACGTAGATTGATTATTATTATTAAAGTATTTTCAGCATTCAATTTTCAGATTTGTGAATTCTCGAAATTTTGATTCACAAAGTTCAGTTACAATTAATTAATATATTTATTTATTAAGTTACTTCAAAAAATTCAATAACAACTTTGCGATTGATATACTTCACTGAAAAGCAATAGGATTGGAGATTCTTAACATGATTTTTTCGAAATTAAAATTATTTTATAACTTTCGAATCACAACAACATGTTTATTGTCACATAGTTATCTAGAATTCTTTTTGACCATTTATAACTTTTGTTTGTAGGCATTTGGATTCGAATCCCGAATATTCTCAAAAAGATCACTCACATGAAGCTTTTTCCGAGGTTCTCTTTTCGGGGATTTTAAGATCATTCAAATAATAAACAAAAAAAATCCCATTTTCGTACTTTCTTCCAATTTAGAAATTGCTGTTGTATATTTAGAGTAATCTGATTTGTTCGTTATAGAAAACGGATAAAGGATGTAGATGAAAGGAAGTAATGCTTAGAAGAAATAGCTTCTGTTTCTGAGATATTAACATTCTATATATGGCGTATTCTTAAATACAGAAGATTAGCAGCCAAAGAATTCTTTGTAAAGTAAAAATTTGCATATATAAAAATAACATTTCTGATCTAACTCGAAAATAAACTTAAATTATATAGCTTAAATAGCTTAAATATATAGTATAGCTTAAATTATCCTCAGCATATTCAAGGTAGAAGAATTTGTTGTCAGATTGACGATTTAAAAATAAAACTTGTGTTCGATAGTGGCTATTATCGGTTCCTTTGTTATCTGTCATTTAAAAATAAGTCCTAGTGTCTTTTTGCTGAAAATTCCTGATTTTTAGTTTGACCTTCATTTTCATAATTAACCAGATTCTCCTTTAGGGTTATTGATGAAAACAGCTTTTGTAATTTTCTGAACTCGACACCTGACTTCACCAAATCTAGTTAAGACTAAACCAAAAGGAAAAAAAAAAACAGAAATTACCAGTTGACTAATTGTGAATTCGACGGCTCCAAACTTTGGCTGTAATTGTAGCCACTCGTTTTATGACCTGTTTGTCTCCAGATTTATAATCAGCTCAAAACGGTTTGATTTCTTCGCTGGAGGCTCCTCCTACTCTAATCAAAGACAGAATTGGATTTGGGTGCTGCTATTAATCGACTGCGTTGGAGGAAGTGAACCCTATAAATTGTACCTGAAAATTAGTTGAAGAAAAGCTTCAATACAACAAATCCCACTCTCTTTTCAGCTGCAAAGATAGTATTCTATTCTTAATTATTTTATTCGCATTCGCATTTACAACCTAACAAATTCGTGTTGTTCTGTTTCACCATATCCGTTAATGAAGGAAGACAGGGGAACCAATTTTCGTGAAACTTGGTTTATAGAAAGTGAGTTCATTTTATTTTATGGTCAGTAAACAGACCATCGGTTTAAAACCGGATTAAAATTTAGAAACCATGTACTCTTCTAAAAATAATCTCACATTCTAAGTACCTGCTAATTTACATTTTATACTATTCCCAAACTTAAAAATCTAACAGGTAAATCCTCGAATGAAAGGAGAGGAAAGAAATTAAAAAAAGATGGTACGATTCTAATGATTATTAAAAACATCTCTCCAATTTGTTTCTTTTTATTAAAAAACCTTATTGTCTCATGAATCACTTCTGGCAATTTTAATAACTTATTTTATTTCAATGAGTAATTCTTATATTGCCGTAAATTACATTTAAAATTTAGCCTACAATGCAAACATTAAGTCAGTTTTAAAAAATATACAGTTTAAGAAAAAATAAGATTTAATATTGACATTATGTGAAATTGTCATGCAGTATTTAATCTAAATAAAGTTTTCTCAAATATTAATTGATAAAAATTAACGTATAATTTAAGGATATTTTTCCCGTCTGTTAATAACTTGTAATGCGACGTCTGACTTGTGTAAATCACTTTAATTGAATCCCTTTTAGATTGTTCGAGAAATGCTTTTAATGTCTGTCTTTCGTGATAGCGTGAGCCCAATCGGGTCGTGGGCTGGCATTGTCGACTGACTTCACCAATCCATAGCTTCGGAAATTTAACCGGGCCCGGCCTTAGGCCATGGCGAAATGTATTTATTGCCCTCCAAATATAAAGCCACTTGTCACCCGTTTCTGATCAATCTCCTCCAGTTTTTATTTATTTATTTTTCTTTGTTTATTTTAAGCGCTGGATCAAAGTGCTTCAGAAGCACGCGAACACGTTTCCGATGACAGATTTAAACCGTCCACGGATTTAAAATCTCCAATTGATCAACGAAATGCCGCGAAATTGAAAAACATCTCAGAAATCAGCAAAGGAATTGTCTAAGGGAATTTTTCATGCAATAACATTTGATTAATTTTTATGAGAAAAACACATTCACTTAAATAATAAAAACTGTGCATAAAAAACAAAACGCAAATCAATACAGAAATAGAGAACTAAAATAGAGATTTTTTTTTTTAAATATTCTCTATATTTAAAAAAATGGATGTATTCAAATATAAAAATTAACAAACAAAACTCCTTTAGGCTTAAATTTGATTTTTCTGTTTATTTAACAAGATACTTCAACTCTATATAAAATTTTACATCAGTTTCGGTATATATAAAAATATAATAATAAAAACACAAAGTAAAGTAGACATCTGCTTTTTCGACAATTGCACAACTTTAAATGAACAAATATATGTTTTGCAAAGAAATACTTTCTGGAATAGGAATTCAGACGGAGTCTTTAGTGACACCTGCATAATTTTCCCCACATGTTTCAATTTGTCAGGATATGAAAACCAATCAAACCATAAACAAACTTTTACAAAAATATGACAATGTTTATGTCTGAAAAACCATTTTAAATTGGCAATTCGTAAAAATTTAGTGTACTGCAGTATTTGATTTGTATCATTAATTTTCCTAATCAGACGTTCTGAGTGTTTTTCTTTGATTTATCGAATTTTTAGTAGATGAACAAATATTTTTTCAGTGAAATTATTTGAAGAAAATTTAACCTTTTGTTTATTTTGTTTTGTTAAATGAAACCCATTTTTTTAAAATACAGATAATGCTAGTTTTAACATGAATTTAGCATTATTTGAAAATTTCAAAACATTTGATGATCCATTGCAGTTAAGCCATGTGTATTGATAAAATGATATGACAGTGACGTAAATTAAATGTCAAATTATAAGAAATCTCTTCATTATATATTAATAAACTAAATATATTTCTTCACATTACATAAATTCAAATTCCCTACAACAGTATTTCACAGAAGCTATTGTTGTATGAATTTGAAATTGATGGAATTTGAATAAATATATTTAGTTTATTAAATGTCAAATTATCAAACTGCTTATTTCTCTTTAATAATAATAATAATAATAATATTAATAGAGAAAATTTCAGAAGCTCAAAAACTACTTACTTGAGCTTAATATAAACGAAAATATCTCAATATATATTCTGTGAAGAATTGTAATATATAATTTTTATGTTTGTTTTTTCCCCTTACTGTACTTTAAGGATAAATATATAGTAAGGGATATAAATAATACTGTCCAAACTTAAACACACATTGAAGAAAATATTTTAATAATTTAAAAATATAATATTAAATCATATTACTTGATTACTTTAATCTTCACTAATATCTGACTATATTTAATAATTATTTAGTAGGTTGTATTTAATACAATAATCATTACATGCTGGAATTTTATGAAATTCTTTAATAAAAGCGTGAAAACATATTAAACGCAATTTGAGTCCAATCCATTTTAAAAATATTTCTGTTGAAGGTAGAGATTTATAATTTAAAGTTATAAAAAATATATAAATTTAGTAGAAAATCAATTCAATTCTATAACTGTTATTTGAAATGCTGTTTTCTTGTTATTTCTTTAATACCATTTTTATTCAAGTATCTAAAATAATAATTAGATACTTAAGCAATCACACAGTTCGACATTTATTCCACCAATGTTTATTAATGAAGAGTACAAATGATTTTTAATTTTAGGACCTAAAACTTTACCTTCACTTTTAACCCAGTTGTCAAAAGCTAACCCAAGGCACTGTATTCATCAAATTATTCCCTAATTTTTTTCCCTTCAAGGCATCTGATCCACAGAAATCTTTCTAAAATTAGACCAGGAAAAAAAATACCATCCGTAGTTATCTGAAATAAACTAAAATAATCTGGTTAAATTTATGAAATATTTACATTATCAAGTTTAATTTCACTCTAATCAGTAGATGGAGTTTATATTATTAAGTAAATTATATTTTAAATCTTGGCTCTCATGTCATGATTTTATCACCTGGCTAATTATCACTAATATATAATCATTAATATTAAATAATGGCTTATTCCAACAGCTTTAACTGTTCCTTTTTTTGTTGTTGTTAATAAAAATCTAAATTTTTTTTTTTTTATTTTCTCATATGAATTCCAATGATGCCTACGTTTCAGCTTTTTCTCTATTTATAAGTTATCTATAAATTTATAATGATTCCCCTGAACGTTTTCATTTTAATTTTTTAAATTGTAGGAAATCCTTATATCTAGTAGTTTAAGTAGTTAACATAATAAATTAAATCCACTTATCTCTCTTACTTCAACTTTTATTACAGTCAAAAGTTTGTTTGTTAAATAATTTACAATTATTCATTTTAAAAAAAAAATGAAAATGAAAAAAAAAAAAACTTTTTATGCTGTTGAAATTAATAAAAATGTGAAGTTCTTATTAAAAATAATTAAATCAAGAAATACTTACAGTATTTACATTTTACATACTTTGCTCCGTAAAAAATAAATAAGTGGGTTTTTTAAATTTTTTTCAAAAAAAAAAAAAAGAATAAAAATGAGAAATTTATTATTTATTGCATTTTGAAAATAAATTATTTTTTATTCTTTTTTCGCCGCCACTTTGTTCAACGTGTAAATACACGTTCTCTTTTGTTTAATTTGACAGTAGTTTATTGTTTATTGAATCATTGTTGTTATAAATCTGCAATCAATCAAAACCATATAGTATTTATAAGAAAATCAAATAGGAAATTGCCCTAAAGGGTATTTGACATCAAAATGAAATTCATAAAAATAAAATAATCATAATTTTATGATCATCTTTTGAGCATAATATTCGGATATTCTTTTAACAAAATAATAATAATAATAATAATAATAATTCTACAGAAATTCATTGAATTTAATGATTTATTAAAAAATTTATATGAATTTTAACAAATTTACATCGGTATAAATAATAATAAAAAAGTAAATCGATTGTTTAATAGAAAGAAAGAAAGACCAGCTGAAATCAGGGAGAATATTTCTTCCAGTCACGTGGGTTGATTGTCTTCTGTTTAATGTCAGCCATTTGTTGCAATCCATTCAAGTTTTCGGAATTGATATGAAAAGCATGAATTGTACACGCTCAGAATCGAATTGCTGTCAATAAGTTAAGATGTCAAAACAAGTGGAACATGATCTATTGTAAGTAATTGTAAGGGTTACAAAAGAGGAGGCAAAGCGTCCCTAACATAGGCGGCGGGAAAAAAAAAAGTAATAATTTTAATTTAATAAATTTCTTTAACGGTCGCCGTACAATGCATTCTGGACGGGCTTTTGTTAGTTTTCGCCAGAGATGGTTGGGCAACGAGGGTTTTCTACCAGCGAAACAATTTATCCATTTGTACGGGAATATTTGTTGTATCGTCTCACAATGATACGATGAATTATTGGATCTCACGCCGCCGATATCGCGATAGAAAAGTGTTGAATTACACCAGAGTTACGTTGATCTGCATAATGTACTGCATTATATATTGCCCAAGCTCTGGTATACACTGAATGATTAAATATTATACAGACAACTCTGTGCGCAGTTCCATTTGTAGAAGTGACTTATTGCTGGGCTGAACAAGCTTTTGTCTTGATAGAAAGTAAGACTCACAATACGCATGGCTTTATTACGCAAATTTTTCATTATGCGAACAACTGTTGAACCGAAATAAATAATATCCAACATCATAATAGGTAAAGAGAAAATACAAATTAATTGATAAAACTATGCTTACGACAGCGTCAAGCCTTTACAAATTAATAACACTGTTATTTTATTAGCAAACTTATCAATTTAAGGATTTGAGAGTCAATTGAATATTTAAGATAGTAATCGACGTATAATGAAGCTCTTATATTGTATTTAACGTAAGTTACGAACTTAAAATCACCTAATCCATATTATTATATTTTATTACATTTTTATATGACTCTTATTTATAGACATATATCGGCAAAGTAGTTTTTCTGGAAATATAGTCTTATTGTAATGTAATAATTTTATAATTTTTTTTTCTATTTTAAAGTAATTAAATTGTTAACATTTACATACTTTGTTGTTCCTCAAATTTACATTTCTTTTTTTTCTAATTCAAAGCACTGTAGTATTGTAAACATTGATATCTGTCTCGTAAATGCGTTCTTTCGACCGATCCCAATTTATATATGTCGGAAGTCATCGTTAAGTAATAGAATACATCATTTGTTTGTGTCAAATGTCAATTGCGCTCTGTCCTATTACTTAGGACGGTCTATGTTTAAGAGGCGTGAAGGCCTTCTTGAGTCCCTCTGACCGCGACCGTGAACCACGTCGTCCAAAGACTTAATCATCCGTGATATCAACAACGGCTTCCATTCGAATCATACGGGGATTGTTAAGATCAAAAGTAAATCCCATAGGGAGTCAAAACTTAATGTACCGTTTGATTTTCAGAAGAAAAAGGCTTTGTTTAAAAAACAAGCAAAAGTAACATTATTAAGTGACAGAGTTATTAATTAAATAATTTCGAAATACCAATAAAAAAACAAAAAAACAAAAACAAAAAAAAAGTATGAGCAAACCATCAATGAAAGCAAAGAACACACAATAAATCATTTTAAAACTTTGTCTAAAAGCCTTAACAAATACATGATGTTTCTGATGATTTAAGAATTATAGTTAGGAGTAAATAAATATTTAATTGCTTACTTATCAATTAACATTTAGAGAAATATCTAATTAAGGTAATTGTAAGATTTAATTTTAGTAATGATTTACATTTGAAAAAACCAAAACAAATAATAATGAAAAATTAAACATTAGAATGAAATTATAACTTGGATTTTAGTTTAATTCTGCTTCTAACACTATACTGTATTATTTTACAGACCTATTAAGTATTCTGTCGACCGATGCAATTTATCTTTCTGGTTATACCAAAGAATTTCGGAAATTTATTTTTGAAAAACAAATACTTATTAATGTTTGAGTAAACACGTAACATTTCGTAGACTTTGTACGATTCTGTTTATGACTACCTTAAACTAAGCTTTTATGCAGTTTCTTGACAGTCAATCCTCCCGAACAGATAGTCCTCTCGCCATACATTATTTTTACCAATCTGTAATTACAACTTTACTTTAATAATTTACAATTTCATAGTTATAAATAATAACAATTTATAGTTGGCATGTGATTCGTTTGTGGTTGACTGTCTGCCTCTGGTTGATTCGTTAGTTGCTATATGATCCGTCAAGTGAAGTGGTTTCAATTTGTTAATATACATTTGTTAACTTTTGACATTCATTTATTTTTTTCCTTCAAATTGAAAAATAAACAAACAAAACAATTTCTTAATATTTCATTTTAAAAGAGAAATACAAAGAAACGAGTTACCCCGTGAGATCCCTTGACTCTTCAAGCTTTTACGTAAAGTTAATGGAATCAGGTTAATAAGTAAATGATAAGATTCATTCGTCAGGTTATAGAGAAATATTCAAGTTCATGCTTTCACTTTTTGAGCCAAAAAGAATCTCTATACCAGATTCTCGATCTACCATTACAAGGTCCCTCACTATTATAAGAAAAAGCAGGGTACTTTGAGGCGTAATCTCTATAAACATGGCTTATTCGGATATTAAATTTATTAACAACAAAAGGTATACGACGATACTGAAAACCTTTGAATCATAGAATCAAAGTAAATTTTTAACAGCATTTTTTTTAACAAATTTATAATTTTAGACAGGACGATCGATTATATGTAGGAAGGAAAGAAAAGGACTAATTCGAATTTACCACATTTCAATTTAAAAGAAATACTTGAAGGAAAAGTTTTTACGTGTGCTCAGTAATTCATAGCGAAGAAATAAGTTTCAGCCAACACACAAATTAAGTTAAAAAAATATAACATATTATAATTAAAAGTTAAAACAAAATGTATGTACGGTTTAATTTTTAATTATGATATGTTATATATTTTTAACTTAATTTGTGTGTTGGCTGAAACTTATTTCTTCATTATCAAAAAAAAAAAAAAATACTTATAAAAAATGTATTTTAAAGCTTTCATACATTTGTACTGATGGCATGTTAATATCTCAAACAATCAAATAATAGTAATATTAATACACATACATAGACATACATATTTATTCAAAAAAAATCTTACTTTAATGTAAAATTGGATCCATGGTAGCAGATTAAGATACACAAATGCATAAGTAAAACAATTTTGTCAAAGAAGAAAATGTAATACCATAAAACCTTATCTTTTTATTCATTATTATTTATAAATTAATAACTAACGAAAATATGAACTATTCAAAATATTTTTAAAGCTTTGAAATTCTTCTTTTTAAATTATTAATCATATTCTGCATTCAACGTTTCCCAACGAAAAATTTCATTAACTTATTTCTCACCTAAAGAGATATATTGAAGGTAAAACAGTAAACAAAAATTTAATAATTGTTATAAATGGAGCAGCGTTCATTTTCATTCGAATTCCAAAAAGTAAAAGATATTTTATACATTATTTTCGATTTTCGCCAAACTTCCTGGATTGTTGTGGAAATTATGTTTTTGTTTAAAAACTATTGATTTATTAAGATAATCAATTTAAAAGATATTTAATCTAAAACTATATATAAAATACTGTGAGATTCAAAATTTTGTACTGAACTGATTTGCTCAAAGCAATTGATTTGATACGAATTACTTTTTATCCGCACAGAAAACAAATAATAATAAAAATAAATAAATTGATTAACAATCAGGGTTGTTTTTTATCATCTCGTAAATAAAAATTTATGGATTTGGATGATTTATTTGAGAATTAAAGAACAGAAAAGAAAAAAAAATGAATAAAATAAATAAAAATAAACAAAACTTCCAACTTCCAACTTTAAGTAAATCAGAAATTGAAGCTATCATAAAGTAAAGATTATGTAGTAATAATCAAAAATTAAAAAATATAAATAAGATTTAAGCTGAAAAATTGCTGTAAGTTTCGTGGTTCCTTATTTTAAATTTTCGATGGTTTATAGCACTGTTCAAGTTTTACATTTTTAAATTTCTCATGTGTTACATCCATTGCTTTTTTTTTTCCTAGGAAAATAGAATTAGATTAATTGGTTTGCGGACAGATAGAAGTTTTTGAATATGCTTATTATAATTTGCAATCAGTGATTTCTTTTTGTAGTAAATCCAGTAATTTTTCAATTAATTTAAAAAAATGAGGTTTTTTTAAATAAAATTATTGATTTTATTAATATTATATTTTGCTAATTTCTCTTTGTCCTTCATTTCCTTTGTCAGTCTGAGTTTTAAGTATTCCCAGGAAGTTTCTTCTTTTATTTTATTTTTATTTATTTATTTATTTATTTATTTTTTTTGTCCAAGAATAATTAGTCAGTAAGAATGTAAAGAAAAACGGAAAATTAAGCCATCTGTTCATTTGAAAAACCACCTTTCCTCTGATAGACATAAACTGAAATGTAAATTAAATTAAATGAAGCAATTATTTCTCTCTCTCATTTTTTTTTCTTTTAATAGAATTGCTGCGTTAGTTAAAAAAAAAAATATCATTTCACTCAGTTCTTTGTGTATTGAATGTTCTGACTGAAATTTATGTGATTGATTTTGAGAATAGAAGAAGCCTTGGATATTTAAATAATATAATATTTTATGAAGGATTTTTTTCCACTCCGGGTGAAGTTGATTCAATATTTCGGCTCGGTTCCTTCAGCCTTTGCAGGAGATGTTTGAGAGTTCCATAAACTTCTGAGCTGTTGTTTTATTAAAGTTATTATTTACAATACAAAATCGCCTTCTTCTCTGAGTCTTTGTAAACTTATTGACGTAAACATCAGTAGTATTTACCTTAATAACTTATAATTTATTTTAAAATCCAATTATCATGGTTCATTCCTCTTTCAGATCCAAGTTACTGAAGACGGCTTTTTGATTGCACTTTGTTTTTAATCTCTTTATTTTGTTTTTCATTTTGTATTATTTCCAGTGCTTACGGTACATTTATAATTCCATAGTTTTCTGTGATTTTTGAAAAGCACAGAAATCACGTGACATTGAAGACTAAGTTTTAAGCAATTCTTCTACAGCTGAAGCATTCGAATTTTAAAGGGCTGAAGAGAGGCCAATAAGCCTCGAAACAGTACTGTCCTCGATTTCCAGCACAAATATCAAAAAATAGCTCAGTGAATTTGTGGTTTTTTTTTTTAGTTATGTGCGTTCTTTGTTTTATTTTATTGTAAAAATGTACTAACGTACGTTAAATGTTTTGTCTGGCCCATTCGAATTTTACTTTATTTCATTCTATTTTGGATACCTTTTCCCTTTACTAAAGACGGCATTTTACAAACTTTCAGGGTTTCGCTGCAAAAATATAAAACTTTTTTGAATTGCCGGTGTCATAAACGAAATCGATGTTTCAGCTGATAACTAATAAGATAGTGGTGGAAAAAAAGCTTTTTATTAAGAAGTTACAAAGGAGTAGGTTTTTTATTGTCATTATCATGTTCAAGTTTTTAAGATTAGTTCCTTTTAGGCACTCTTATACTAGCTGTGTAAGATACTTATTATAAATAACTGAAACATCGGTTTTGGCAGAGGGGGGTTTGTTTTTTTTGATGGATATTCATTGAATAAAATGTCAATTAACATTGGATAAGTTGATTGGATTGGAAATAGATGGAGTTGGATCGATCCTAATACTGATTAGGGATCTTCAATGAATCATAGAAATGAATCACACTGATTAGTTGACTATCATTGGACATCATTTTATGAAGAGGAAGTAATAACCAAATCTGATCATTCCAAGGCCAATCAATAATTCTTTTTCGCAATTTAAGAAAGTGTTTCTTGATTTCTTTTTTAAATTTTCAAATGATTAAACTTAATTAATCAAACGAAAACAAAGAAAGAAAGAAATGAGCTTCTCAAATTAATCTTCTCTTAATGGTAGAAAGGATTGTGGCTGCTCAGCAGAATTAACCTTAAATGATTTGAAATTAACAAGATTTTCAAGCAAAAAAGTTCCAGCAAAAAAAGAGTCTGTCTTTATGAAAGAAGTGTCTAAATCTTCAAAGTCTTCATTCAGTCTCGGTTGATAAAGTTACTACAAGGAAGGCAGAGAATTAGTCACAAACCAGTAGCTCGAATTTTCTAGAAATCATTGCCGTTTCAATTGAATAACATAAAAAAATAAATAATAAAGAAAACATGATGTAATTGATAAAAAAAAAAAAAAGCAGCGCATACTTTGTTAAATAACTTGTTGGTTAAATTAAATAACTGTCATTTGGTCGAGCGAAATGAAGCTTAAACTCGGAATTGAAAACATCTACAAACAACCGAGCCAAATGACTGTTCTTGTGTCAGTGGATGGAGTTTAGCGGAAATAATGAGATTTTTGACAATGAACTGTCAAAGATTGAGAGACGCTGAATACAAATTGACAGCCTTTTTTTTTTATATTACATTTTCCCTGTTTTCACGAAGATAAAAAAAAAATTAGTAACATCTAATTATAATAACTTTTATTTATAATTCTATTATTTTACTTAGAACATGAAACAAAACAAACACGATTGAATGAAATGTAAAGAAACAAATAAATTAGAAAATAAAAACTATCAAGTTATGTTTCATAAATCTATGTTGAAAATCTTACAACTTTCTGTTCAAGTCAGGCCTAACGTATTTGCATACGTCTAAATTTTCTCATAAAAAAATGCGGTGATTTTTACTTTCGTTAACCACGTTCGAATGGGATTCGCTTCAGTCCTAACAAACAAATTCTGAAATCCCTAGTAATAATGTGATTTTTCTTAAACATTATTGCATTTTTATTTTTATTAAATTTCTTTAGATGAGTATTACTTTTCTTTAAAGACAGGCTTATTATTTATTATTTATTTATTTTTTAAATAACAGTTGCATCTAAATAAAAGTTGACTTGCATATCTTGAGAAAATTGTTAGCTCTCTGTGCAGGTTTTACTTCTAGTAAATTTATTTAACAATGAGCTAGAATGGATTAATCTCTACTATGAATATAATAATAATCTCAAGATATTTTAATAGATTCTATGGCAAAACATAATTCAACATTCACAATTCATATTATGAACCAGACTCCTGTAATTGTTCCTCTAAAAAGAGCAAAGGGTGTTGTTGTTTTTTATTAATAGATTAGCCGCAGTGTTATAACGATGCATTTTGATAACGATTATTTTTAACTGACTTTTTAACTTACTTTTACTAACTATTTTTTTTTAAGTAAAAACATTGCTAACTCTCTAATACTGCAGACTTGATAAGATTATCTTCTTACATCAATTCATACTTAGATTAAGGCAGCATCTTTTCTTTAAAAAAAAACTTAAGGCTTAACCTTTTTCTTAGATATTCAAAGAAAAAAGGAATTAAAATTATTATCTTTGCAAAGAATTCTTCCAAAGTCTTTATGTTAAAGTATTTCTGCAAATACTTTTCATCTTCTATTTTTTTTTTGAAAGAGTTTATTTCAAGTTCTACAGAGTCTGCGCAATCAATGCTAAGTTTATAGTTTTATTGCTATTAATGATTAATTCCCTCATGATCTCATGCACCGTAAATCACAAAGCATTAAACACTGCTCTTCAATAAATAGTTGGAATTATTTATTTTGGAAAAGATTTACTCCCCTTCATAAATCCATGAATTGTATTTTTTTCCCCGTCGTTTGTTATTATTGAAGAAGAAATGTATGCAAAGCTCTTGTAGCAATATTTATTTATTTTTTTTTTGTTTGCTCTCGAGCAGGCACGAATACAGGCTGACATTTTAATGGCAATTGGCTGTGGCTGAATGGAAATTAGCGCTTGTTTAATATTGTAAACAGGAATGATACGGGTTTCATGTATCTCGTGGATCCCTTGCAGCCACAGACGTAGGTTATATGACAGCTCCTGTAGGATGGGTGGAGAGAAGGGGAGGAGGGAAAAAAAAGGCCACGGGACAAACCAGACGCAGCAAACGGGACATTCGCAAACCATTTTTGCTCCTCCTTCTTTGTTGCCATAAAGTTGGTCTTGTTAATTTATGTGTTATAGCCTATGGGGAACGGCATCAACCAAGTATAATAATAAGAAGCGTTACAAACTCACAATGTAAAACCAGCTCAGAGAACCGCTGTGTCAAACGTGTCGGAAACTCCAAGAAATCACGAAAATGTCATAAAGGAAATGGAAACCAGCAGAGACCTGCAATTTCAATTTTCAATTACAGTTCCTCAGTTGACTGCAAGTTAAAATAAATCTTTTTCATGTGAGGTAATCTTTGTAGATAAAAGAAAAACATAAATCTTACGGTATTTTTAGATTTTGAAATATATTTTTAAATTTTGTGATGAGCATTTTCAAAGTTTGATTTAAAATATAGACAAAATAAGGCTAACAATTTTTATAAAGAAAAATTATATATAAAAAAAATCTTTATTTATTTAATTAAATCACAGGAAAATGTTTTACTTTAATTGAATTTTACGAAGCAATAAATGTAAATATTGCTATCAATGTTTGACGGAATCCTGAGCCAAAAAAATTAAGAAATTGTTTTGTTTTGTTTTTTCCTTGTAAATCTAATAATATTAGAATCACATAAATTGTAACTTTCTGTGAATAATGTAGGCAAATTTGAAAATTACAATATGCCAAGATTTAATTCAAGATTTCAGCTGTTTTGGTAATGCATTGATTTCATTTGAAGAATATTAAAAATTAAAATTACTAAAAAACAATATCAGAAGAAAATGACGATATGCCTTTCAAAAGCATTTTTGTTACTTTATCAATTATTATTATTATTATTTAATATTTTCATAAATTTTCTTTCCAATTGATAGACTTTATTTCGGATCATTATTATTGTCCGAAGTCATGAAAAACATCAGTTTGATTATAATCGAAAATAGCACCAAAATCTTTCCAAAAACATGTTCAAAGCCACCACCTAACAAGAAGTTAGTCTCAGAAATGGGTGTTGACATCTGTTTGACAGACTGATGCTGTGCTGCAACAACGTCGAAGTCCTTCAAATAAGCTTCGTGTTTCTACCTCCTACAATGAAACCACTGGGCGTATTTTTTGGGTTTAAGTGTTCCACTCACCATACAAAGTCAGAATTACGAAAAACAAAATTGTGCAAGAAATTTAGTTAAATTCTAAGTTGCTGTGATAATATGTTATGTAATTCTTGAAAAAGGTCAATTTTTATTCAACACAAAGGAAACACATTCAGTTCAACAGAACAAATAAATGTAATTCATGGTAAGTGTCTTGCTTTGTTGTCTAATTCATCAGTAATAAGATATTTCTTATACCTACACAAACCTCGTGGTTACTGGCAGACGTAATCATACGTCACGTCATTGACTTTACTTCTTCTTAATATGGAAAATTAAGAAAGTGATTGAAGTATAAAATATAATGGTACTATTTCATCGAATTCTTAAAACCCTTTACTTTGCTTCTAACTTTCTATAGCTTAAATAAAGGAAGAGATTAGAATCGTTGCCTGTTTGAATTCAATGTAATTGCTATTTAAAAAAAAAAATTAATAAATGCATAATATTGTTAAACAAGCAAATACTCACTAAAAAAGAACATAACACATGGAGTAAAAGCATAAATGTATTCTTCAAATTCTAGACCATAGATATGTCATTTTACAGTTTCAAAATTGTCCGGTTCTTCCTACTCTATAAGCCTAGAGCAACTGCTGGATATCTTTCAAGCATGTATAATCTGTGGGAGTACTGGACATAAATTCATTGGCTCTCTTAGCCAGATTCCCTTAGTCGTAGTTAAATCAAGCTAATCAAATTTGTAAAAAAAAAAACCATTCCTTGAATTAAAAGATTCCTGACAAGGTTGTACAATTCACAATCGTTGACTGTTAAAAATTTGGAAATGAGAAAGAATTGACAGAAGATACCTACACAATCGATTATTATTTTTTATTTTTATCAAAAACTTGGTTTTCTGTGCGGAATTACGTATTTCTGATTTAAGGAAATTGCTTAACCTTTTTGTGTTATTATTATTATTAATCTAAGATTTTTAAGGCTAACTTATTCCGTTTCTTAATACCTGGACAAAAGTGGCTTACAATGTCTTTCACCGACCATTTCAGTTTATTAGTTCACTTTTGCTGAGTACTTGAGTAATAGCAAGTTTGTAGTCTACGCGTTTGCTCCAGTCTTCGGAAGACTGACAAACAAGACTGGAATAAACCTTCCCAGGGGATCAAGCTCAGTTCTTATGACAGATGTTAAATTGTCTGTAAGGAATGAAAAGCCAAATTTATTCAAAAAATGATATCCTACAGAAAAACTAAAAAAAAAAAACACGTAAATAACACTAAAATTTTCAGAATAGTACATTCATCAAAGTTTTAGCTTGATTTATATATTCTTATAAAATAGAAAAACGATAAATATTTTTTGATTTGATTGATTTTTAAATAAATGTAAATATTTTAATTATTATATATTTAAATACATGTAATGCAAATATGTATATTTACATTTGATATAAATAATTTTTATATTTCATATATAATTCCTTTCTTATTATATTTATTATATTAATAGAAATAAAAAGTCAAATACAAATAAAACTTGCAGCAATACATTTAGAAATAATTAAAAATGATTTGTTCCAAGTTAACTGAAAAAAAAAAATGTTTTTGATCATTATTATTTAAAATTGTAAATCATAACATCATTGGAAATCATTAGAGAACTACCTCAATGTTTTTCTATTTGAAGTATTGCAATGAGAGAATACATATTCATATAAGTGAATATCATATTTACTATTTATTTAAATATATATATAGATATACATTTTTTATAGATTGATAATGAAAGTAAGATAAGTAAGAAAGTGATAAATCTTGTCACAAATTATGAGCCTGTTCGTGAGTTTTTGTGCTAATAGTTTCTTTGTATAGTGAAGTTTTTACATACAAAAAGCCTGAAGTTACTTTGGGCTGCGAAAGAATGAGAGAGGTTAGTCATCAGAAGAAGAAATTCGGGGTTTCTTTGAGGTGGTGTTTCGGTTGTGAAGAGCGCGCGCCTTGACTGAGTTAATTTCGCTCGCTCGTGGCCTGACCCCGGTGAAGGCAATATTGCCATTGCAAGTGATGGCTGCGGCGGCAACTCAAAGCGCCGCTCGCGGTGAAACAGGTGGCGCTCTTGACGCTCCTCTTGAGAGAGATTGCGAAGGGGAGGGGTCCTATCTCCATCGTCCACCCCCTCTTCGGTGCACTCCTAAAAACACCCACCCTCTGCTAAAAAGAAAGGAACGAGTTTCCCGCTCAGCAATTGTTTTTACGAGCAGAAAAACGGCCACTCGCAAAGAAACCAACACAATGGCCAGACAACATGGATTCTTTGTCCAATATAATACAGTCCGTGTTAAATAGATATTTCAAATATTTTCTTTTTCGTAGTCACAACTCCCCTGGCTTATGACAACAGTTAGTGCAATGCGTTAAAAAAATGATTGGAAATTAAAAAAAAAAAAAACTACAAGTAAATTCACCTCCAATTGAATTTGATTTTCAAAGAATTGCTCCATTACATTTCACAATAAATTCTGGAACATAACGAAATATATTAATTACTTTATATTTTCAAAAAATGAAAATATAAATTTTAATACAATTTTCAATGCAATATTGTTTCAATATGCCTTACTTAAAAAAAAAAAAAATCTAGAAAAATTTAAATGATCATTGTATCAAAGACAACGAGGGGCTACTTCTAAACTTCTAAGCGTAATGGCTCATTGCTTGAATTTAGTGCAGCACCAGGCTTTTTTTTTTCCTTCTCTTATATTTTTTTATGCTCCCCGATGCGTGTAGTATGTAAGTTTTTTTTGAATTTCTTAAGTACATCATGTAAATTGCTGCTTTATGAAAATTGTTTTTTATTAAAAGATAAAATAATAACAACAATAGTTCAAATAATTGACATCGAAGTATAATATTAAGAAAAAGAATATATTTCTGATGACCTTAATTTAAGAAAGATAAGAAATGAACAATGTAATTATGGGCTATCAAATAAAGCCAATTACCGACAGTGAATTATTATTTTTATCGATAGATCATTACAAGTACGTTTATTTTCATTCTTCAACTGTTCTTGTAAGTACAATATCATTCAAAATTATAAAAAATATGCTTTGTAAAAATGTTAACGTTCACAATATATTTTTTGAAAAATTAAACTAAATTAAACTCTACTTGCATAATTGATTTAAAAATTTTGATAAGAAATCAGAATCTGCCTCCTTCCAGTTCTCAACAGTATAATTGGAATTAAATTCAGCTATTTTTAGAATTGTTATCTTAATTAAAAGAACTTTCTTTCTTTCAAATTTACTTTCAAGTATTTAATTTCTTAAAATCAGATATCATTATGATTTTTTTTTCCTGTTGTAGTCGTTTACATTTTCATTGTTTTAAATACATAATTGAAAAATCTATCATATTTCTATTTCCAAATAAATTTATATATAGGCCTAATGCTTTCTTAGCTACTATTTGAAAAAAATAATTCGTCACTACAAACCAATGACTGAATGTCAGTAGATACATCGTAAAGTTGCCAGGGGATACTGATGAGAGAGTAGCCTATTAAAAATTCTCTAAAATAAAATTATTTATATTTTTAGAGTTCTGACATGTTATGTTGTCCAATAAGTCAAGAACACCATTCAAGTAAATGTTACATAGCCTAAACATGTTATATGGACTCAATCAAAATTATAGTAATAATAACAACAATAATAATTAGCTAAAAAAAAAAATATTGAAGCTTTCTTATGTTGTTATCTCAAATGTTGCGTTTTATAATATCTTGTCCTCTTAAATGATCATTTTCTTCAAAACTTTTTATGGAAATTAAAAAAAAAAATTGCAAGGTTTTATTTTCTCATATTGAATATTGTATTAATTAAGTAGTAAATTAATTTAATTAAAAGAAAAAACTTTTTCAATGGAAGAAATTCTTAAATTTAAGAAAAAAATTAAATAATAAAAATATATGAATTAAATATGGTAATAATTAATTAAATATATTAACTATCTTAATGACTGTCCAATTGACTAATAATAGTGACATAATTCAATTGTAATTATCTTCTCTTAAGATATAATTCGATACATTAGCTGCTATTCAAAGGGAACATTTAAATAAGAAATATATTCACAGGGTTTTAATTTTATGAATGTATAATAATAGATCTGAGGAAACCCAGAAATTTGGACGAAACGTCATGTGATTAATATATGTTTAACGTGCTAACTTTTTATTGTAATTGTTTTTAAACTGACGCATAATCGTGAAAGATCAATTATGAAAAATTAGGGGATAGATGTGAAGAATCCTTGTTTTTTAAACGTAAATAAATAGGATTCAAGCTTTTCAATGTTATTTCAAAATAACTTTACCTCATTACTTTAAATATGAAAACGAATGTTCTCTTGAGGGGGAAAAAAAAGTTCGACTAAGGTTAATCTTTTATCAAGATAAACCTTAAGTTTGTTAAGCATCCCTGGTCTTTTTACAGTTGAACTCTTTCACTCTTTCCAAATTTTCAATGCTTTTGAACTGTGGTGGATATTTTCGTAAATTATATTTGAAAAATTGTTTAAGTGAAAAGTGATAGAATTTATTTCTTCTGATTATTGTGTTAACTACAGATGAAAAAAAAAATAGCTTTGTCATTTAAAATAAAATACTCTTTAGTAGAAATCTTTTATTTTAATCATTGCTGTTAATAATAATTAATAAGTTAATTTGTTTTAGCTAAATCTTGCCTTAAAACAATTTTTTAATCAACTCTAATCAATGACATCATTAACTCTACAAGAATAGGCCACATAGACGGGTTTATGTTTATTATATCAAACTGTTCATTGTAATATGTGTTGATTATTGCAGTAAGAATATCAAGACATCACATATTAGTTAACGTAGACTAAATACTGAATAATCGTTTCAAACTATGAAAATCATGTGTGTTTATAGGATTTTACTTCGTGGAAATAAGGAGAAGAGCACTGACCAGCAACATAAAAAAAAAAAAACCCGTCATTTTCAAAATTTCGGAGGATGGGCAAATCCCTTCAACTATCAAATGAAAAAGAAAAGAAAATAGGGCTAATCTATATATCTTGAGATTTCGGGGGAAGAGGGTGGCAGGATGAGGGAGGAGGGTCTCCTCTGCCCGTCCCCTGTACAAAGAACCTATATAAACTTATGTATATGACAAACACATACAGGGTCTTTGCCCTGTATATGACAAATTGAAAGTTCATCCTTTCTACATTTTTCTAACTTTCGCAGTTCGAAAATATTTATATTTACTATAGATGACGTAACTTACATTACATTTACTATAATATCAGCGTATCTTATGTTTACAGAACTTAAAGAATTTAATGCACATTTTCCTTACGATACGCATTAAAGAAAATAATATAAAGGAAATTGTAATCCTTATAAACTATAATAACCTTTGTTATTATAAACCTAATTTCAAATTGTTCTTACAGAGAATTAAAATACTAAATTAAAATTCTCTAAATAAATACTTAACAAGTTTAAAATCCAATTAATTTTAATCAAATCAAAGCACTCGTAATTTAAGTGGATTCACTGTTGATCGTCTGTGAATTTCGTTTCTTATACTTTTCTGTGATGTTCAAGTAGAGAATTCATTTGCGACTTTTCATATAGAAAAGCTAAATCAAGTTTTGTCCTTAAATCTAAAAGACAAATTTCGAAAAGATCTATTCACTGGTTCCAAAGTAATTAAGGCAAAACACCACCCACACATACACACGAGCACCTACATAGATCTTGGTGCATTTTATGAACTTAACTTAAACACTTCCTTTATCAATATTTCTAACATTAATAAAAGATGGACATATTACAATGGAAACTACATTAAAAAATTTAAAATAGAGAAAGTTAAATATAAATATATGTATATATACTAAATATCTTTTAGTGGTCGATTTACAGATTTTTCTATTGTTTCTACCATTGATCATATGATTGAAGTTTATTAACCATTACAACGAGGAATAGAAAGACCGTCTGATACGTCAATTGATAATTAAATTTTCCAAAGCCTTGATGTCGAGAACAGCAAAAAGACAGACTTTTCGTTGATCCAAACATCAAATGAAAAGAAGGAAATAAGAAAAGAAACGAGTATTTTAGCTGTGAATTTCATTAGGATTGAATTCATTTCGATTTGCAGCAATCAGTGTTGCAATCTCTAGCGTAATATATACATTTGGCGTTTGTGTTATCTGCTGCTGCCGAGGCGGACTGCAGCAACGATAGAAGAGCCGCCACCGCAGCGGTACATACCTTTGCTTGACGGCTTAGCATTCATTCTAGCCACGGGGGAGGAGCCTGAATTATTTATGGTTGATGAAGACTCGAATTGCAAAGAAAAAAGAAAGTCTTTTCGGTGTTTTTCCGCCGAATGATGATGAAATGTGTTGCCCAGCCACAACAAACAACAAACATTACAATTTACGGTCATTCAGAGCAGTTGAATTACAAGAGATATTCGAAACCAAAGGATGCAAGGAGTCAAAACATCTTCGGTATAAATTAGGCTCAGAATAAAGAAAAAAAAATGGACCATTTAAAAAAAAAAAAAAGATAAATTTTACCTTAAATTATTACTTAAAATTTATGGCCTAATATCTTATAAAGCAGACGCCTAAAAAGTTAAGTAAACTATAAACAAGAAAAAAGAAAATGAAAGAAAAGAAATGGAGAAAAAGCCAAGTTTCTTCAGCTTGGTTTTGAAAGCAAGTCATTAACACTTATTGATCAAATATCAATATACATTTGTTTGTAGAGAAATCTCAAAAAGTTATAGTATTTTAGCATCTATTAAGAAAAATTTCAAAGCAATGTTTACTTAACAACTCACTGGTAGCAACAAGGTTGAATCTTGAATCTCACATAAAACAGTTTTGACGTTCCTTTTCGCTTTCAATTATTCAAGTCCCGTAAAATTCATTAAGTTCAGTTCTGTTTCTGTGATAAAGCCAAAGAGAATAAGTCTAAGAACGTTGGTCTATTAACATCCTCCTCCACTGTTACTAGTTGTAGCAATACACAATCCAGTATTATGTAATAATGTAAATCAATGGTTCCTTGCTATGAGTCTTGCCTTTCTTCTGCTATTGACAAGAAAGTAGAAGAAATAAGACGACTTCAATAAGATGAAGAAGGTTGGGATCTGCTATGAATAGTATTTCATACATACAAATTTATTTATTTATGTACTTAACGAACAACAACTACAGCTATAAAAAATTCCATAATTGCTTTTTTTCTTTTTTTGATGAAGCAATAGGAAATGATATAAAGCCTATTGGTCCTCGACAACAATAATCGACATGTTGGATTTAATGATATTTATTCAGTAAAAGACTAAATTCAATGAATGAAACAGCTGTTATATGAAATAACTCCGCCAATTTCTTGAAATGAGGATTTTTTTTTTTTTTTGAGAATTGTACTAAACACTCAACCTATTCTATGTTTCTCTGGCCATTATTTCAAAATTTCCTACCCGAAGTTTGAAATGAATTAAATTGGCGGAGAATCAATTCATTTGTTATCAATTAGTGATAACTTAGTAGGTTGTAGTGATTAATCATTTTCACAAACTGCCACTTATATATTCTACTTTCTTTGATTACAAAAGACAAAACTTAAGTTTACTAAAAATCAAAGTATTAGTTAAATCTAAATGTAGAAGAATCAGCCAAATGGGATGGTTTAACAAAATAGTATTTAGCTTTTTCTGTATTGACGGAAAGAATCTTTTTTTTTTTTTTACAGATGATTTTGTCTTATATTTGGATTTCTAGTTACAGGATGAAGATCTCTACTTTATAGAATAGTGATTCAATGAAATATGATCAGATATACTTTCCTTAAGTTGATGATTAGCTGTTGAATCTATAAATTATAATATTGAGTTTATCGCAACTACGGCAGAATGGTTTTGTAGTGAAGTTCTCGATTCTTAACTATTCTATTCTTATAAACAATAGTGTGTGGTAGAATTTGACTTAAATTGGATAGCTGCCACTGATACTGGATTATAATAAATCAATGGAGCCAGTTTAAAAACTGTAAATTTTGTCATTTTGCAAGTACTATTGTTACTTAACATACTTGCAAACTGACAAAATTTATAAGGTTTTTTTTTTTCAGAGGTCTCCTAGACTTTTTTGCAGAATAAAAAAAAAAAAATGTTCCACCCTGCTCTGGATTCTTTCTATCACCTTTGGGCCCCGGTCGCCTCTGATATTGGAAACCCACCTTCACATTGGGATCAGGAAGCAGAAACCAGAGGGAGCTTCAGTGACTAATTTAACAAGAAGGCAAAATATATTGCGAAGTTTTTCAATTTATTTATTGCAAATAAATATAGTTTAAACAATAAGTTCTTATCTAAATTTATAATTGAAAAATATACATTTACAGGTAGTGAGTTCAAAAAATGAGAATATTCTTCTCTTCTTTTAATCCCTAAGTCAATAATTTAGAAATTTTCATCCGAAATGAAGGTATAGCACAAGCTTTTGGATACAGTTCGGAGATCAAAAACCACCTTCCAAGACAATCGCAGTCAAGAAAAGATGCTCCTTTGACTTTCTTCTATTTAGTAGTTTTTTTTTTTGTTTTGTTTTTTTAATGCTAAAATAAAATCTTTTATTTAATCTTAGAATCTACCCATCTTTGAAACTAACTTTTGTTACATTCTTTATAAAAGAAGCAAGAAGCTAATTTATGATATTAATACAAGACACTGTAGGAATTCACAATATGTTGTAATGTAATAATGTATTGATACTCAACTTCTAAAGATAAATCATTCAATACAGATATTAAAATCTCTTTTTCAAAGAATATCAGGACGATGAAATAATTGGAAGAAGTTTCCTGTTGAATGTCTTTTCTTGAAGTGATTCTTTTTCAGAGATTTTATAGTAAATGCTGTCAGTTTTATGTTATCTTTGACTGATGAAATGATATTTACTCCTTTTTATTATCCAATAATATAGTTTTTTACTCTTGCCAGTTTAGCTATTTTATAAGTTAAATGAATCTTAATTTTACATAAATAAGAAAAAAGTTTCCCCAAAACAACTTTTTACATTTTATATTATCTTTAGTGATGACTAAAAAATGTTCAATGTGGAATTATATGTGGAAACATGGTATTTTAAAAGATGTAATTAAACAAGAAAAGAAGATCCTGAAGATCCTGAAAGATTTTGAAAGGCTCTGTATAATTTTGTAAATTATAACACCTACCCAAGTATCTTCAATTGCTATGTTCTGAAAATTAAGCAAATCACCAAATAATGACTTAAAACTGCTTAAATCCAATTAATGTTAAATATATCAAAACATGCGCAATTGACAGTGAATTCTGAAAAAAATAGCAGGCATTGTTAGAATTTATTAAAATTCATTGTTACGCATCTAATGTTTTCTTTGAAAATTTTCATCAGCGTCAATCGCAAATTTCTTCTAAGGAAACCAAACGAAATATAAAAGGCAAGTTCTAAGGAAGATGCATGATTCATCCGATCAAAAATTGATTAGAGACACACACAAATGACATGTTGAGTTCATAAGCCTCACTTTCTTTAGACAATTATATTAATTATGATATTTCTTTATTTTTATCTAAAATGGGTAATTCCGAAAATTTGGATCAATTGATAGAATTGAAGAAAAAGTTTCATAATAATTTAAGACGATTCTAAATAAAAAGTTAAATAAACGTTTTAGCTTTTCTTAATAAATAAATAAAAATAAAAACTCTGTAAAATTATTGAAATAAAATCAAAGTTTTGCCACAATGAACAGATTACAGAACTCTCCAATCAAATCGAACTGAAAAACTGTAACCGTGCCTAGAAACCAAAATGAAAGATATCGATATATATTTCTTATCCTAAAGTTTTTTTATTAAATACTAACGATATTATGTAAGTAAATTTACATATAATCTAAAGTTTGCGAAAAAATATATATAAATTACTATTCTCATACATAAATTACAATTTTATTACAAGAGATTATGGAAAACTTTGTTAAAAACCTACCAATGGACTGTTTTATTTATTTTCTTGTTTATTTTTAAAAGGGTTACGATTTAAACTGTTCTTCTTTTTAAAATAGGAATCTTTACGATTTGATTGTCAAAACTTTTCATTTGCATTCAATAACTTCTGTAAGTTTTCCAGAAATCAACTCAAAAGGACAAGAAAAAGACAAATCAAAAGAGGAAATAAATGAAAATCTGACGATGAGAATATTTCGTTTCACAATTGAAATTTGAAATGTAGTAACTGTTAGTATAAGTTGTTTCATTTTGATTTTTTTATCAGATTTTTGAGAATAAACAAATAATTAATAATAAATAAACAAATAAAGTTATTTACATTAAGTTGTTCAAATAAATGAAATTCATGGTTATGTCCTGCATAAGTGGAAGGACGGGAAATTTCTAAGTTATGTTTTTGATCAATCAAGTGTACTGATAGAAACATTATACATTAATAGAAATAAGACCATTAAAATATAATACATTTCTAATCTGAAGAAATTGTATATCTCTAGTTCTTTTGAGTTGAAAAGAAATGCAAGAAGGGAATGTAACATTTATGTCACTTTTTTTTCAAACAGTTGTAATTCAGAAAAATGACGACAAATCATTCTTTTCAATTTTGACAAAACCATTGAAGAAAGGATAAGAAAAGGAAAGAAAAAAAAAAAAGAGTCGCCAAAGCAAAGTTGAAAGAGTGTTTCCTATGAAATGGTGAGTTCCTACACGATGTGTAACTATAGATATGACGCTAGCAACGCATACCAATCTTTTCTTTGACTCGTTGGTTTATTGAACAGTGACGGGATTCAAAGGGTGAAGCCCATGCAGCTGGCCGGGGGTTGCTGTCCGAATACCTGGTCACCCTGCGGGCAAGGAAGACAGCAGGACATGAGATAAAAGGGGTAAGGGTATTCCAATACGCAGCTGGGCTTCTTACGACAAAGGGTACGTCTTAAGGGGGGAACGGTTCCTCCCAGGAAAAACGGAAAAAAAAGGTAAGGGTATATCGAAAAAAAGAAACGCTTTTTGATTGAAAAGGCGTTATATCTCCCAAAGGGGCAGATTACCCTTTGAAAGAGAGGCGTGTTTCAGTTTACCATAAATGAATTTTTAATTGGATTAGGATTTAATGCACTTTTGATTATCGAACACCTTTATCTTTTATCTTTCTCACCACTCTAGGACTTTCTTTTTTTTTTTTTTCTTTTCCTTTTTTCTGGTCTGTTTTTTTTTAAGGAGCAAACGTTTTTGGACAAGTGAGGATAACACAACGATACCCACCCACCTCTGAGAAACCGAAATGAGGTCAAATATAAAACCCTCACCTTTTGTACGGAGGTGTTTTTTGAAGTATCAGGTGATCACGGACTGACTATAAAGGAAGATGTTCTGGTGTCAATTTCTTGTAAATTCCTTCAGTCAATGTAGTCCTATTATTTTTTTTTTTTTATAACATTCTATTCCACTGTTATTTTTAAATTCAAAACTCACCCTTAGAAAATCTTATTTCAAAAGTTGGTTTTATTTTAACATCAAAACCTAAATAAAGAATAAAAAGGGCCAGAAATGGTCCATCTTGGGTTCCCGGTATCGCAATTTCCAAAAACAGATCCGTGAACTCTCAGTCTTGTGCGTTTTATTCTTATTTTTCTTTCTTATGTTGTTGTACGCACGTTAATTTTATGCATTATATATTTCTTGTTTTATAATTAAACTCTTATATGCTAAGCGGGTCTTATCGGGGATTAATTCATTGGCCTTTTTTATTCTTTAATTAGGTTTTGATGTTTACTTTGGTTTTATTTTAACATAAATATAATACATATTTATGTTATATATTCTTTGATAATTTATTGTTTAATATCTAATTTCTTAAAGTCTTCTGAATTGATTTAAATCTTTTGAGTGAAAGAATAAATATATCAATTTCTATATCATGAATATCTGATAACTTCATAATCATAAACAATAACCTTTTTTTTCTAAAAAGTGAACGTCTCGAGAGCAATGAACAATATTATCTTTTCCGTCAAAAAAAAAAAAAACCTGTTGTTGAAGCGTTTTCCTATAGTAACACTTGACACACATTACCGTGATCTGATCTTGCCTGATTTTACCTCAAAACCAAAAAGTTCTAAGTATGTATGTATCTATATATTGGCATTTACAGAGAGAAAATAAGATGAGACAATCACTTGTGTAATCAGACAAAAAGTTCAGTTTCCTCGGGATTGAACCACGTTTTTCTAATTCTAACTTAATCGTTTACTTCATTAGGAACCTTTAATTTATAAAGCCACTAGGTGATAATTCATAAATAATACTAAATTAATTATTTAGAATTTATAAATTTTAAATATTAATAACTGTAAAGATTTTTTTCTTTTTATAATTGTAAGAAGATAAAAACAAAACTTGTTTTGACAAGATTTATTCTTGTCTTTCGGTTTAACCATAATTTTTTAAATGTATTTTTTTTTTCCAGTTTTTAATAGAATAAAAATAAGTAAAAGCGTTCTGATGAAAAGCTGGAAAATTTCGATTTTGTCGCTTCCAGTTTTATTTCGTTGCTTCTATTCAAGAATTTTTTGGTTAAAATTCCCTATTTTACAACATTTCAAGAACAAATTCCCTTCAATGGTGGTATAGAAATAATTTATTACTTAGTCACTAAAACAAACATCTTTTGTTATCAAAATTTAAAGTTATTAATTCTGATTTAATTTGGTTTAAAAAAATATATAAGAGTATCTTTTAAAAAAAATCTTTAAGGGTTGTAAAAACTTACAAACTTCATTTGAAACATAATATCGATTTATATCGATAAATCGTAGATGTTTTTTCAAAGGATTCTGTGATATTAAAAAAACAGCATTGAAAACGTTGGTGTGCTGCGGGATTTCTGTTAATACAAACCCGTGAAGCGAAAAAAAGTTGAGAAACACTGAACTAGAGGCTTTCTTGCACTAACAAATAGGAATTCTAACCGTCCTTTTTTGTTGAAGTACAAGATTGGTTTCAATTACAGATTATTGATTTCTTTTGTTTATGTGTTTATTTTTTAGAAAATTGCTTCTATAGAAAAAAACGTCCTGTTTGATAAATGATTGTTCATTTCGTAAATCATTAAAATTTCTTCAATAAAGACCAAACTTCTCTCAATTTCCGTGTAATTCACGGAAACAAACCGCTTTGTAATAGATGATATTTGTGTTGATAATTGTTTCGACAGGAGAATCCATATGTTTCCTACCACGCCTTTCCAGAAGGTGTTAGTACAGAAGCAAATAGAAGGCACATTTTTTAGCTACACTTCAGCGTATATGTTCAATATTTTAGGCAAGTTTTGTTTCGAATAGTTTCTTGTGTTTTTTTCAAGTGTGTTTTTTTTTTTTTTTTTAATTGGCTATTTTCTTTTTCCCAATTTTTGTCTTTTTTTTAAAAAAAAAAACCCAACAATATTCGGTAAAATATTTTTTCATAAAAGTTCCTATTGTTTTTTTGTTAAATCTTATATTCATGATGTTTCTAAAATAGAACAAAACTATTCTAATAGTTACGTAATAGTTCATGATCGAATGCTAATAATAATCGTATCATGATCTAATGCTGTGATACGTCTCGAATCACACTAAGACATTAAAAGAAGAATTTGTTCCAAAGTCAGATAAAACTGTTGCGAAAGACGTTATAGTTCAGCTGTGCTTAATTTTATTTCGCATTTCAATTTGTTATGCTTTTGAATAAATTTGTTTATTTTCAAAATAACTAATTTACTCAATAATAACTTTAATGTCTTTCTTTTCTCTATAATTACTTGTAGTCTTGTGCAAAAACGTATTCATGTTTCTAGTTAGTTATTCTTGGTTTGTGACTCCGAAAAAAATTCTTTACGTAAATGCAAAGGATCACGTGACTTTCTGGAAACTTTAATAAATAGTTTAACCACATTCTTAGACTTGTTATTAAGTTATTTAATTTAGTTTAAAATTTCTGATGTTAGATAATTATAATGATGAATTTTAATTGAAAATAATTTAATGTTTCGTAAATAGCCATAATTAATAAAACTGATTCTCAATTTCGAATTTTTGTATTCTTTATTTTTTATTGAATAATGAAATGAAAAAGCGAGAATTAAGTTTTATTACTTACGCTGTATAAATATCATTACTGATTCATTTTTAAGTTTCTCGCGATATCTGCCAAACAAAATTGACAAAAAAATTCAGCTCATCTAAATTCTCAAATAGAAAAATATTTCTTTTAAGATTTAAATGTAAGTATTTTCGAAAATTTTGTAGAATTTTTCCCCTTGTTGTTATGATATCAATAGGATTATTTAAAATTTTGCTGAATCATACTTAACTTTTTTTTAATCATATTTAACTAACTTTTTTTTTTTCAAGAGTTAAATAAAATATTATTTATACTATTTCATTTGTAACCTGATCGAATTTTGTTTAGAAGTTTCTTATGTGTTTTCCAACTTAAAATTACTACCGGGTACTATGAACTTCTTTACAGAATGTCGACATTTCTTATTGCTAAATGATTTTGAACAAAAACTGTTAACATTGTCAGTGAATTATTAGTTCCGCCTTTTTTTTTTTTTTTTTGACAGATAGGAAGTAATCAATGAAAATATGTATCAAAGTCTTTAGAGAATATTGCAATATTTCCCTCCTGATCAAGTATACTTACATTAGCAAACGAACACATTTAAAGAAATCAAGGAATCATGTTAAAATTTCTTGATAAAAAGTCTAAAAAACATATACTTAAAACAGGACAGTTTCGACTGGTTGAAATGCGACGTCATCATCATAAGGAAACTGATGATGACGTCTCATTTCAGCGAGTCGAAACTGTTGTGTTAACTGACTTCATTTTTTTTGAGATTTTTTTATCAAGAAATTTTAACGTAACTATTTGATTTTTTTAAAATGTGTGACAATAATTTTTAATTTGTTCGTTTGACAAAAGAAAAAGTTTTTTTACAACACGTTAAACTAATATACATATTATACTTATATTAAAAATATACGGTAATTCAATCGAAGAAATAAGCAATTACAAGCATTTAAGCAAAGTTATATATATATAACAACAATATCATAAGGATTAGTGGGCCCGGTAGCCGAGTGGGTAAGGGCGCTTGGCTGCGGGTTGGAGGTGGCGGGTTCGGTTCCGGCCTCGGCGGAGGACGGGAATTTTTCCACGCTTCTTTCTCCTCCAAACGGGCCCTAGGGTCTACCCAGCCCTCTATAGAATGGTACCGGGTTTCTTTCCCGGGAGTTAAAGGCGGGCGAGCGACGGGCCGACCCCCGTCCTCAACTTTGTCCCGTAGGTTTCTGAATACTGGAGCCTACCCTCCAGCTGCATTGCGCGGTCCTCTGGGCCTGATCGCAACTTTAACTTTAACTTTTATCATAAGGATTAACTTTTAGGCATTAACTTTTAGCGGCTTCGTTGCCGCTCGAGGAAGAGGAAAGTAACGGTAATTCAAGAAAAAATACGATTTTTTTTTTTTAATTATACAAATAATCCGTAGTAGTTCAGAAGAATTGTTGAATCAGTCTTATGTTTGGATGCTAATTTAAATTAAGTCTTTCTTTGAAATTTTTTTGCTTTTGTCTTCATTTCAGCAGAATTCTCGTTATGATGTTAAATTTTGTGGCAGTTCTTTGAATTTTCGACGAAAGTGTATTGTATTAAAAATAAAAAAAACCGATTTATTTTAGATGCATCATCATGAATAGATCATCAATCCAATAGACAAAAACAGAAATAAAGGTTATTAGAATACAGTACTTGCTTTAAATTATTATAACTTTACGTTTAATTTATTGCTGCAGAGACAATTCAGTAACTATTTCGCATTTTCCACAACTCTTCTGCTTCATATTTTCCAAGTGATTCCATAAAATAGGCTAATGAATTTCACCAATTATAGCAAAATCATCACTTAGAACTAGAGATTTTCTATTTAAGAATGTTTTCTATGGAAGCTATATTACAATGAAATTACATAGAAATAAAACTAAACTTAACCTTACGGAATAAATAGAATAATTCACTTAGAGTGAACAAGGATTTCGGTACAGAATTGGTTATGATGGTCATAGTATAAGAGGAGAAAAAAAAGATGTGTCCGTTTTCAGATGAACTTCCTATTTCAAAAGAAAGAAAAAAGTCAAAAAAATCCTCATTTTCGGATGCAATTAGGGAGAGTTATAACATCTATCAAACCTTCGGTACTCCGTACGCCAATGAGAATTCAGATCACTATCAATGAAGGATAAATAAATCGAATAATAAAGCAGAAAAGACATGAAAATTGAAAAATTAGTGCAAGGATTTACTTATTTCTTGCTTAAAAGTTAGATTGGGAAGTTGTTAAAAGAAAAACGAATTCAAAAATTCATGTACCAGAACATCAACATCTGCACTGTGAGAAAATTTCTTTTGGTTAGCACTTGATTTCTTTAATAGGAAGTCTTTTTTAATATTTTAAAGATGTTATAAATTAACAATAAAGTTAGTTTAATTATAAGTTTTCTTTCGTTGTGAAAATTCAGCGGTTGTGTCTACAACTTTTAATTCTTTATCTTTATTTTCACTGTGATACAAGAAAAATATGAAACAGTTCAAAAGTATTTCGTTTCGAAATAGTGAAAACTATTCTTTACCGATAACGGATAAAAGTAAATAACTCTCTCAGATCCATAACAATATGTCCTTTTAAAAAGTTTCTGCAGTTTAAGACATTTCTAACAAACTTTTTTTCTTTTCTTGAATAAGTAATAAGGAAGGATCTAAAAAAGTAACTCCTGTCTGTTTGTTTGATTTTAGGAAATGAATAATTCTGAACGCAGCTTGAACTATGAGGAACAAATAATTCGACATTTCATGCTGCTCTTATTCAAGCATGAAATTTGTACTCATGCTTTTGCAAGAATTTGTTTGTTTGTTGGAATGCAAATTACATTTTATTGTTTCAACTGAAATAGTTCACCAATCACCGTGAAAATACTACGACAATAGAAAAAAAGATTGAAGGAAATAGCGCGGCCTGCTTTTGATGTTCTTCTGAGGTGTCCTGGGAACTTTTTAAAGTTTTGCACTACTTTTCACCTACATATTCGCAGTTGCCAATCGCCCTGGAGTTATGCAATTGCCTGCACATGTTGATTACCTGCATAAATACATGTTTACCTTTCCGTAGGGAGCCCGTCGGCTTTTAGCGAGAAGCCCTATAATAAGAGAGCAATGAAAAACTGCAGTAATACATATTACAGAGCAACGCGGTGTCAAAATGACATAGTCGGAGGGACTCGGCCTCGAAAAACAGAAGCTTCATTAACATAATGAACTCGGCCAAGTGGAAGGGTCTGCGGCGAAGGGAACACGTCGCCATTTGTTCAGCGACAATAAGTTTATTGACTAAACATCGTAATGAAGTCTTGGAACGGATGGGAAAAGGTCTAATGACAGATGGGTCTGTGTCATAATCACATGCTATAAAAGGAAGATTCCGACTTGAAAAACAAGGCTTTTGAAGCCGTCATTAGACACACCTCTGCCCTGCCACTGCTTCCACGTACCATAATTTTTTCCTAAAAAAAATTGTTTGTGACCGTGTAGTTATAAAACGAGCAAATTAAAAATTATGCACCGGAAAGCTGTGCCGTCATTATAGTAACCAGCAGCCATTTTCAGCTTTGAAAAATGTAAATAGAAGAACGCTGTCGCCAACGCATCCTTCTTAGCAAAAAAAAAAACGAGGCTTTCAATTCACTCTTTTTAAACGTCGCTTAACTGAACTGACTAAGGATTAAGTCGAATCTCATTTATTCAAGTAAAAGAGATGTCACAATTCCAGAGACGTCAGTTTGTACTTAACATTGACGGATGGAGTGATAATGCGAATATGGCGACATCATTATTATCGAGTAAATGGTGAGGGAAGGTTCTAGAATATAATGGCAGGTAAGGAAATCATTAAGAGTAAACTCCCACCTCAAAGAAAACTATTCCAAGAGGTTAATTACCGATTCTGTGCAAATGAGTTCTAATAGTAAACAGAGGCGATTAAAAGGCACTTGATCTGCATCTGTGAAGAAAACTTTTTTGTAAACTGTTACTGATTTCATTCGTGTTCAAAGTAGTCTGTGCTTTCTGGAATCGTGGGAAGTTTGTGAAAATGCGATGCTTAAACACCTTTCATTCTCTCTCTCTCTCTTTTTTTCTTATTCTTAGAACAATAAAGAAATTAAAAAGACTAACAATTAAGATTAGAAGTAGATTCCGCCCCATGAGAAACAGCGAATCTTCTACCATCAGCATTAAAACCCTTGTGTTGAAGCCAGTGGTGTCGTGAGTGATGGACATCTACCACTGGAGCCGATTTCACACACTGCCTCATTATGTTACCCGTAAATGAATTCTCAAAATTCAAATCTCCTTTTCCTTTTAAGATGACACCAGAGATACTTGCAAAGGAAGCGCCAAATGGTGGCCGCTACATTGCAGAACTAAATACTCTTTTTATCGCATTAGACTTCGATTAAAATCGCCATTATCCGCGTGGGTCTTATGGATCTTCCCGCAATCAATTTGTTCGATCGCAGTGGGTGGTTTATCTTCCAAGAGTGATCTCAGAGCAACCTTAAATAAAAAAATAATAACAATGGCTACAATAATAGTACAAATAAAAAGCTAATTGCAATTAAGATTAATCTATTAATCTTTAAATAAATTGTAATTAAAATATAATCAGAGTAATATTATTAAATGATTATCTTACATTAGATGTTAAGTGTTTTAAAGAATTCTAATAATTAACATTTGTAATGAAAATAATCGACATAATGACTTTTATTAATGATGATATTTATAATAGACACTGAATTATTTAATTTTTTTCTTAAGATCTTTCCACTCTGAAAAACTTAAATGTAAATCCAGATATATTGATTGTAAATATATTTACAATAATAACAAGGAAAATTGTTTAGAATTTATCTAACTATTTATCTTAATACTTATACATATTTTAGTATTTATCTTAATACTTATACATTTAATACTTTTATATTAAATTCTTTAGTTAACACAGGAATTATTCTGTTTTGGGATTTGAAAACTTAAAAAGATTAATCAAGTCCTTCAAGAAGATAGAAAATTTGCACATTATCAAGCCGGGTTTCTTGTTAAAAAAGTTATACAATCTGAAACAACTGTCCTACAATCCTTACAGTTATAAGATATATTTAGAATTCTGAATAACGTTCACAATTAAATTCTGAACAATAGAAATTGATAACTTCTATGGAATCTGAATCTGAATCCATTACAAACGAGTGTGTTTCTTGAAGACATCCGTCGCCATCTTTTATTTTGCAGCTGCGTCAATGATTTGAATGATATTAGTTCTGCTTCAGCTTCATTCAAACATCTCCATCTACATTCTTAGCTGTCTCTTATTCTATATCTAACTCTATTACTATTACTTTAGTCCTTTTTATTTATTTTTTAATTAAAGAGAAATTGAAGCTGTTGTAAATTTACATTTTACTTTTCAAGTTAAAGTTTACAAAGAAAATGAATAATAAAAATTAAGTTATGGATTATAAAAGTTAAATTTTTGAACAAATGATGTTCTTACTATGTATTCTTTGCTGGAACGCATTGTTTTTTAATATTATTTCCTCCTCCTACTCCCGTAAATATTGAGGACTCCAACCTGATGAGTATCTCTGCGCGAAACAGTCCAGATCGAGATTGATTCGATTTGAATATAGAAATGGTTTATAAAGCCATTTATATGTTATTTTAATTTTAAACGGGCAAAATGGAAGCAGTAGAGCATTAGATAGTTGTATCATTACTTGAGTTCAACATTGCTGAATTTTGTGTTGGAGAAATGAGTCAAACGTAAAAGTGCTTTACAAAGTAAGATATGAGGGTTTATAGTAATATGGAAGGAGTGTTTTATTTTGAAACAATTTTCTGCATTCTTGCATAAAACATTATTTTACACGTACCTAAAAAAAAATATTTATTTTATTGCTTTTTCAATGTAACTTGAATTTAAATATATTTTTTAAATATCGAAGGAGATTGTCTGCGGAGGCGTAACGGGAACAATTATACCATAAAACTGTCTAAAAGGCGTTTTGCGAAATATTAGACGAATCATTTAATCGAAAATTCAATAATTTTATTTCCTTCTGTTAGTAGGCAGTTCTCTCACTATCAATATGTTTACAGGATTTACTCTTCCAAGAGGGATTTTCCCACTCCGAGTGACCTCATAGAAAGAATATGCTATTATCATGACCCAATTCTCCATCAAAACCAATTCAATATATTTGTTAATTTTATTATGTTAAAGTTTGTGTGAAAAAAAATTATAAAATTACGAATACATAATATCTCTGAAAAGCAGGAACTTTAAAGAACATTAATATTTTATACAATTGCAATAGTTAGTAGTAATAACAACAATAACACTTTATATGAATATTCTACATCGAAGAGACAGTTCCTGAGGAGGATTAATTTTTCGGTCTTTACATTCGACCATTTACAATAGATCAAACGCCAAATCTGTCCTAAAGCACTTTTGATAGAAATCAATTGTGAATTATATCAAAAGGTGATGTTATTCAGTAGCTTTAAGTCAAGTTATCTAAAATCATCTATAATTTTTATTATATTTTTACATTAAATTCTCACAATGACTAATCCCTTTAAATCAAGAAAACACAACATTTAGTAACATGTTACATTTAACTCCAGAGTTTTCTAACTTAAGAACTTGTTAGTCAGAACTAATAAATATGATAATGGAAAAGTAAGTCAAACGACACCAACCAACAATTAATGGAATTTATTGAACTTGCACTACTTTTGAAGAAACTTATTACTTTGCAGTTTGTCAAATTAATTTAAAGATCAAGTAATTGTAATTTTATACTAAATTCATCATAATATGAATGTACATCTTTTAAGTTTTATTATAGACTGAAACTTATACTTTTACTTAATACTTTATAATTATTCTTTAAAACTGAAATACTAGAACAAAATAGGACAACGAAAAATAACAAGCAATATTTAACTTATATATGTATTTTATAGTGATTCATTAAAAATAACAAATTGAAAGCAATAAATGCAACGCGGACATCAAAAATTTCTCTTGGGTAGTTTCCTATTAAAGGTTTTAAAGATTGCTTCAAAATAGGCTACTTCTAAATTTAGGATTACATCTTAGTTACTTTTTTAAAGTTTACTTATTTTATTTTCCAAAAACCTCAATTTAATTAAATCATTGTTATTTCCTTAAATTTTTTAAAGCCCAAATTTGATATAAATGCTCTAAATTGCATTAAAAAAATAACTTCAGATTTTACGTTTTGAAATTAACATTGTTCAAAAATGTTATCATCAGTATTACATTTGTATTTTTTTTGAAAAAAAAAAAAAAGATCTTTACAAAAACCGAATAAATTATGTAATTATATTGTAAAGAAACAACTAAATACTAAAGAAATAGAATCTAGTGATGAAAAGTTTTCTATTGAGGAAATGTATTTCAAATGCCGTAGCTTTTCGAAAACATTAACCAATTTTTTTTTTTGTAGTTTATTTTAGAATTGGCTTTAGATTTAAAAATAAAATAAAAGAAATGAAAGATTTACAATTAATTTAACAAATTGTGACCTCTAGCTTGAAAGAGTGAAATAATTATGATGTTGATAATCTTCGCAAATCGTTGAGTTCGTTGTTCGTCGTTTCGCGACGTTTTAAATTCCTTAAATTTGTTTTTTTTTTTTTAATTATCATAAATTATTGTTTTTTTCGTCCCCTATCCTCGCTTTGTCGTCGTCGGCTTTCGTCACAATACGTTGGCTCAAGATGCATTGTAAATATGATTCTGGAGTTGAGCAACTGTACCCAGAAGTGTCTCTGATCGTTAATACAATATATGAAACTGAAAGTCAAATATATGAAAGATACACCATCAGTTAATTATATCGTTATTATAATTATGAAAGGAGGAGGATTCAGTGAAGTCAGACATTGCACAAATCTTTTTTTTTAGGCAAACCTTGTTATACTGAATAAAACAGTGACTTCTGAAATTTGAAAGACATTTAGTAGCTGAAAAAGAAAAAAAAATAAATTATTTTTGAAGGTTGGAATCTCTTTGTTTAATTGCGATCTTTAAGAAACTCGTACATCTTCCAGTACATTAATTTACAACTAATCTATAATTTTTTTAAAACTATAAAGAGTCTGTTAAGTACCATCTACTATAAGAGCCTTATGGTTTGTTAAATAAGTTCATAGAAGATTCAAAAAGCTTCAGCATCATTAAGAACAACAGCAACAATAAGAAGAAATGTTTAAGAAATTTTAATAAGGAACAGCAAAAGGGGTTTTCAAGAAATTTTAATAATAAGTGATAAAAGTCAATTTCTTGTCTAACGGAATAATTCAGCATGATTTGACTTTCGTTTTTACCAGTTTATGGTAGAATAGGAATTTTATGATATATTTTTTTTTTAATTTAACACTTTTCGTTACGAATGAATTGAGTTAACAGCCGTTTGTATATTTGTAGATTTCTTAAAATAGAGACTTCTTGCTGTTGCATGAAAATAATTCAACTGGTAAGAATCAAACTAATCACATGTTCCCAACTGCTTTCTACACCCCTAGTAACTCCTCTCATCATTATGGTTATTACTTTTTTTTATTTTTCAGTTTGATACTGAGCCTACATGTATCATCCGTCCATTTTATGTCCACATGAATATCCTGTTACCATACACCAAAGTTACAAAATAAAAATTCTAATACTTATAATAATATTGAGTACTGCTTTTTTTTAAAACATTGATGAATTATATTTTAAACAAAAATTTTATCACGAGATTTTTCGTGACCTGTCGGATCACTTGACAGCATCTACATCGTTTCCAGCTGCATTGTTTCAATCTCGGTATTTAGACTTTCTTTTTAATGCAGATTATAAAGATTTCTTTTGAGCTTTGAGTTTTCCCCTAGGACCGTAAGTGTAAAATGTTTTTTTTTTTGTTTTTTTTTTGTTTTTTTTACGCTAAACCCGTTATCAATTTTGGGACAGATGATAATCCTAAATAAAATATAAATAATTTGGTACTGTCTTATCTTAGCATTATTTTGGCATTATTTCGTTTTTTTCTTTGATTTGCATTCATTTGAAATTGTCTTAAATTATTTTGTAAACAAAGTTTTTTAATCAGCTTTGCTTAAACATCCTTTGCTTAAATTAAGCAACTTGTTACGGTTTCTATACTTGCTAAATTAATTTATTTAGCACGTAATTCTCTACGTTTATTTTACATTGCAAACGCTTAAGTTAGCTTAGGTCTGCTAATCCTATTGTAGCTGCACGAATTCGATTTTAATAAATGATTAATATGAAAGATAGGTGATTGGTTTTGTTTAGCTAATTTACAATGGGATTTTTAAAATGGAATCCATTGGTAATATATTATAAAGACAAGATATAGCTGCCCTTATCAACTTTGAATACTCGCTAGTTAATAGAGCATAGTTGTAGAAAAACAAAAATAGCTGTTCAATGACGGTATGTTGACGGTTTTTAGACCGTAGCACTCTGCCTACAAAGAAATTGGTCAGAAATTTACAAAATCAGTAAGGGTTTTTCAAATAAGCACTTAGATATTCTAGAAAATGTTTCAGCTTAGTCAGGATCACCGAGGGACGCACAATGACCGTTTCTGCCTTGAACTCGCTGTCTAACAATCGGATATGTAATAAAACCAACAGGAATCTGCCTTGTAATCAGCTACCAAAAGACTTGACCTTTGTAGGAAAAATAGATTTTGAGTTATCGTGTTTAAAGAAAGACGGACAAAGGACGGATATGAGTAATTCGACCTGAAATTGCATTTTAAGTTTTGTCTTTAATGCAGAAAAAACCTCGTTGCAAATATTAAATCAACTTACAATACCCTGTTGTGTTTAGCTATTATTGATATCTAGCGGAATATTTTTAAAAAAAAGGGAAATACGATAAAAATAAATCAATCTTACAGTATAGCTTTCGGTTTTGGACATTTGTTAAATTTCTTTCATTTTAAGTCTGATTCTTTTACTTTGTAACAAGTAAGCTATTTCAGAATATTTGTAAAATGCTTTTATAAAAAATAAATAAATATAATATAAATCCTTGATTGCATTTTTACTTATGGAAATAATTTCAGTTAAATTCAGTTAAAATAGAAAAAAAAAACTACTATTTAACCCTCAGAACACCTGTACAAGAAAAGATTCAATTGTAATGGACCCACAGCTGGGAACCAAAAGGAAAGAGTTCATGAAATGAAAACAACCAGAAATTGTAATTCAGATTGAAATTATGATTGCTTACTTTTTTTTTTATTTCATTTATTTTTTGGTCAGTTCTGTACATTTCGTTTCCTTATACGATTGTCATACATGTGACAATCTGATATCTTTTTTTTTCTTCTTTTAATTAATAAAAAAGGCACAGCTGAATTTAATGTACGTTCCTTACGCAGTCATTTACCTTCATGTAAGCGTTACTGAATCAAAATGTAAAACTTCAAAAATAAATTATGTCTATAAATTTCACACACTTTGACTTCACGAATGCTTCAGGTGTCTACTGTTGAAGACTTTTCTCTAATTTCCTATTCAATGTGTAGAATCCTTGGAAAGTAAATTAAATTTATTTTAAACAATTAACAATCATTTTTATAACTTCAAATTTCATACCATTCATAAATTAAAAAAAGAGCAAAAGCTATAACTATAAATTATAAACTGATGATTAAAATTCAGTGTTGTTGACAGAATCAATTAATGTTATTAAGAAACTAATTAACTAATTCCATTAGGAGTAATATCTAAATAAAAAAAAAAAAAATTGACGAGATTGAAATATTTCGTTTTCATTTTTTTTAAATAACATATTAAATTAAATTATTAAAAAAAAAAAAAAAAACTTACACTTAATCTAAGAATAAAAAATATTTGTCTATTAAACTTTCAGGATCGACGTATAACATGAAATTCCTTTTCATTCTTGTAATTTTAGTCAAATTCAAGTTTATTAAAATTGTTATTACTTTTGTTAATTATTGCTATTACTCTAATCATAAAGAAATAATTAAAAAAAATGTACTATAAAATTATCCTTACAATTTTTCTATGTTATATTTACGAATTCTATTACACTAAAAACTCGTTTATCCGAATCGATTTATCTGAAAATCTGGCTTATCCGAAAGATTTTTAGAACATTTTAAAACTATATAAAAAACATTTTTCCGCCGCTATAATCAATATTTATTAGCGTACACAAACGATTATATAAGTGTAACTCATTAATAACATTAATATACAGTAATTAACTTAGTTAATACCGGCATTAATAACTTGTACAGTATATGCTTAACGCAGTATATTCCGGATTATCCGAAACGGGCGTGGTCCCATCAAATACGGATAAACAAATTTTTAGTGTAGTTAGTAAATCTAGCTTCATACTGAAAGAGCCAACTTACAATTTTTTTAACGATTTTATGATCAGGCAATGGCGGCCATAAAATTATCAGCCAACTAATCTAATTTTAGTTTCTATCTAATTTTAGCTAAATAAATAAATAATAAATATGAGGATGTTCAAAGTAATAATAATCAACAAGTAGGCATTGAAACATGTTCTTCATATTTACTTTAATTCCTTATAAGAACTTTGTTTGAGGTAATTTATTATCTGAAGAGGTACATTGTTCAGTTTGTGGAATTGAAACTGTAAATAAAGAAATACTTTTTTTAAAATTTGTTTAAATATTATCTGTTTAAAAATATCCATTCAAAACTAACTTCTTTAGCAATGACTTGTTGAACTACAACGGAAGCAGCTATAACAAAAAGCTTTCTGAAAAGATGTTGACAAACGTTCAAGTGGTTTTGCTATAGAAAGTATAAACCACTTTTCTTTCCTTACTACATTCTAGAAATAAGCATAAATTTTTAAAAAGTCAAAAAATATAACTTAGAGAAAGTCTGGTACCCTACAAAAACACAATAGGAATTTGTTCTATGATGAGAATTTAGGAGAAATACAACCACTTTTCTGTGAGTTGTTTCACCAGTTTCTCTCCCCTATTCCACTCCCATACAAGCAAATTACAGCAGCCACGAGTATAATCATACGTCCAGCGAGGCGTTGGCGGTTAGAATTGTCGCGTTGTCGCATCTGTCGTTGTCGTAACGAGAACTCTATTCGGTGGCAATTTGTCAGCGCTTTGAGGGGTGGACATTGTCGGTGTGGGAGAGCAGCAAGGGCGGGGAGAGGTGGGCCGCAGCCACCGTCGGTCTCGACAACAAAACTGCTTTTGTTGGGCGACATCTATATCGTAAGAGCCAAACAGACCTGGGTTTCGGGGAAACTCTGTTCTACGCCCCCACACGGTCGAGTATCAATAGAACAGGATCGCAATCCCCAACGTACAAATACGAGAAATGCTTACCAACCGTGAATAAATCAATCTCGCATGTGCAATAGCGATCATTTACAGCACCCTAAGTGGCAGCAAATGATACGGAAATGATCATTAAAAGCCTTGCCTTGGTTTCAGTGGTTTCTGCAGAGATTTGAACAAGCGATTGGAATACCACGATTACAATAAATGCTTTACTTTGCAAGTTATCAACACTGAATTATGGGTTTATTAGACATTTTAAAAGCAGTTATTACTGTCTAGATAAGAAACTGGAAACAAATTCTAAAATCAACTCATGAAATATACTACTGTGGTTAACATAATAAGCATCAAATGGGAAGAATAGGGAAGAAATTAAGAAATTTTCTCTGACTAACAAAACTGAAATATAGAAAGAGATTACAGTGAAAACTTCAAAAGATTTCATTTATTTTCTTCAGATTACTTCGCTTTCGATTGACCGAACATTCAGATAAAGTAGAAAGTTAATCATAAATTCGTTTTTCAAAGAAATCAATGGAAAAAATATGACTTGCCATTTAATGCTTTTTAATTTATTTTAGAATATTCTTTATCTGAATTGAAACACGGCACAATCCAGTGAAAACGGCCATTTATGAACTTAAAAATAATGTTAAAGTTTATGACATTTAAGTGAATATATCGAAATAAGTTTCAAATCAGTGATTTTACTATTATTGCTTATACTGTAAATATTTAATGTTTTCTGTTTATTCTCCAAAAAATGGAATAATTAGCTTATAAGTCATTCAATGTTAGATTGTAAATTTATAAATTCATAATTTATTGTAACATTTATAATCTAATATTTAAATTTAAAAAAAAATATATTTTTATAGAACACTTAATACATACATCTTTTTGAGAACACTTAATAAATAAAATAGCTGTTTACCCATTCAGTACAAGATTCATTTGTAAAATATAATTTATACATTACTTCATTCTTCATTTTACAAAACAACCTTGTTTACTTTACTCTTTAGGTCTCTTTTAAAATAGGAGATCAAGAATTAAACAAGATATGTCAAATATTCGACTTAACTTTTTTCAAGAAACAGCTCATAAATGCGTCATCAGCAACTTGATTTCACTTATCACAAAAAGTACATATTAGCTTCAGTTAGGTTTTCAGTCTTAGTTTAAATTAACTGAAAATTCGTTGACCAAATCTGTTTATTATCACTTTAAGTTCCGTTGAAAGTCTAACGGCAGAAAGGTACGTAATAACTGAGCAGATATGTGTTATAATAATAAAATAAAGCATGTGGAAAGAAGACAGATTAAAAAAAAAAAAAAAGCAGAAGAGGGAGTACAAGAAAATCTTCTTCATAGTGAAAAGCAATTTATCATGTTTTTAAAGCGAGCTGGCAGGCGGTAGTTTGCAGATCACCTCACCCTTTCTTGTATCATTCACTGGCGTACACAATTTCTTACAGTGCAAGGTAAATTACAAGGTAGAGACGAGAGTGGCTGTACCCAAGCACTGTAAGTTTCATTAGCCATGCACAGACCACAAAAGGATTATGGATTTAGTGCTGCTTCCAACCAATACAAAGGGATGACAACACTTGGTCTGATCACCTGTTCGTCGAAGTATCCATTACATCCAAACAATATTCTTACAGCTGCGTTCAGTGATTGATAATAAAAAAAGAGTGCGCGTTAAAGAAAATAAGCTCGCGACTCTTTTTTTCTCTTTTTATTAGAAAGTTTTTTTTTTTTCTTCTCTTCTTCCTCTTCTTTTCTTGTACCCTCTACTTATCTTCTATTGATTTTAAATTGATTTGTTCAAAAGTTCTTGTAACACGGGAGTCTCAAATTCAATTTTAATTTTTGTAATAGAAAACATTTGTTTCCAGTATTTCTTTGCAATAAATTGAAAAAAACGAAGAGGAAAAAATAGATTTAAAAGCTATAATTCTTGAGGAAATGAGTTCTATTATAATTCTCTAATGGAAAAAAAAAATAGTCAATTTAAACAGATACAATCAATTTACGGAATATAACAGATATCATTTTCAAAAAAGAAAAAAGACTTGTCTTCTTGTTATTACTGAATTTTTAAGATGATAGTTTTTACAGATTGAAACTCATTTGAATTTTAAACGTTTTATAAAAATATAGAATGTTCTGAAACTAGTTGAAGATGAATTTGGGTTCTTAAAGACTCTTTATCCATTAGTCATTTTAATTTAATAAACACTAAAGAGTTTCTTTTCATATAATAAATAGAATATAATAATATAGAAAGATGTCCTTTCTTTATCTACTCATTTTACAAAAAAATTCTGCTAATGTTATCATGTTTAATTGCAACGGTTTTTGAAAAATTAGTTACTTTATCAATTTTTAAGCTTAGAAAGGAAGCTTTAAATGTCTAAACGGAATACAAGTGAATCCTCACAAATCAAATGAAATAAATAAATAAATAAATAAAATAATTCTATTATAAAACTTGGTCCTTCCATTTCAGTTGGCACAGCATCTTCTGTTATCATACACAAAGGGTTACAAAATATAAGATAAAGAAATAAAGGCAACAAAGAAACCTAAATATTTGGGCATAACTGGTCGAATCTTTAATAATACAATGTGAATATTTATAGTCATAATTAAGACAAGTAACTGAGTAACTTCGCCTTTTAAAAAACACGATAATAAATGATAATACGATAAAATATCGATAACATGGATACAAATGAAGCTATAATCTTTTATTTATATTTATTTTTTGTTTTTATTTTAATCAAAATCTAATGTAAAAATTAAAAATACAAAAAATGTAATTATAAATAACATTTGAATCTTCTTGTGGAATATTTCAGAACCTTAGTATTTCGTATTTACAGAAATACGAGCCATAGAAATTAATTTGAAATTGTAAACTCTTCCTTATTTAAGATTTTTAAAATTTCAAACTTTACTTAAAGTTTACAATAATAAAACAAATACATTCTATATAGCAGCGAATATTTTTCGGGATCTCAATCTGTACCCCTTTTTCAAGCTTGTATTCCAAAATACAATAACAATTAAAAAAGGAAAAACATTTATAATAAAGAAGATATCTTACATTAGGTATTATTTGTTGAACAAAGTAAATGATTACAAAGAACCGTAATATTAACAATATTCAATTGCTTAATAATGATTCATAATTCTTGTCTAATGATGAAATGGAATTGTTCTTTTGCTATGAAATTTGTCAACAGTTTGAGATTCTATTCTAATTCACAAAGTATCTACAACTTTACCTTTATACCTGTTAAGGTGTGAAAAATTGCGTGAAAACAAAGATTCTTTAATTTTTTTCGATTTAGATCAATCCAAAGTTCATGAATGCTGCTAAAACTAATTCACTTAATAGTTTACAAAAATAGGTTTCAAAATTTATTTCCTTTACTTTATAAATTCCAATTAGGAAAATGGAAATTGGAAAAGGAAACGAAAATAATAAAAAATGAAAAAAGTATCAAGTCATGAAGTTTACTTACATTCTCCATCGTCTCCAATAAAATTTGAAATTCAACTCTTAAGTTGAATTACCTTTTATTCTTAAGTCATGCATTTTATTGCTTATTCAATATTATTATTTTGTATTATGTAATATAATACAATAATAATGATAAACATAAAACATACATTATAAAAGATGATTCAGTTTACTGTCAAACGAAATAAACTTCGTGAAAACAAAATTCGGAATGTGTGAAACAATTACTGAATTATTAAAGGAAATTTATTATTCAGGTAAAATTACATTTTAATGTTTTCTATTTATATGTGATAATTGTGATAAATGGAATTCCGTCTGTGATATTTTACGAAAACTAAGATTTTTTTTTTTTTGTTACAAAAAAGAAAAATAATGAAAAAAAAAAACAAAACAAAAACATGATCGTATTGAAATAAATAAAAATCTGTGTAATGAGGGAAAAAAATATAAAAATAAAACTATTATTATTATCAATCAATGTTGTAAACATTTAAAATAAACCACAAAATATATCAATTTTGTTTTGCATTCCACATTGATTCAGTTGAATCTGTAGATTATGATAATTAAAAGAAAATCGAGGATGAAACGTGGATATCCAATATAGATAGAAGATTTTAATAACTTCACAAGATCATTTTGATATATTTGAATTTAGAATCACTTTCTTAAGTAAATAATAAGTTTATAAATTTACTTTTTCTTTCCATTATATTTATCCATAAACCCAGTAGTTACTTCTCTTGAAAGAACCATTACATAAAGATTTATTGAGCTTAGAAAGGCATGTGACAAGTCTTGGTTTGTAAAAGTTAGTTGATCGTTGGAAGTGCTTGGACAATCTTCGCTGCTTGTCACTTGAACAGTTTAGTAGCGTCCGTTGAATTTATGTCTTAAAAAAGAAATACGAAAGATTGCAAACTAATTGGCACCTTAGTAGAGATAGGATATTCAGTATTTGGGACTAAAGTGGCGAAGAATATCGTTGCATTTCTTAATTAAATTTCCACAAATTATCATAACATTTTGTACGTTACTTTAAATTACTTCAAAATCTGTAATATATAAAATATGTGTGCATTTTATATATTACAAAATAAATATATATATATAAATGAATATTTTTCCATACTACAAAGTTGCTTTTTTTTTAGGAAAAAAAATAGTTATAAACATTGAAAAACAGGAACTTACGAAAAACTTTCGCATTTTATTGAAATTTTACTGCATATTTATGTATGTAGGGCTATATATGTATATTGCTATTTTTTTTCCGGACAAAAACTTGTCTTTTTAAGTGCATGTAAACTATAAATGTTGATTCATAACGAAAAATTTACTTTTCCGCAAACCTAAACTTAAAAAGAAATCTTAAATAAGAAGAATAAAAATCAGGTTTTATTACTCTTTGTTTCTTTTGTTTTGAAGAAAGGAATTTAGAATTTCGGATTTTAAAACTTTAGCGTATTTTTCAATTTAGAGTATAAAAGAACTTTCATTTTATTCTTAATATAATAGTGTAGCTTGCTTATACTTAGTCAAGAAATATTGATTTAGCAAGAAATTTTTTTTTAAAAAAAGACGATTTTTGAAATGTCTAAGTATTAATATACAAAAAGTATTCTTGTAAGCTTCTTGATAAAAATCATAGTTCTATATTTGGGAATTAAAATTATTTACCCCTCATTAAAGAAAGAATATCTTTGAGAAATAATCCAACATCTGTAGAAGCCCCTATTTAAAAGATTGCAGCTTTTTCTTTTTTCCTTTTGTTCAAGATTCTGTTATCTTGAATTAAAATATCAAATTTTCTTTCAATAAATAAATATAAATTCTCGCTAAATTGACAAGTGCCGTATCTGTTCCGCCCAACACATTTTCCGGAGTTTGATAGACAACAATAAGTCGTTAAAGAGAGCGGGAAGCTATGCACTCCGGTTTCGTAGTCATTAGGCTTAATTGTACAACACAGGGTTCTGTTTAACCTCATTAAGGGGCAGCCGAGTGGGGCTCGCATTTATTGGGCGATCGGTCGACCAAGGGATCAACCGCCGGGCCACTCAGAGGCTGTACGGCCGGTTTAATAACAGAGGCTGCTGCATTTGCATCGATCGATGTGGCGGGCTTGGCGGAGTGCCCGAGACCAGGGGAGTTGCGGCCGCCGGGTCATTAGCAAGGCGGAGAACAGGTACCCTAGACAGGCGGGAAAACTGGGGATAGTTGTTTCCCGAACCCTCGTTAAAACATCGACTCCCCGTCTATCTACCTTTTTTTTTCTTTTCTTTTCTTTGCAGGAGATGGGCGACTAAAATACAGTAACAAGAACCTGGCAGGCGGTTATTAGTCGGTTATATGGAAAGAGGTAATAATACGAATAGATCATTAGATGTTAATTGCAAATCGTTGTCATTCGAGGCGCGAGAAAAACAGTAAAAACTGGAAAAAGGTGTCGGTTATTTCCCAGATCTACACAAAAGTACACCTAATTTGAACTGTTCAATACCAGGAAAGAAATTAATTAAGCAAATCAGGGTAGAACCCCTTGAAATCAAGTGAAAATTGAGAATGTTGCCCATGGAAACAGCAACAACGGAGTTTTCATTTGCAAAAACACGGTGAAAATAGAACTCATTACAGGCAAATCAATCGATCCGTGTTGCATTAAGGGTGAGATATAATATTCGAAACATAATCTTCCTAGAATTTAATTGCAAATCTCTTTTCAGAACTTAATAAAAAATCAGAGTTACGCTTCATTAAAAGTAAAAGTGAATGGATTTAGTTGAAAAGCTTGTTTTAACGAGTCAGCAACAAAACCAGTTACAAATAGTGAGTTCACGTTGGCTGGTATAGAAACATACCAGTCCAAATAAGCAGCCAATTAATGGTGACAGAAACTCAAGCTAACTTTCGTTTTAAATATTATTTCTTTTTCTTTAATCAATGTTTTATTACGATTTTATTGCGTTTACTTTTTATGTAAAATAGATTTTGATAATAAGTCTTAAAATTAAATGTAATAACATTTAAGACTCCAAGCAAATGCTACTAGAAATTTATGAAATTAATGAAATAAAGAGTAGAAACGTAGACGATCTATAGGATATATAATTCGGTTGAAGAATTTTTAATTCCTTTCAATAAATAAAATGATCAGAAGTTTTAATACTGGTTTTTAGAAATATTATGATTGAACAGAAAAAAATATTGTGATGAAAAACAAGCACAGCCTTTTTGGATTTTAAATTTATATTCATTAAATTCTCGTATACATTAAATATGAGATTTACGTAAATGTTATGACGTCATCACCAGCAAATTTCTAAAGAGAATCCGATTATTTACTCAACATCCAAATTATATTTCTCTACTTCTTCAAAGTTGCCGATATTTCATCAATCTGGTTGAAAGATGATTCTAATTAATAAATATATCTGAAAAGATCAGCAAAAACTATACTTATTAAAAAGAGTAATAATCCCCAGTAGATATTAACAAACAATGATTTCGAATAATCTCAGTAATTTATGAGCTCTGAAAACTTTTGACTCTATGATGAAAACGTTTGTAAACTGTTGAGTTTAGTTACAGCTTCACATAAATGTTGCTTACAATAAAAACAACCAATGAAAAAAGAAAAGTAAAATGGATATCTGTGATTGATCACAAGAACAAAGTCGATGTTAGTCAATTATTTGAATATGGTAATCATTTGAAACTTGTTGAGAATTGTTTGGAAGAAATCATTCCAACAGCAGAAGATATAGTTTTATCACTTGTCATATTTGTCCTCTTATAAGCAGGTCACAGTAGTTTGTGGATTGACAATTTGTCATCAGCATTTAATAAACCCATTTCTAAGCTTTAAACAGAAATGCTGCCACCTCCACAAACTGCCGAAGTTGAGACAATATTTACTTGTTACGCTTTGGAAATGGATAATGCATGAAGCATGTCTTGATCTGCCCAAGTAATTTTTATTCCGAAACAATCCAAGGCCAAATAAATCTTGTCGTCTTGTCTTAAAATGGCGACTTCAAATGTAGGGAGGCAACGAAAACCGAATGTTTTGAAATGTGTTTAATAGCTTAAGTTCGACCTGGGTGTGTTGCGACTAAATAGTAGGTTTGGTAGTTCGTTTACCATTCCATTGTTCGATATCGTCCAATCACAACTTGTCCACGCCAAATCATCCATAGGCAACAGCTACAGAGGAGGCGTCATTATACAATTTTATTGGACAATACAAATGCTCTTAAAGTCAGCCACTGACATGGCCATTCAGGCTTGTCTTGTATCAATAGGCAACGTTTAGCAAAAACCTACTTATCTTGTTAACAAAGAAAGAGTCTCAATTTCTGATGGATGATTACACAGTGTCAACAAAATTCAAATAAAATAAAACGGGATTAACACTTTCAAACAAAGAAATATCGACATAATCATTGGTAAATAAAAGTGAAAATAGATTCCATTGTGTTTTTCTTTCTTTGTAAATAAAACAGAATGAGTATTTGATAACATGTAGATAAGATTCAACTGACGAACACTAAGCACTATAAAATAGCTGCCCTTGCAATCTTATTCAAAGCAAAAGCAAATAATAAATGTACTAACACAAGCAAGTTTATTGAAATTAAACTATGGAAAAAAAGGTTTCAAATACCTTAACAAGGTGCTTGTTTATAGCTTTGCAAATGAAGTGAATTTAAAATTGAAAAAAATGGCTAAATTTTGTTTTGAATTCTTTCCTATTTGATTTGGATTGAAAAGAAAAAATGTAAAATTTGAATTTTTAGTATAACAGCGCAAGAAATGAATAGTATTTTAAGCAGAATTGTTAACATGTATGAAAGTATTTGTATCGATAGAAATTGAAAATAAAGTAGCAAATTTCTTCGTCAAAAATAACTGAAAAAGCCTGAAATAAAATGTTTAGTTATGGAAATTGGCAAGAACTAACTAAAACCTTAAAACCTTAACTAAAATCTAAAGTGAAAGTTTTCTAGAGGTTTTTCTATTTATGAAAAATTATGAAAAAAATATTTTCCAATTGTTCTTTTCACTATCTTTGAACAACTCGATTAACTGAATAAAAAAAAAAGGCTCCAATGTTTTGATGATCATAAATCATAGCTACTTGAAACATACAGAAGGAAGCCAGTCTATATAAGTACAGAATGGGAGTTGATGTTTACACGACATAGTTCTCTTGCGATGGGTAATCACTAGCTTCTTCTATTAATTTGATTAGCATTGTCGCTGATGGAATGTGGGAGACCTCTGAAAATCCCTCCTCTTTCTGCTAGCAGTCATTTCTATGCTAATGACGCGTGTTAATCAAGTCCACCAATCAAGGCGTGTTTACAGCGTTTGCATTATTAATTGCTTTCCGCTTACAATTAGTGGAGATGATCTGTATTGCTCTCTTTGTATCTGGTGTCAGGATTTTCAAGTGGGAACCATCAAGATCCCATTAAAGTTTTTAGCGTTGAATGGTCGTAAGTTTATCCATTTTTCAAGAAAATAATGTAAGTTAAAATTACTGAATAGGCCGACGTCTTTTAAAAAATAAAACTATTAAAATTTTAATAACTTCTTAAGTAGTTATTAAAATTTGAAAATAGTGTATATAATAAAATAGACGTAGACGTAATAATCTTCGTATATACTATTCGTTGCTAAAATCAAAGTTAAGGTTTTTTGTAGGTTTAACTACTTTTGAAATGAATCATTAGAGGTTCCTATTAATATTTATTTTTTGATGTATGTTTATAAAAGCAAAATAATATTTTGAATATTTTATACTTAAATATTACTTACTAATAAAATGATCAATGAGATCATGTTTATTAAACACCTATAACAATTCCTTACAATAATTTGTAACATGAGAATAAGGGAACAAGCGGTGCACGATATATCGTCGCTGTTATATCAAAATGTCGTATGTAAAAATCTACACTTTTCAGTAGCTAAGAAAATCTTCTGCTTTCATTTTGTATTAACCGTAAATACTTGATACCATAATTTTAAACTTTGGTTGCCTCATCATGCAATATGTAGGTACTGGTTTTAACAAACTTCTTTTTGTAGTGCACTGTTACTTATATACGAAGTTTTACAATTAGTTATTTTCTTTTAACTTATCATGCGTTTTGTTTTTAATCTGTAACTTGCATTCTATCACCTGATCACATACAACAACTTGAGAGCAGATGTAGCTAACAAATACAAGTGTTTTTCCTCAACAAAATTTTTTTGGTAATTCTGACATACGACATTTTAATATAATAGTGACGATATCAAGGGCAAAGGTTCGTTAAAGTCTTTATTTTTAAGGATTATTATAAAAGCAATTTTGTAATTCGGAAAACTCCATCCTCTATGCATGTGTTTTTGTGATCCATTAGGCAGCGAGTTTTAAAATATAATTTATTTTTTTTTATTAATGAAAAGGACTTACACAAATCTCGGCTCTGGTTTTAAGCAAGAAGGATTGGGAGATTTCTTTTAAAAATTGGTTGAGATAAGTGATATCTCGAGTTGTACATTATTTTTAATCAGACTACTATTGAATCTTTGAAGTTAATTACTGAACAATATTAGAATTTATAAACTATCATTAACATTCACTAGTTTTTACATTTGATAAGTTTTATTAGAGCTATTTAAAAATTATATCATTACTTTTTAGATATGTGACAAAAGAAAAAAAAAATAATCATTACAAATCTGATGAATTATGTTTTTATTTTGACTTTTTATAATTAACAGTTTGATGGTTTGTGGTTCTTACTTGTATTTAAATGGTATATTGAAAGAGAGATTGAGAAGGAAATCATATTTGGTTGATTAAAATGTTTATTTTTTAATAGCGTGCTAATGAATCTTATCAGATGTATTTTAAACTTACCTGGTATACATGACATACTTACGTAATTCTTATCATTAATTTATAATTCAATTTTTATTCACTGAGTCAGTAAGTTATATACATTTAAAAATTCCAAGCTATTCACGTCGACTGATGAAAATGTCCGAAATTATAAGGAATTTTGAGATGTTAATATTGATTCTATATATAAAAATTGAACAATGGTGAATAAAGCACATAAGACTGAAGGTTCTAATTTAAAATTAATTTTTTAATTTAAAAGCGTTGTTTTTGGTTTTTATATCACATATGCTTAGAATCAACGGAAAAAAAGAACAAAAAAAATTCGATGTTAATTTTCTTAAAACTTTCTTTTAAAACAGAATTAGATAAAAAAAAATTAACCATAGCAGTTACGGAAATACGTTTAAGTTAATCAATTTCTTCAGGAATATTTGAAAAAGGCGGTATTGACAAAAAAAAGATTTTGATAAAACTTTGGCTTTTAAAAATAATTGTAGATAGAACTTTTCCTTTATGTTTTTTAATAGGATTTACTTGGTTAACAGAATTATCATAAATAAAAAAAATTACTTCGTTCAAATTTACAGTTTTGAACGGTTTACATAACTTCCAAAAGATGCCTCAACATGTTTTGTGATGACAAACGTAACTAAGGAAATGAATTAGGTATTTAATATTATCATCTTATTAAACTTCCTATGTTTTTTAATAGAAAACTTCAAAAATTTACTTTTTCTTTCAGAATTTCGTTGTTTTTTAGCAATCTTAATAATTCTACAAATTTTAACTTAAAAGCTGTTATTAACAAATAATCGCCTTGTAACTGAACTATTGAAATGGAAGGAATATTAATCTCTTTAATGTTTAAACCAAACAACGGTAGAAAAGGATTACATAATGGACTTAATTCGATTAGGGAAAAAAATTCCCCCAATGGCGTCCCTTGCTTTGGTCTCGCTTGGTTTCCCTGCTTTCGATATCGAACTGAAATTGGCTTCATTAATAACCGACATCAGGACCAGGAAAAAGCCATTCAAATTACGCCTATGACTATAGAGAGTAGATTGCTTTTCTGTGTGTTGATTCTTTGTCGGAGACTTAATTCCAAGAAGGCGGACTCTATGGAGGATATAATACTGAGTACTTGCCTTTTTTTGTGTGGTTCGTCTGCCATACATCTGATGATTTAATGATAGCTTTTCCAGTCCAAATCCATGTCGTCTCCATTTGCGTTTTTAAGTTGATTTTAGACTTGTCCGCCGCCTGTAATTAGATTCTTTTGTGCAAATCGGAAAAACAAATGCAGTTGCAGGGGTGTAAATCCGTTGTAACAGCGTCTTCCTTTCTCCTCCTTCAAGTATTTGATGAGCAACGGAAAAGATAAAAATCGTCTATAATTTTATTTCCCAGAAGTTTTCTATCCCATGCATTTCTTTATGTAAATCATAATAATTGTGCTGTTTTCACTCGATTGTATTCAAATCATTTATTCTGTCAGCAGCTGCTGAACCGAAATTACTCCAGATGTAATCTGAGTAAGATTCGAACTGTCCATTTTAGACAATGAGAATTGAAGACGTTTCATTGCGTGAGCTATTAAAAAAATATATTTGTTTTGTTGGAAATTTCCATACTTAAATATAGTGTTGTTTAAGTACTGAAAACAAAACATGTCACTTCATTATTAATGGACCCTTAACGTCTGGTTAGTGTCTTAGTGGGTTTTTGTAAAAGAGATAAAAACAATTTTAATAAAAATCCAAAAATAAATCCTTTCATCGTTTTCAAAACAACGTAATTTGAAAATAAGTGGTCAATAATAGGAGAGATATAATAAAAGCGATGGAATATAGTTGACTGAATAAAAGTTTATATGCTAAGATGTTTAGTTCGTTTTAAAGCTTCAAAACTCATCATTGCTTCCATGAAGTAAGTATTATTCTTGTAATTAAGCAAATAAAATAAAAACTGCTTTTGTATAAAAATTGCCTTTGCTTATAAAATAATACAAAACTGATTAGTCTACTTGTTAAAAACTGTTGTTGATTTGATACTGTAGGATCTTTCTACTTTTTCATTCCTGAAAACTTCCATTACAATATTCTAAACTACGTGAACTCTTTTTCTTTATGTATGTTAAAAAAAAAAAAAAAAAAAAAATTGAAGTAATTTGAAATTGAAATAAAACACAACCAAAATGAATTAAAACTTAACGTTTTTTTTTTGTTAAATAATACAGGTTGAATTTCGATTTTTCCAAATATCAATTAGGTCTAAACGAATCCAATTTTTGTGGATTTTTCAAAAATGTTTAAAAGAGGGATAAACGTCAGATATATATAGACTATATATATATCTGACACTTACCTCCTCTTTTTTTTTATTTCTTTTTTCTTCTTTTTTATAATTTTAAAGTATCCAAAGCAATGCATTAATAAAAATACAGAATTTTTTCTTCCTCAAAATAACAGTTAAATGAAGAGTTAATAAGAATTAATAACACAAGCTTTTAATACCGTAATAAAGTGTACCATTTAAATTTCACAGCATTTTTCACCAGTTTCTGGTTGCTTAGGTTTTGTAGAGCCTCCAATTAATTAGGAAAATACCTCAGTTTTTAAAAAACGATATCTGTGTATTCAGCCTAAATAGATCATAGTTTCGGGGAATTGTCAGATAACACCAACATTAGCCGTTTACTTTCGTATGGTCTATTAATGTTATTTTGACGAATATTTGGTATTTCCCATGGAAGGCACTGGGAGTGGGGCAGTGGACCTCGATAATGGTCTCCCGCCGGGCGCAGCTAATCGCTTCGAGTGTTGCTTAATGCAGCCATGACATTCCCCTTTTGAAGAGACGCGCTCTGCCATTTGAGCCGAAGACTGACAAATCCGACGATTCCACAATAGATTGTGACTGTTCTGATATTTCCCTCGCGCGATGCCAAAGCCCCATTCAACCACTCATCCCCCTCTTGCCCTTTTCATTCGATACACACTGATATTCAATGGCATTTGCCTCCAATGACAACGACTAGCTATCAATAGCCAAGAAAATGACTGAAACCCCCCCAAAAAAACCATTGATCGTAAGATAATTGCAAATTTTGATATAAAGCATTCATGCAAAGGCTGAAGATTAACAAAAAAAAAATGTTTACATATAATGAAAATTTGCCTAAAACTCCTGTCAAAAACCGAATGCGGAAGAGATTTCCGGTTTGGTCAATTTTTTGTATATATATTTCTGATATCTCAAACAAGATCGAATTTTTAATAATAATGAAATTTTTAAAACCAAATCCTTTATATTACAAATAATTATTATTTTCGCATTGTAAATTATTACTCTATTTTTTTAAATTTCGTATTGTAAATGATATAACTTTAAATTTATATTTATTTTATATGAATATAAATAAATGTGAAAAATAAAAGTGATTTTGAAGATGATCGTAATAGTACAGCTTAAACTTAATCTTCTGAGTTCTTACGAATAAACGCTCTAATAGGGACCTGGCACTTTAATACGAATAAGTTACAAAAACATTTGTCATTTAATAATTGAAAATTTAAGCTTTTTAAAACATCTGAAAAACTAGAAATTCAGGAAAAGTGCTGATGTGATAAGTGTTTTGAATTAAAACAAACTTATAGCTTATGTTTTATATTAAATAAAAAGAAATGATGGGAAACGAAGAAACTAGTATATCCTTTAAGTCAGTGTTTCTCAAACTTTTTTGTTTTTGTCGGCGCACTTTTATATTTGCAGAAACACTAAATCTCGTTCCTGAAATCCCGCAGCAAACCAACTTTTTTCAGTGCTTTTATTGCTCTAATAGAAATCCTTTGAAAAACGTTTGATTTTCCAATGAACATAACAGCCTTATTTTTAAACACTTAAGCTACCGGTACCTTAAATATTTCTTCAAGCCGATTTGAATATGATTTAATATTTTTTTTTAATTGTTAGAACGAAACAGGAAATGTTTTCATATTTCTGTTTATGCAGGTTATTTGACGTCCAGATTTTATTCTAAACACGATTGCTTGACTAGTGTGAAGTTAATTCTTGATTTCAGATACATTCTCAGAATTTCTCGCGCCACACCGGTTAAGAAGCTCTGCTTTAAGTTTTACGGCAATAAATGATTATTTTTTTTAAAAAATTATTTACAGAAACACTTAAAGATTTGAAGTCAGTATCATTTTCTTTAATTTAACGAACATTAATAATAACAATTATAATAATATTTTAAATTAATTTTTACTGTACTATCTCATTTGAAGTTCTTCAATTCTGAAATCTTCCTCAAATTTCAGCCAATTTTTGCAATTCGATTCAGCAATTTGAACTTTGACACCAGATAAAAAGGCCAAAAATCCTTAATTAGATACACAAATTATTATATTTATATCATTTTTTTCTAAGTAATTTACAATAAACTAGCGTCCTATTTTGTATATCTAAATTTTTCTTCATCCAATATATGTCGTAGAAAATGCATGTAAGCCTCAAATATTCGGCCGTTTTTAGGTTTTCTCTTTAAACGTCAAATACAATTGACGGGCGAGACGAATTCAAGGAAATTATTTGTGACATTGGAAATATAAGTCTTACACATAAAGTATTTTTTTAATCTCTAATTCACCACATTCTCCTATTCGTAGAAAGAACGATCTCTTCTGAAAGATCTTTGGAAACTTCTCTGTTCAGAAAATTAGAAACTTAAAAAAATCCTCATCCTATTGTCTTATGTTACTCAGTTACAATTAAGCCTAAATTTAGTTTGTTTTTAGAAACTGTAGTTAAGAACTACTAAGAATTTACAATAAATGAACTGATAACAAGTACATGCTGGTTAAAATGAAGCAATTAACTGAACTTATCACATTGGAAGTTTTTGTTTTTGATCAAATTAAATATTGGATAAGTGCTAAAATTGCCTGAAGTTGGTTTGCTTATTGAAAAACGAGAATTTTCTTAAGTAGAGAATGTATCGAATTAACAGGAAACTCCCCGACGACTGTTAATGACTTAAATTGAATTGGTTTTCATTATTAATAGACAGTTTCTATTTATTTTTCATTGCTCACTCAGTTCTTCGTTATTGGCATAATTGTTTTCCTGTAATACATAACTTAAGCTTCCCATCAGGATTTCTTTTAGATGAGACATTACAATTAGCAAAATCTTTCCCAAAGAAAAAAAACTTTTTTTAAAATAGTAGAAACTTAATATTCACATATTAGAAGTTTAATTTCAATTACCCTAATTTTACTTCCGTCATCTACTCTTCGAAAGGGGTTAAAACTGTCGAAATATTTATGTGATCCTAAAACATAATAGAAAAACCTTTTTATTCATCAGTCGACAGCATGAATAGCTGCATCACAACGTTTATTAATAAATAGAAGCGTAAAAAAAGACAAAACAAAGCTGGTGTCCTACTGAAGGCGAGTGACAGTTATCCCGAGTGGAGACTAAGAGGATCACTGAGGGTGAATTCCGTAATAATGGTTGGTGAAAGTAGTGTCTAAGCAGATACGTCGTATGCATATGAGGGGAATGTATTTTTCTTTCAGCATTGGGTCTGGATACAAGAGAAGATGGGGGTCCCACGACGCCTTTCACAGAGGAAGCCCCCTCCTCCCGCCGTAAAGGGGGCGTGCCACTCTTGACGCTTGTGACGGAGATTAGGGTTTGGCCCGGAGCTCTCATTCGCCTACATTGCAAAGTCTAATGACAGATAAATACTCGGCTGTGGCGGCAGGTGGCGGCCGATTCCGTCGACATTTCTTTTGTCGGATTGGGTCCTCACACACCTTCTTTGAGACTGATATTTTTTTGTAACTTCTCAACTTAATTTGACACTTATCCACAGCTGCTAAGCTACGAATTGTACAGATTATCCGCATATTCTATGAGTTTTCTTTTTTATAAGATGAAAAAAATTAATCATGCACAAAGAAAAAAAAAAAAGATCTACAACCAAAATAAAGACAAACTTCGTACTTGTCTTTTAATTGCTTTTGTTTTTTAAAAAAAATATATATATTCTATATAACTGATGATAATATAACTCACTGAGAATGATCTAGATCTCTGGAAATTATGATTCTTAGGTTTTCAAATATTTAAATATGAAGTTTAACAAATACTTTCATACCTTCAATAGAATGACGTCAATATATTTACATTTTATTTTTTACCTTTTTTTTTTTCCCATCGATATCTGAGTTAGCCTAAGTATCAATGTATTTGCTCTTCCTCATTTTCATTGTTATAATTTCTAAGTGTTCAATTATATTTTTCTCAATAGTTTCTCAAAAAAAATTCGAACACCTGATGAGCAATAGATGAAAATGAATTCGAATAAAACATTAATTCGTAGATCTAACAAAGAGAAAGCTAAAAATATCAAAATTTTATTTTATTCTAATTCATTTCGTTTTTTAATTCATGTTACATGAAATGATGAAATTGTAAAATGCAATATTTGAAATACAATGACTGAAACTGTCAAATAAATAAACAAATTAAATAATAATAATAATAAAAAAAAGTGTCAAAATCATTCAATCATTCTTGAAATTACTAAAATTGGAATTTCTACTATTTTTACTTAATGAATGAGTTATAAATCTTTTTATTAGTCGAATGAATTAGATTGTATAAATAAATTGTGGTTTATAACTTTTGTTTTATTATAAGCTTGTTAATAAAACCTTGCGTGCCTTTATTAATTATACAACAAATCACATACATTAAGCAAAGTTAACATTTTTGGTAAATAACTTAATTTTATACGGCTGACTTTCTAGTAGACTAACTTATATTAAATCATTGTTAATTCACGATACAGGCTGCGTATCAGAACATATTTGTAAAAGCTTAAAAACGGAAAGAAAAAGGAATAAAAAAAACATTGTTAAAAAAAAATAAATGAACTGAACTTACTTCAATTATTTACGTTCAGATTAAAAAAAAAAGTATGACTTAACTGGAACTCACGAAAGATTTTTTTCTTTGAGAAAATACTAATTATTTTCCGTTCTTAACACCTAGAAGTTATTTCGTTTGAATTCGTTCCGCTTGTGTCGAGAATCACAGCGTTAATAATGTATCGAGAATTGAAATTAAAACTGTGTGAAGACGGAGGTGTGATTAGATTCTCATTCCAAGCTCCTAATTTCTCATTGGAAATTAAAACGAACAGAGAATGGGAACCGAAACCAATTTAAATAACTCCAAGTGTAATTGGTAGTGGTGGCAGCATTTCTTTGTACACTTAACATCTCTAACGGTTAACTCGTATCTACGGATCATTACTCACTTAAATTATTGCTCCATTTTTCTCCTGCTTTGTAAATGAATCTTCACCGAGCGACGAACTTAGCTCTAATAATATTGAGAAGAAGAAACAAAAAAATGTCCCGAAGACAACAGCAATTTATGATCAATTTAAGGTTCAAACACTGCAAATTCACTTTTGTTACCAGTAATTAGTGTGTTAATAGTGTCGTTTTAACGATGCAGCAACTTCAGAATTTTTTAGACACGAGTCTACTTTATTTGCTGTAATGACGCCCATTAAAAAAGTTATCTATGTTATTATCCGAAGGTAGGCTCTTGTATCATCTCCCCTCCTTCTGAGCAGTGCTAATTACCCGTCCTTTTTTTTTGTCTTCCGTCTTTCGACTAACTAAACAGATTAAAAATCAACATTGAATTTACATCTATTAAATTTATTTGGAGACATCAACAAATGGAAAAAAACGAAGGCAAGACCAGGTATGCTCTATAAATTCGAAACATCACAGCTTTCGCATCGGGTTTTCCAGGTGTTTATAAGCGAGCAATATCGAAATGGCGAAACGAATGAGAAGAAAAGACGCTGACAGTTCAGTTGGCTGATCTATATGCAACTTGTTTCATGGAATTATGTACGGTCGATAACAGGATTTTGTTCAATAACTGTTACAACCAGTGAAAATCGAAGCAAGAAAGAGGCCGCCTTTATATTATAATGTCCACGGTGGCTTTAACAGCCAAGTTTAGAAAAACAGTCCGAAAATAATAACGGTTACAAATCACTTTTAAATCAAGCTTATTAAGGTATTTCAATCGAGAAAAGGATATTGCATTATCATATGTTTTAAGAAACATTGACATTAATTCCAGTGTTTCTACTCAAGTTTAATACTAGGCTACGTATCATTATATTAAAAATGTCAGAAACTATTGAACTTACTTTGTTTCCTAAATGCTAATGCCAGGGGGTCACAAAAAAGTTTCAGTAGCTTTTTGACACCCTTTGCTGTGTTTGACATGTTTAAAACAGTGAAGCCTAAGATATCTAAAATATTGATCTCTCTCACTCAGATTCTTGTATCTATAAAATATTTTTATTAGAAATTGTAAATTACAAAGATTTTGCTAGTTCACTAATAGAAACAATAATTATCAGGTGGAGAACTACGTCCTAGTAATAAACAAAAGAGAAAAAAAAAAATCCCAAAATTGTTTTTATATCGGATCAAGGAATTTTAATTATAATTTCATTTAATTACATGAAATATATCCTCAAAAAAAATCTATTCGACCAAACAGATCGACAATATTCGCAACTAAAGCAAACTCATGAAATTATTATCTAGCGTAGAATCTAACTTAATTTCTGACCATAACCATAAAGGATTTGTTTCTTTTGATTAATGAATAAATGATTAACGAGTAAATAATAATAATAATAAATATTTAACATAGTATTATCATTCGTTTTCAAAATAGAATATATGAATAACCTGAACCGTATTGATCTCAGTAGTAAGGGCTAAATAGTAATAGAAGCTGAGAAGTGAACTTTTTTTTTTTTTCGTTAAATATTACCATATTTAAAATCCAAATTCAAAGCGAAAAAGATTTCAAAACCTTTGAATTTTAAACAAAATATAAAATTAAATGTTTTCGTATTTGATCACTTCATTTGCTTTAAAATTTTAAATGGATTCGTTTTTTTTTAATTACATTTAAAAGAAACCCATTCGCATATCTTTCATTGAAATACAACTTAGGGAACATCAGCAAATAGGAAAATTGAAGATAATTCGAGAATTTTCTATATTTATTTCTGAAACATTCTTACGGCCGACATCGAAAAATATAGACATTCCTATCAACGAACGACAGTTTTGGGATTTTATAATATTTTTGTTTGATAACAGGAGACTATCTGAACACTAAATTGGTTGTGATAGATTAAAGAACTATAATATTTTATTCATTCGTATTCTCTTATTTTGTAAATTACTTTATAACCTTTAACCTTTAATGAAATGGTTAAACATCTTTGTAAAAGTCTGTATATACATTTACATCATTTGCAAACGAGTCAATCTAGGCTGCTTTATTTAATGTTAAATTCAAAACAATCGCAGGACATTGTTATATGAATTAAATATATATCTATAATCATCATATGGAGGGTTCAGAAGCCAATCAGTGTAAGTCAATAAACCAAAAAATGAAATAGGTTTATTAAAATTACCGTATGTACCAAAAAATAACAACGTTTGTAAATTTGAAGAATAAATTTTTTATTGAAAGATAACATAACTATACACTTGGAGGAGTGATTTGGGCACTTTGTCAACCGAAAGTATAAACATTAGAGTATGACTTACAAAAAAAATTTCAATTTTTAAAAAAAATGACTTACACTGATTGGCTTTTGAACCCTCCATATATAACTTGAATTTTACATTTGAGTTCATCCACCATAAATACAGTATTTCCTGATTTCTTATATTTATTTAATCAACTAGACTCCTTATAAATATCTTGAGACTATTGTTAGATGACTACCAATGCAGGAAATTAAATCCTTTCTTCTATGAGATGATGCAACAATAAATTTTGTATTTCAGTTTTTCTTTGTGATATCACAGAAGAAAATCTTACGTTTACTGCATTGAATGTCTTCAAAGATTTTTAAAAACAGTTTAGTGAGAGGAGTCGGTACTAGCGATCCTAACGATCAATTTCTCAACTAAAAGTGGCCTGCAACGTTGCTTGATGGTCAGGTAATGATGATTTCACTTTCTACCAATCGAATGAAAAGAAAGAAGAGAGAGCATTTCAGGGATGTTACTACCTGAAATCATCTAGAACAAGCTGAATGGAATATAACTGAAGAAAGGAACTAAATATATTCTAGTCCACAACTATAGAGGAAGACATCTTTCGGTAAGTAATTTAAGTTCTTTAGTTGTAATAATATTATCACTTATTATTTATGCCGTGCCGGCGTGGCCGAGCGGTCTAGACGGCGGTCTGCCGTGTGGCCTATATGCCGGACACCTGGGTTCGAATCCCAGCACGAGCATGGATGTTTCTTTCTTCTTTCTTCTTCTGTGTTTCCTCCTCCTTTCTCCCCTGGAACTTACAATTTCAGGGTTATTCAGGTCGAGATGAGAATCTCGTCCCTCTTTGACTATTCTAGCCTCTTCCTGACATTGTTAGGTTAGCACATGGTCCGTAGTTGGCCGATTCGCGATCAAACAAGCAAACACACAAACTTATTATTTATTCCATGTTAATATAATAATAAAGGAAATAACATTAAATAAATTAGATGCCTGTTGATATTTATTTATTAGAGTCTCTAAGAAATAGAAGTTCTTTATAAAAGTATTTTTCCCTTCTTATTTATTCGGGAGAAACTTTATTGCTTAAGATAATAAAATTTTATGTTGTGTATGTTTTTTTTTAATGTTTTTTGCAGACTTATAATAATGATTTTATTTTTATGGCTTTATCAAATTGAACACTTCTTTAAACTATAAAAAATGAATTTAGTGATTCATTCTAAATGTCAATAAATATTGGGTAGTACAGATATATTTTATATTCTATATAATATAAAATCGAAACGATTATGATCATTCATTAGGCTTTTGAAATTACATAAAAAACATATGACATAATAGAGAATGAGAGATATCATACCTTAGATCAGGGTAGCACAATCCGTGGCCCTCCGGTATATTTGCTGCGGCCGATAGTGTCAAACTTAAAATTAAAAATTTGAGCCTTTCCATTGCTGCCAACAGATACATATAGACAAATCTCATAACTTGCAACAGCAACTGTCTCAGACTTTACTATTTGGAATGTTGGTGTGAAACACAACTAGCACATTATTTTAAAATTATAATTTGAAGTTAATGTAAATTACATTTATTATTAATTATTATTACAAATGAAACTGTCAAATCATTAATTAGGAAGATAGAGTAAAGGTTTGGGGGGGGGGGGGGAATGGGAAGCTGGGGCCCCCTATTAGAACTTTCACTTTTTCGCTGTTATTATTATTATCTACTTTAATAATAAAGGAAATATTATGAATAGAACATACACTAAAGCAAACACAACTATACTGAATTTTTATTATTTTAACTAATGAATTTAAACTCACATACATAAAAAAGTAATAATAATTTCATATATTTAACATTAAATCTTAACTAGGGAAACTTGGCCAACTTTCAAGAAATTATTTTTATAGAAAGAACGTAATTATTTCACAAGAAACATAAGTTAACAGTCAATTGTCAACAAAAACATTGGTGTAAAAAAGAATACACATTAAAGCCATAATATTATTATTCAAATTCTGTGTAAATTTACTTTAAGACAATATTATTAGTAATTAAGTTACTTAAATAATTGAATTATATTCTAACTTTATCACTAATCAAATATAATTAATACCTATATGCATTCAAGATATGTTTACCTTAAGCTTAACTTTTTTGTTTCGCCATTTTTTTTTCCCCTATGTCCGATGTTCAATTGGTGGCTAACATGGCTGTTTTTCCTACTGCAATACCATGCCACGATGATTCAAGGCATGTCAATGAAGAGACATATCGTAGAACACTTAAATAAAAGAACTGCAACAAACAAACAAAAAGGGATGATGAAGGATGATCTGATATCCAAATTTGGCACAGGAGCAAAAACCGTTGAAATGAATTGGTAATTAGATCTCGGCATAGAACTCTTGTCAAGAATGTTATTGACCGGCCTTTTTTCTTTCTTCCTTTTCAGTGTATCTATATTGTCTTTTCACCTGTCATTTCTTGACAAATTTCTCCTCTTTTTTAAGCACATCATATCAATGAATACTATAGATAGGACCGAATGTTTAGATTAATATTTAATATAAGTATCGATGACGTTATCAACAACAGGAAAGATAAAAAAAGAAGAAATCTTTATCAGGTGTTGACTTTTTTTTTCATTCAATGAATTGTATCCATTACAAGGAAGCCATCTTCTTCGTTATTTTATTTTCAATAAAAGTTAGCGAATCATAAAATAAAGGCTTTCGAATTAAACAATTCTTTGATTTTAAATTTTATAATATCAGTTTATATCATTTTATGAAAAGAAATAACAGATGAAATTTCAAGACGACGAGCTGCCTCCCAAGGTAAGAAATCATACTTTTTATTCATATTTTTAGATATGATTAATTTCGAATCATTAAATTTTAAATTAAAACTTATGATGGAAGCTTTTTTTTCAGCTTTTCTATGTTTCTATCTAGTTAATGAATCATTTAACTAGATAGAATTGTTGATGATATTTTTATCTTTCGAGTAAAGTATTTATAAATCTTCATTTTTATTTTTTTAATATTTTAAATTAAGGTCGAATCGTAACAAAATAATAATAATAATAATAAATCCGAAACCTATCTTCAAATGAAAAACAAAGAAAAAATATTTTGTAACCAATCGTAAATTCTTCCGTAATATTAGGGTTTAATTAACATAACCGTAATTACCATTACGGTTTAAGTAGATATAGACTACTGACTCCATGTATAAATACGAGGAATTGGGAACATATTCCTGCTTTTTGAAATTATTGCTAAAAGAAATTTTGAAATAAAATTTAAAAATTTATCAACCTATAATTTCCTCACTATTAACATTTTGTTGTGTATGTAGTAAAACTTAAGCCTATTTCTGCTCAATGTGCCTGTCGTTCCCGATCAGATCTTCAAAATAAGTCTTCTCTTGTCCGAAGAATCCTCTCACTTGATTATATCCTGGCTACATCTCAAAGCTCTCCAATATTACAATATTAAACGAGGAAACTGAAGAACTGTAGTTTTGCCATATTCCACGACTAACAAATAGTGCAATTGGATAATTGGATTCACTAGTAGACAATTTCATAATGATAGCCCCTAAATCTATCACAAAAACCTTATTTTAAAATTTTTAAACTATTATTTGAAATCTCTTATTCTACAGTCATTCATAATCTACTATATTTAAAAACAGTATTTTTATTTATATTTCTTACAGCTCATTACAGTCTTTTAGAAAGATTATTTAATTTATGTGTCTAGTAAAATCGAAAAATCAGTGAAGAGCTTACGTTAAGACATAATTTTCTTAAAAAATGGATAACTTATGCAAAGACCAAGTCGTACACTTAAATTTAAAATTATTATTTTATTATATTTGTTTTTAAATCTCAAGTGTAAGCTTACGTCGGATTTCAAAATATAATTGGTTATAAATTTAATTTGAGAGATAAAAGAAGAAATAACAATAGAGATTATTTATCTTTACTTTTTCTTCTGAGGACGATGCCTCAAGACAATCTTCATGTAATAATGGTGTCGTTTAGATAACATGAGAATGAATTCTAAGCTAATAAAAATTAATAAGGGATGTCTGTTGTTTTACATAATGTCCCACTGGCAGTATAGCAGAAGATTCGCTGTTAAAACTTCTCAGACTTCGTTACTATTTCTCAATGATTTAAGGTTTTACAAAGATGTATTTGATAAAAAATTGGCTATTTATTAAGGAGAAATAAAATTAAATATTAGATCAATTTTAAATAAAAAAAAACAAAACAACAAATCTATTAACAATGTTTTGTATTTCACTGACTAATCCTACCTAATCGATGTGAAATATCTAAATTTGGAAACTGGGCTGTTTAGTGACATAACTCAAATAAATATAAATCTTGAATACCTAGAAATCTGTTTATTGATCGAAACAAACAAAAAAACAAAACAAATAAATTACATTTTTATTTAAATTTAGTATAAATTTTTCACTGGGTTTTAATGAAACGAAATCCGCAAATCTCGACTGCGCCTAAGTCTAGCAAATCTGTTTCGAGCTTATTAGCTCTCGTCAGTTAATTCTCCCCAGAACGTAAAGCGTAAATCATGAAAAGGTTTGCTGAGGACAGCTAATTTTACAAGTAAAAAGCTAATTACACGTTAGGTCTGAAACATCCCCCGCTGAAATAATAATATAGAATCTTAAAACATAGAAAATAATTACAATAAGGGTTCATTCAAATGAACTGAACTTAAAATCAGGACAGAATAAATTCACATTCAATTAAAAAAATAAAAGAATACTAAATTTAAATAATACGGTATCATAAAATCAGTTTTCTTTGTATTAGTATAGTAAAACACACGATTTTTTACCCGCTACGTCTAATTCAAAATTTAAATTCCTTTAAATTTCTGGATGTTTGATTATCTTGAATCCCGAAAATAGGAAAGATTAATTGCTTCACTAAATGAACAAATGTTATTAAATGCTTCATTTAATTTTATTTGTTTTTATTTTATGTTAAATCTTAATTTTAAATTATGTTTTAATTTTACAAAAGAAGTTAAATAATAAAAGCTGTAGAAGCTGCGCTGACTGTGTTGTTGTGGTCTGGTTAACCGCTTTTGCTTGTGGCCGTGTGTCGGCGGCGGCGCTGGTGACCGTGGCCAATCGATGCGACCATTCCACCCGGAACTAGCTTTTCCCGAGGTTTCATCAACTTTTCAGTGCTTTTATAAATTGCCTCCCCCATCTCTTCTCCGCTACAAGAGTCCTCTTCAAACAACTTTTTTTTTCTCCATTTTGTTCATTCAAAGCCAAAACTTGTTATTACCTTGTTTCTTGTTCTCTCTCCTTTTTTTTTATTACCTAATAAAAAGAATTATTATTTCAAAAAAAAAAAAATCTTATTGTTAAGCATTTTTTTTCATTTTATTTTAACTTTATTTTCGTAACTACTAAATCGTATATGTGTTTGTTTTTTTTGTTCTAAAAGCTTTTAGGTTTCTGTTTGTTTATTTATTTATTTTTATTTTAGTGAAAATACTTTTCAAATCATTTTTTTTTATATCTCTATTAATTAAATAAAAAAAACTTCTTAAAAGAAAAAAAATAAATTAAATTTTTAATTTCACTTAAAAATTTAGCTTTGCTTAAATTTAAATGAAATTTAACCTTTTGCATCTAAACAAATAAAAGCAAGATTCTTTTATTGACAAAAATCCTTAATTTCAAAGCCATAAAGTTCGAATTCCAGATTCTAACAACAACATTGTTAGTTGTTTTTTTTTTCAATACAGTAAAGATAACAAACGTCAAAAGTATTTAATGACTTAAATGATTATTTTTAACCTGAACCTTTTGTCTGTAAAAGAAATTTTTAACACTAAAGAGGATTCAAATACTACTGAATAGAAATAATTCCCATTTTACAACATGAGCAATTGTCTGACTCTCTTATGACATCAGTGAACCCAAAAGTTTTGATCATGAAAAAAAATTTCTTCGAGATCAAAGGTCCTTGAAAATCAAGTTTCTCTCTTACAATCAGACACCTGAGTTTACTTTTAATAATAATAATGAAAGTGTAGCTAAAGTTGCTACTTTGACAAGAAAAAAATTTGAAATCACTCTTGGAGCCAATTCAATTTCTAATTTATGGGACAAAAATGTTCTGAAATGATATCAAAGTCTAGTAGTGGCTAGTCCACCGGTCGGCAACCCGCGGCCCGCGAGGCGTTTTGGTGCGGCCCGCGAGGCATCTTGGATCGTTGATATTTTATTTGTTTTTATTTCATTATAACTATATACAATAAATGTCGTAAAAGTATATAATTAGCGTTTTATTCTTAAAACTAAAATATTTGTATACAAATATTATAGGTTTATTCAGTATACTGTAATGACATATGGCCCAAATGCGGCCCGCACTAATCCCCACGTAAAATATTTGGCCCTTTTACAACAAAAGGTTGCCGACCGCTGGGCTAGTCAATTGATAGGTTTTAAAAAATGAAATTATGTATATGATTTCTGTCTTCGTGTTTTGGTCTTTGTGATTCAACTTTACAATCTGTGTGATGTTTTTTTGTGGATTGAAATTTAAAGAATATTTCAACAATAAAAAGTAAATTTAAAATGTAGATAACAACGAAGGCACAACGCACCCTGAACTGTCACCGGGAAGATTCTGGGACGGACCGTTTCGTCCTTTTCTGAACTCGTCAGCCAGCCAAACTCCACCGATGACAGACTCAGAAGGTGCGAGAGGTTGCGAATCCCCGAAGAAATCCTAACCAAAAATAAACAAAACTACAAAATACAAAAGTTTCTTGTCCTGCAATCCGCTAGGCACAAAAGGAATTTAAAGAAGACATTAAATAAAGCAAAAAAGCCATGTGATTAAAATGAAAAGAAATTAAACGTGCCTGAATAATTCAAAAAATAGATAACAAACGAAGGCACAAAGCTAAAAGAAGGAATTCGCACCCTGAGCTGCCACCGGGAAGAGACTGGGTTATTAACTAGATTTTCTTCATAACTTATCTTTTAATCTCTTACTTACTGATAGTTCACTAAATATTTTTTCCATTTGATTCATTAATTTCTTGAAGGCGAATTAATATTTTTCTCTTATAAACTTCTGTAAAACAAAATAAAAAAAACCCATGACAACTTAATTTAAGTTTCAGAATTACAAAGTAATAATCAAATCTCATTCTTCTGCAAGAAAAGTTTTGATGAATGTCAAATTGTCAGAGTCGTTACTAAATATTTTTCAAATTAATAAAAGTTAATATTGAGCCGTTCCGGCATGGCCGAGCGGTCTAGACAGCGGTCTGCCGTGTGGGCGGTGTGTCGGAACCTGGGTTCAAATCCAGGTGTTGGCATGGCTGTTTCTTTCTTCTTCTGTGTTTCATCCGTTTCTCCCTGCGACTTACTATCTCAGGCTTATCCTGGACGGGATATAATTCTCGTCCCCCACTTCTTGACTTTCACTAGCTTCGCCCGGACGTTGTCAGGTTGAGTTAGTTCCGTGGTCCCTAGTCGGCCAAATTCGATGAAAGGAAGGAAGGAAAAGTTACTATTATTATTATTGTTGTTAAGCATACAAAAATAAAGCCGACGCACCTGCTTATATTTGTTTTTATTGTTGTTGTTCCTTTTTTCTCTCTTTTCTTGCATTCTTATTCTGGTTTTCGTTCTTCTCATTCTTCATCTTACTTTGATATTGTAATTTTGTTTTATTTTTTTCTAAGATATCTCCGGTATTAAATAAATAAGCAACATTCTTCTTCAATAAATATTGATAACGAACCAGAAGTTTAAGGAATGATATATTACTCATCTATTATAGATTCTTATTTCATTTTCTTGATTTTTGGTTTTATTATTATTTTTCTTGATTTTGTTTGTGAACAAATGTCTTTCTAGCTAAAGATGAAAGATGTAAGATTAAAATGATTTTTTCTCTTCCCTCATCCTTTTGCTCTTCTTACACGAAGCCGGTTTCTTTGGAATCCAGTCCATCTGTTGTTGTTGGGTTGTCATCAGTCCATCATATTTGTAGTTGTACTCAATTACGATCTCACTCTCTTCATTCATTGAGGTCTACAAGAAAGTTTTATTTTCCACCCTCAAGATGAGGGTCTGACGATTTTATGGGGGGTTGTTTAGTAATTGGAATGGTTGATCTAATAAAATCCACACGTTTCGTGTGAAGACCTGAGCCTCAATCATTGACGAGGGTGTTGCATAAAAAGCACTTCCTGACTAAACTGGTGACTCCCCCCCGCAATAAACTTTATTTTCGCCATAAAACTAACGAACAACAAAACTTCCTTTGAGCAGAAAAATATTTGCCCTGGTATTTCCCACAAGCTTTGACTGCAAATTTTTTCCGTGTCATCAAATCGATTTTATTTCTTGCTAAAGTGTCTTTAATTTCGTTAAAGTGTAATTGTGGTTGAAAAAAAAAAAAAAATACCTAAAAATAAAAATAAACAGCTGAAAAATCATTGATGATAGTAAAAGATGAAAGCTAGGAATTTTAATTACTATCCTTTGATATAAATCGTAGGAAAACGAGGTTAACTAAGATGTAATGAAAGCTTTTTAATAAAGTTAGTTAAGTGAGTTTTATTTCTACATTCGATTAAAAAAAAAAAAAACTTTTAAAAAAAAAAAAAAAAAAAATAGTTTCATGCTACGTTTACCAATGAGTAGGTTATTACTAACTGGTGGGAAATCGAAAGAAACATATATTTAATAATGTTTAAAATGATTTCATTACATAAAAATTACTGTACGATTTAATAAATCTACTTAAGAATCTTTAATACACGAAAATTAAATCTGTTTGCCCTTTCATGTTTTTTGTTTTGTTTTTATAAATTACTCATCTCACAATGAAGAAGTTCCTGAAAGGACTTAAACCCTTCTTAAAAATCTTCTTAAAAATATTCGTTTTGTTTTGTTTTTGTTTTTGATAATTGTAAAAACAGTACAAAGGAAAACTTCCCGTGTATTTGTAAATTATAATAAAACTTCCTAAAGCAAACAAATATCTTATAATTTCCCATATGCTGACAATGAATTAAATTCGCAAATAATCAATGAAGTCGCCTCAATCTAATGAATTTTGAAAAGATCAAAGCACGCGCAAATGAAAGTAGATTACAAATTAACATACCTTGTTGAAAATTGACAGAGAGGCATTGTTTGGAGTGTCATTCAAATACTTTACTGTGTGAATGGATATTACTTTCATGCGAAAGTTTCTCCACAGAAATCGAGACGATAACACTTTCAAATCCAAAACTATTATCGTGTGATGTCCTTATATATTAAACTCATTGGTTTTTCCAGTCATCGGTTCACGTTCAAACACAGACAAATAGGCTTACTTTCCTAAGGAAATAGACTAAACAAATTAACCCGGAATTTGGATTTTGTGTTACCTTTTTTTTTTAAATTCCATTAGTTGTAATAGAAATTGTTAATGTAGAGAACGCGAATTATAAGTTTAATAATTTACAAATAATATAAAATCAAACAAAAATTTCATCAATAAATATCAAATTTAGAGCAGTCGAGGTTTTTGGCTACTGTTCATATTCAAAGGCAAATAAGTGCTAAGCCTAGTTCGATTTCAGGTAAGATCTACGTGTTTATTTCATTCCTTCTGTATATCTAATGTTACAGGAATTTTATTTTCTTTCCTCATATTCTAGCATCTTTGTAGTCCTTTGGAATCAAGTTGGAAATCATTCCTGTGTTCACCATGAAGCTAATCTATCCATTCGTAACGTTGAAACCCTAGGATATTTTAAATTCTTATTTATTTATTTATTTATTTATTTATTTATTTATTTAGTAACTTATTTATCAAATTAGATAGAACCTTTATTTAAAAAAAAATAACTAATTTGTAAGCAATAAATAATAGATAATTTTCTTTTTAATTTATCTAAAACGTACAAATTTAGAAATTTACATTTCTCCTTAAAAAAACAAAAACAGATTCGTTAAACAGAAGATTTAAGAAGAATTATTTGAAAAAGCATGAATTTCGTACTCATGCAGACAACTTAACATTTAGATAGACTTAATTTTTTATATTCAAAAGAGTTATTTTTGTTTTCATTTGAAATTTGAATTTTTCCTTTTCTTTTTTCTTAGCTGATGAATGTAGGCTAACAGAAACAGAGAAGTTTAAATCCGTTCTTTGTGGTCAATAAAGATTGTCTTCCTTTTCATTAAGACAAAAAAAATCAAAAAATACCTTCATATAAAAAGATTTCGAAGTTTGATTTAACAAGAGATAGTTTTCAAATTACAAATGAACATTTAAAAAATAATAAATAGAGAAAACTCCAAACTTTTTCAATTTTTTTTTGTCCAAACGCTTCTTCTGTTATTTCTGTTATTAATAAAAAGAACTTAAAAGTAATGTTTATTTTTTTAGATGCGACCGTGATGTAGACTGATAACTAATTTACACGGAAAGAAGATCGCATTCAATTTCTGTTGGTTTTAAATTTGTTTGTTTTCTTTGGATTGAAATTAAAGTTAGATTTTCTTATCGAATATCTCATTTAAATTTATATATAAGAAAGTTTTTCTATTTTTTTTTTCTTAATATTCTTCTAAAACATCTCTTTTGTTTGTGGATGTGAAACTGCAAACAAAACATTATTATTACCAAATTCACTGGAAATATGTTTTTGTGAAATTAGATTATGATTACATTCAAATTGTAGTGACTTATTACGTAAAAGCTTCCTTATTTAGTTTTTATTTTTGTTTTAGTATTAACGACTTGAAAATGTTCCGACTTAACTAAAACGAAACCAGGTCGTGATGGGATTTTAACTGTATATAATTTTTTAATTGTACATAGTTTTTATTTTAATAATATAAAATTTTTTAGTCTTAATCAGGTGTGCCGGCTTCGATTTTGAAAATTCCGATTATTTCAGCACACGTAAATTATTATCAATCAATATTAACTGAATTTGCTAAAAATTGAATAATTGAACTGAAACGAAAAGAACTGCAACTTTTCTTTCATATAGATTTACTGATTTGAATTGAAACATTTCCTTTTACGTCTGAACATAATTCATAGACAATTCAATATATTTACCTTTGATCTTTGCTATATATACATGATTCCTTTAGATATTCAATAAATTATATAGATTATTGCTTGATTATTTGCGCTATGAATTCCTTTCCTAAAAGAAATCTTTCTTTTATTGAATAAGAGAGATTCAAAGAGCAGCTGCAAATACTGAAAAGAACCATTCCATTCGTACGAATTTCTCTTCGTTATAATGATGTTACTTGGTGTGGAAAAATATAACTCAGCTGCTTTGAGCAAAAGTACGTCATTTCGGAGCGCGAATTCTTGCAAATTTGTGACGTGAACAAGAAAAATGGGTTGCTTTGGCTGGCAAACAATGCAGAGACTCTCCCTCTTCTCGCATTCCACTTGAAGGATTAGCTGGATACATAAAGAATGATGAATAGTCCTACTCGGGGCCTAATGTACATTCAGTTCTTGACACAGTGTGTGATCCTCCTTTCACTGATTCTTCGCAAATAGTGTTATTTCATTTTGGGCACGGATTAAGAGCTTGAGCGCGAGCGCACTCCAAGTGAGACGAACATATTTCAAACCCCCCAAGCACAACATTGAATGAAAATCTGCTTACACTCGTCTTTCCAACCAACTTGATTTTACAAAAAAATACACTCATCGTCTTTTTTTTTCTCACTTTGCTTCCATAGGCCTAATATCCAAGAAACGTTAGCAAAGATTACAATTCGTTTCGAATCTTTGGTTCCTGGATTTGTTCCTTTCATAAATAGGCCTTCTCCAAGACAATAAATGGAATTACATGTTGCTGAATTATTTAAAAAAAAAAAAAAAAACAACTTTCGAAATGGAAAATAATTTCTATAGTTGAAAGATTATAGTTATTTATGTTATAAACATAAGTAATTGTTGTTTATACTTTTGCTTTTACAATAACAAATAAAAACTAAATCAATAACTCGTTTGTTCCAGATAAATTTATTCAGGAGAATAAGTTTCATGATTCCGTGTTTCCTTTGTAAGGGCACTAAAACTATTTCCATAAAATAAGTCTCGTTTTCAAGAAATCTATTCTTTTCCTTCTGTTTTTATTGAAATAGGTTATTGTAGGTTTGTCTCTTATTTTCTTTTTAATAATTACAAAGGTCAGAAGATCTATTTTACGTATTTGCTGCAATAATAGTAGAAAGATTTAATATAATTATATTACAATAGCTATTATAATTTAGTACAAGTTTAAAATCTTTCTTTCCTTTTTTTTTTTTAATCAATTTTCATTCTGGATTGTTAACATAAATTTGCAAATTAACAAAATTATTTCTATTTTTTTCCAGTTAATTCATAATTTTTTTAAGAATAAGAATGATTTCAATACAATTTTGTTTGAATAATGAAAAATATTATCTATTTCAAATAATTGCTTTCATTTTTAATTCCTACGTAAGGGAGAAGAGAGTATAATTAGCAGGGACACATACAAAAAAATAAATAAATAAATAAATAGTTTTTTTTATATAAATGGCTTATAAATACATAGTATTGTTTAGATATTAGGCAAGCAATTTTACATTTTTTTTATACATTTAGTTGTAAATATGTATTTCTAAATGTATTGTCAATTTCAATTGTTGGCAGAGAATTTATCTATTTTTGAATAGAATAAGAATTTCTTTCTCTATCATGAGTTTCTAATATCTACAGTAGAAGCGAATATGTTATGAATTAGTTATAATAGGTTTCTTCAATTATTTAGTTAAAAAATATGATTAAAACTTTAGCTGAAGTAAAACAATTACTTGATTTTCAAGCGGGGTTGTGCTTTTATTTCGTTGATTTACACTTTTATAAAATTGTAGTTCACTGGAAATCTCTCCACAAAGATGACTTACCGTCGAGGCCGAGCGAAAAGGGAAGGTCGTGCCAATGTGGCCTTGGATCGGGTCCCTTGGATCGAATCGGGGTTCCTTTTGACTTTTCAAGCTTCTGTATGAAAATATAGATTTAGAATAACAACTTAAAGAAGAAAAGTAAGAATTACAATTCATGTTTCAGTTCCTGGAGACCCCCCCCCCAAACTCGGTTTGTATACGGCCCTGCTGATTTTAAGTATTAAATAATTTATTTTCAATGTCATACGAGCTAAGTAATTGTGTAAATATTACATTTGCTTTACAAGTAATCAGTAGATCTAAGTTAACATTATTTCTGAGTTAAAAATTAAGGATTTAACAGCAACAAGCTTAATAATTTAAAAAAACAACAACAAAAAACAAACAATCATTTAGGTCTGAAGTTTTTTTTTCTCTCTCAAGCATTATTGCATTAATACGAAATTATACAGTAATTTCGAAATCAAAGCATTTTGGGGTCAATTTCTTTCAAGTCCTTATAAAATCTTTTCATTTCATTGGAATTGACAACTTGTGAAATTATGTGTAACTACGATGTCACTTAATTTTGTGAAGTTATTCACCCAAATCCAATGTTTCCGTTGTTCGATCTTTGTCCAGGTGATGGTCATGAGAAAGCAAACAGCCTTCAAAAACTGTTTGCGGCAGGTTCCTTGCTTCGCCCCCTGGGGGCAGGCGGCGGGAGTCGAAACATTGTAAATCTGACGGGCGAGCGAGCGGTTCGCGCCCCGACGCTGCTCGAGCTGCGAGGCGGCCTCGAGAATTACAGGGTTCGGTCGGGCCTTTGCCAAGCTGCCCAAGAGCCGACAGCCTCAGGGCGATAGGGAAGCTCTCCCCGCTGCTGTATTGTTGCCTGCCGTGAAGACCCAACGGACACACGAGACAGCCTGGCGAGCAGCGCCTCCGAACGAATTCCTTGGTAAGAAGAGATCGCCAGTCAAGGAGTAAGTAATCGATCGATACCAAACTGATGACATCACAAACAAAGCCTCAAATCGAAGATCCTTTCCAATTAATAAAGTTTTATTCCGTCTGGATCCTGGTCACATTTCGCTTAAAATCAGTCATCTTTATTAGCTGTTTAGATTTATCTCAGCGGTTCTCAAACTCTTTTTTTGATACACGAACTTCTTTCAAGAATACATGTTTATTGCGGACTTTTCAATAAGGTCAAGAAATTGAAACAATCGGAACGATTATTCCAGCTATCACTTTAATTTTTATTGCCCTTCCGTCACTCCATAATAATAATAATAATAATACAATGGACGCTTAAAAAAATATTACGTAAAATCCCGAATGGTTCCAATTCATATGTATTAAAGTTGAGGGATAAGCCTCTGCAGAATTTTTGCTGATACAGAATCATACCATTGTACAGGAAGCTTTAGAAATTTGTTCTGAGCTAAGCACATCTTACCAAGGCATCAAATGAAGCATTAATCTATCAGTGGCGTTGCTTTTCTAAGTCAACAGCAGCTTTTCATTAAGACTTTCTCAAGTTAGAACGAGTTTATTAACTACATTAAAAAAAAAAAAAAATCGAACTCGGAAAGAGATCAAAATTGAATGTGGTTCTTATTTAGCCACCAGAACTCACATAATAAAGCTTGTTGTTTTTTATGTTGTTTTTATTTATTATTATTATTATTATTATTATTAAAGTAATCCGGTTTGCCGGAAAAAAAAATTCTTTTAAAAAAATTATGAAGTCTCAAATTTGATTTGTTTAGTCTCGTTGATTTTTTTTTGAACTTCTGCTTTGAAATGAACCAGAGTAATATCGCTTCGGATGCTATTCATATACATAGAAAAACAATATTTTCAGCTAACGATAGAATAAATCTGAAACATTCATTGCTATCCATTGTTTTAATAAATTTAACACTTTTTAACAGCTTTTGAAATCTGTCGCGGAACGACAAATAAGCAAATGTAGATCAGATGTAACAATAGACAAGTTATTTCGTTTTGTTAATTAACTCTGGAAACAAAATAAAAAAGGAAATATAATTCTGATTTATTTGTAATTCATGAATGTATCAATACTTTTTGTTGTAAAGCATCGATTAGGATAATTCATCCAAATTCCAAGGAAGAATATTGGAACAAAAATATTGTTCAAAAAACAACAATGGATGAGACCAAATTATTCACAAGTGCACCACTGCGCTTCCGAAATATTGTTCAGTCTCAGTTAAACTTAATTAAAATCAAGTTTAAGATATCTAATTGTAAATGTAATTGTCTTTCCTTTAGGTAATTATCTTTCAGTAACTTCTAATATCTGAACATTTTAAAGTTGTGTAGAACATACACAAAATCAAAATGTCATCAAATCCTCTCCATGTGCAGAACATACAATCCATTTCTAATAGCTTGTTTCTAATTAATGTACGTAATTATAAAAAGAAAATAAATGAGAATATATCATCTTTAATTGTTGTAATTAGAATAATAATTAGTTGAAATTGGCTTCAATTAATTTTTACTTTTAATAGAAATGTTTAATGAGATTTTGGCTTAATTATATTTTTTACTAAGTAAATACATTAGCAAAATGAAAGAATAATAAAAAAAGAAAATGTAATAAAAATAAATAAATAATTGTAATAGCTTATTTTTCATGTGCCAACTGTAACTTTGTTTATTAATGAATTAGTTAATTTATATGGTAATCAAGATGTCCACGCAACTAAAATAATTTATATCTCAAATTAGACGGAAAATCAATCTTAGCAAAGGTGAATAACTGACAGTTAAATATCTACTAAATTAAACTTCACGCGGATGTAAAATTAAAACATAACGGATATGTTGAAGAATTTCTGATACTAACAAAAAAAATTATGGATTCTAATAAAAGTAACAGCAAGAATAGCAAAAAAATTAGATACAGCTACGAAGATAAATTATAGATTCAATTTTTTGAAGTCAAAATGTATTTATTAACGTAAACAGCATTATAAGCTCTGTAATAATATGCTAATAAATTGCATATTTTTAGGTTTTATTATCAATATGAATCTTTATTTTGTTGATGTCATTAGAGATAATGAAATTAATTACAATCTACAGCGACAGCCGTAATCGTATTGCATCAGAACATTGGTAGTCTATATGTAGTATGAAAAAAAAATACAATTTAATTATTCCTAATTATAGTGTTTTTATTTTACTTTTAATTACATTTATCATTTTTCTTTTACACAGCCTGCAGAATTCCTTCTCAGGAGTTATTTGATTTGAAAACATTGAAAACGTATTTATTTATTTATTTATTTATTTATTTATTTATTTATTTATTTGTTAAGCTGAAACAATTCGCTACTACCCATTGTAAGCTACCAGAGTTGATGACCAGGATCTGATACTTTCCAAGGGTCATGGAGACTGGGAGATTACAAGAAATAAAAAAATGTGTAGAACTTAAAAAAAAGATTTATGTAGTAAATAAATAAAAATGAAGCAGAAATTGTTAAGTTAAATGTTAACCTCATTGCTGCTGTTCAATTTCTTTGTCGGTTGCCCCTGTTTCATATTCATTTAGCCTTATGACCCCACTGGATTCTAGATCATTGCCCCAAAAGCTAACGAAGAGTGAAGACCCTAATAGTGATTTGGAATAAAAAAAAAAATAGTGTAAAAAATTAATTAAAAAATTGTTATAGGAATTAATTTCACTCTGATAACATATACGTAGATTAACTAATCCCATTGAATCTAAAGTGATTAAATGTAATTACATTAATAAAGCGTAAAATTGAAGCCTTAACGAGTAAAATAATTACAGAAGACAGACATTCATTTCAATAAATTTAATAAATATAAGAAATAATTTTTTTGAATTGGATTTATTTGTTTCCAGAGATAAAAAAAAAAAAAAAAAGAAATATTAAAAAAAAAGAAATAAAATGGTTAAGGATTTAAAAAAAATAAATAAATATCCTTATTAATATTTGAGTTGATGATAGAACATGCTTTTATCACTTCGTTCAATCCGCATTTAATAATTAGATTCTGGGAATTGCTTATATCTCTGCTGTTCAAAGGAACCCAGTCGCGATCTTGTTCCATGATAAAAGTGGAGGAGTCCTCACTTGTTGCTTCAAAAACTTTCCGAAAGCATTGGCCTAAAAGCTGGTCATGAAGGCCATGGATTTATCTACAATCCCTTACCCCCTCCAAAAGAATTTTGACTCTCCCCACAGGTGATAATAACCTCTACAAACAGCGAAACGTCTTAAAAAATTTGCCACCTCCACCCTCATAACTAGAATTCTGGATAAACCACTAGGTGTCTCCGTTTGCAGATGACATTAGTGTAGGCTCTGCTGCGTTGTCGTGAGGCGGGGCCGGCAGTCCCGTAGCCTTGAACTGATGCCGCATAGCTGCGAGGCTTCGGCCGTCGAGGAGGTGAAAAAGGGAGGGTTTTCAGACTTCGGCGAAAATAATTACAACGGAATCGTTTCCTATAGCAAATGTCCTGATTCGGCTTTGGAAGGAAGAAGCCATAAAAAAAGTGAGGGCAAACAAATTCCACTTGAGAAAAACAAACTGTTCTTATTTCAAAGTAAATCGGAGATTGAAATTCTGCATCGCCTAAGGATGGACCAATACAGTAATCTTAGGGAAGGGAGCCTATATAGTTTCACTATGAATTTAATCGTGTTTTTATTATAGAACTAATGCTTAAATGTTTTCGTTGTTGAATGGAATTAATCATCGGTTTTGTTCAACTGAAAAAAAAAAAAAGAAAAAGAAAGAAAAAAAAACCTAATTGATTCTGATGGTAGATCTCTTTCTTCTTCTTTTCGTTTTTTTTTTTTATTAATAAGAATAATTTTGGATTACCCTTTCCAAAAAATAGCTTCTAAGTTAAAGTTAGACAAATAATTTGAAAATGAATCTATAAATTAATAACCCAATGCAATTAAATTAATAGATTTGTAAAGAATGATCAACATTGTTAAATTTATAATTAATGTTACTGATTTAATTATTTCAGTAAATAATTCTTCGATTAAACTATTGTTTACTATTTCTTCTCAAACTTATTTAGATATTTTTGTGATGTCCTACAAGCTTTGATGACAGTCGGCGAAATTAAATAACAAGAACCTAAGTTTAAATCTTTTTTTTTCCTGGTTTATCACACTTTTTATTTTTTATTTTTGATCACAGTTTAAACATTGACACCTACCAACTTGTATTTCACGCAATTTTATTCGAATTATGTATATCGTAGATATTCACTCTTCTCTAAAGATAAAGATAATTCTAAAGCCCCGCGAACACCATCCAACTTTGCACCCACTTAGTCGGCCGATTTTGACGTCACGAGTTGGTAGAGACAGTCTTGAGCCAGGTTTTCAGCGACTTGCCACAAACTTTAGTCCGCCGACTCGAGTTGCTCGTGCACGACCAACTCGGGAAGTTGGTCGGAATTACCCAATCTCAGGGCAGCGTTGGAACACGTCAGTCGTGACGTCACGCCCATAGAAAAAATGGCGTCTAAAACGATGTTCGCCGATTCGAGTCGAAGACAAGCGCATACACAATGAATATCAGAGTATTGCGAGTTTCTTTCATGCATAAATAAAGTTTATACTGAAAGGCAGTAATTGTATGCGGCAGAATTTATCAGAGAGGTTTCAAAACCTCGATTTTTTCGGATTTTCCACAGCTGCTGGGGGAAACGCATTGCATTCTGAGATTCCTTCTATCATGGCTGACTCATTTGCGTGTTGCATGGTGTGACGGCTGACAAAAAGTTGGCGGACTCGAAGTCGGCCGACTAAAGTTGGTGAGTTCGATGGTGTTCGCGAGGCTTATAGATAACTCTTTCTCTTATTTTTTTATTTTTTTTTTTTCGATCTAATCCAGCAAAGTGGATCATGTGATTTAATGATGTAGGAATTGGCTTAAGAGTGTAGGAGCAGGATTCCATTCCCGGAGCTTTTCCCATTTTTTTTTGCTTCAGATGGGTTCTAGGGTTTACCCAGCCCTCTGTAAAATGGGGACCTGGTTTCTTTCAGGAGATGAAACCATGAAGCAACCATTAGAACTGTTGCGAATCGTTAGGAGCCTACATTTCCCTTTTTTTCTGAGTCCATTAGATAAATCCAATTAAAAAAAAAGGTAAGTAAAATAACAATAAAACTATTTTTTCGATGAATCGTAATCGTAGTGTTTAAAACAGCTTTTTATTGTAAACACTATTTGCAAGGAAGAGGGTATTTTAGTCTTCGGAGGCTTGAATATTGTTGTATTCAGAGGCTTGTAATGTTATATTCCATTTTTTCAGGAGTAGACTAAAAGAAATTTCTTAGCTCATGCAGCGCCACCCCTAGCAACCACCAGCTCCTTACTCGGGCTACTGTCATTGGCATATTAAGGGGGGGAGGGGTGAATGGAAAAAGACTTCAGACACTTTCTCTTTTTTATCACATTTCACTGTGTTTTATTTGATTATTGTTATTTTAAATTAAGCGAAGAAAAACAGGTATATACAGGCCTTCATTTAAATGCATAAATTAAATAATTAAAGTAATTAGTTTTTGAGTTTGTTTTGCTAGAATTAATTTCTTTTCATTTACAATTATTCTACTTATTTAGCCCCACAAATAAAAAAAAATCTAACATTTATCTCCAAATTTTTTTCCGAAATTATTTTTAAAACCCTTGCTCTGCTTATTATTATTTCCTGTAATCATTTCGGTAAAGAATACTTGTAGGTTTCCGAGTTTTTTAGCTCGTTTTAGTCTACAGTTTTCTGCGTTTGTCAATTTTCTTTTTAAATTACTTAACTGCACATTTTTTTTTCCATTTTTTCTTTTTCTGTTATAAAAATTATTGCAGTTTTGGGCAGGGCTTCTCTAATCACGAGGTCGAAGGCGGGACTCCCCATTCGTACACTCCTTAAGATTGCCCTGGAATAAGGGGTAATTCTAATACTGCGAAAACTAATAAAATTTGACAATAAAAAACGTTCGATTGAGAATCCAGATGTAGTTCATCGGTGTTTAATCAGTTGGTTTTCCATTGGCTGAGATTACCAGTCATCCAAGACTCTTCACATGCTTTTCCTTTTAGGTTTATTTTGCTTCCGTACTTAAATGAAAGCCTCTGTCAACCAAAGAATTTGGACGAGTTATGATCGTTAAACCAAAAAAAAGCTCTTTTTCCAAATGGCGAGGATTATTGCTTTCCAAAAACAAACAAAAAGACGTTAGATCTCTTCATTTTCAGATGCAATTTGCAGAGATGATCCACTAATCCCATCTTCCTCAGTACAAGAACTCTTTAAAACTTAAAATAAACTTTAGAAGGCGAATACGTCCAAGCTGAAGATGAGAATTAACCTGAGATTTCAGACAGCTCTACTTCTAAGCTATCAAGTCAACTTTCTTAAGTGTAAGTAGATTTTTTAAAATGTATTTATATTTTTTAAGTTTCTTACCATTAAAATTGGATCTGTGATGTATTTATTTTTATTTTCACTTTATAAACACCAATAATAAAATTATGTTTAATGAAACGAATTTGACGAATTTTTTTCTCATGTTATTTTGTTCTGTTCACTTTCTTACAAAGTACATTAGTATTTTTTTTTTTTAAATCTTTTTCTTTTATAAACACATCATTTACGATACCTTATTTTTCATTTTCATTTTCTGGTTCAAATATCTATATCTACAATATATGTATATAAAAGGAAGAGACTGTAAACCCTTTTTTTCTGGGACTGTAGGAGATACAGGAGTAAATGTGGTATCAAATTAAAGGTCCTGATAAGGAGGAACAAATTGATTTTTCTTAAAAGTAATTTTAATAAAACATTTCGTAAAAATTTGGTGCCTCCTGGTATTGCGTCCCCTACAACTAGAAAGTGGTTGAATTCGTAATCATCACCAATATCATAAAAGATATGGATCATTTGCCGTTTTTTTTTTTAAACTATTCCCTGTTTTCAAAGCAGTGCAAAAAATAACAATTATAAAATATTGAAAGTACTAAATTAATTCGTTAATTTATTAGATCATTAGAAAAGCTTTTTCACTTGAGAAAGCCAGCTCTCGTTTGGCGAAACTGTAGTATTTTTCTTTTTGTAATTAAAATTTGACTTTATATTATATAGGTGTACGGCTCTATACATGTCTCCAAATAATTCGTTAATTTACTTCTGGTATTATTATTTTATTTCTGGATTTCTGTCTTAAATTTCACTTTTAGATTGTTTTCTTTTTTTTAGATTGCAGATTATCACAAAAGTAATCCTTCAAAGACGGAAAATATTGGAAAATATTTAACAAGATGGAGTTCCATAAATATTGGCCAACAATTCAGAGAAACCTATGACCTGGTACTCGGTTGATGTATCTATACAAGCGATCACTGAAACAAAATTGGCTGTGGTTTGTTAAAAAAAGACTGTGGACTTCTTAGCCAAACTATAGCAGAATTGCAGGATTTTCAAATAAAAAGCGTTTCTTGATATCGATAATTACAATATCCGGTTGTGATCATAGCTAATAAATAACTTAAACATTGCCATGTACATCATTGTAGTTATTTACATTATTATTAATTGTTATTTTGTAGCTAATTGTCTGTTGAACAATATGATTAAATTAAGATGTTTAAGTAGATAATAGGCGCAGCTTAGCCACTGCTGCTTTTGCGCCATTAAAACACCAACAAACAACAACAAGTAGATAATAATCATAATAATAAAAAAAAACCTTAATTATTTCCTTAATTAGGTAACAATGGGAAATCATCCTATTAATAGGCAAAAGTTGTACGATCTTTGTTAATTTGTAGATTTGTAAATTTGTAGTTTTGTAAATTTGTAATTTGAAATAACCAATCACAGTGCAGCGTTAGAACACATCAGGCATGACGTCACGCCCAAGTAAAGATGGCGTTTCTACTATTTTCTTCACTTCACCACGACGAATCGGGATTACATAATTACTATCAGCATATTGAGATTTTCTTTCCCACATAAATGAAGTTTACACTGAAATGCATGAAGTTTATGCGTCAAAATTTAAATCAGAGAGTTTGTAAAACCTCGGTTTTTACATAATTTCGACTGTGTAGTCACTCACTCACTAATCAACAAGTAGGAGACAATGACGATGCACGTGCCGTCATTGTTGTCCAGACAGGATTATTGGTATTGGCTGTTGGACATTCGTTATTGTTATTGTTGAAACTGGTAAATCATTTTTTTATTTTCCTTTATTTTAAAAAAATTTGGCTTAGTCATTCAACTTATATGTGGGCTGTTGCGGAAGTCATGGCTTTTAAAAAATGAGCTTAGAACATCTTTTTCAATCTTGTGTTTTTCAAAAATTTCAGGATATTTCAAAAATGTGGCATTTGTTTTACTTCCGTTAATATTGCTTCAATTTCGACGAGCCTATTCTTTTAGGGCAGCAGGTTGCCATTATGTTTCATAATGAGAAACCGCAGCGCTGGCTACTACGAAAGTGGTAAATGAATTTTTTATTTTTTTTTATTTTAACAATATTACAATATTATTTTAACAAGTAAGCCGATATTCAAATTACATATGGCCATGCCTTCTAAAAAAATTAGCTTAGAACATCTTTTTCAATCTTGTGTTTTTCAAAAAAGTGGAATTTGTTTTATTTCCGTGAATATTTCACGGGTCGCAACTAGTTATATTTATTCTCCGCGTCAGCGTGGATCCGATAGCTTAGTGGCTGTAGCCTAGTGGCTTCGGCGCTCCACTGCGGATTAGAGGAGCCGGGTTCCCGACAATGATCGGGGATTTTTCCATGTTATTACTCCATCACGGATCCTAGGTTCACCTAGCCCTCTTTCAAATAGATACTTTTCGGAGGTTAAAGGCGGGTGAGCGTCGAAATGGCATCCAATTTCAACTAGTCCTATTGGTCGAGGATCACTGGGATCCTAAACCTTCCAAGGACCTGCATAGTGGAACACCTTTATGTTTTGCCTCGGCGTCAATAGAGTTTTTTTTTTTGTTTTTTGTTTTTTTGCCAAACTATTAACATTTTCAGAAATCTCACTTCTGAGTACCTAGATTCGGTTCTCAGATGGGTTTCGTGTGGACGATCCTCGCCGGGCAGGTTTTCTCAGGGTTTTCCATTTCCCCTGCACTACCTCCACAGTTGTTTTTCCCTCAGTCTATCTTCCTTTCCACGGGAATAACACAATAGACCTAAGGTCCCAGTGCTTGGATTCTCTATCATCCATATTCAGCACATGCACACAACATAATAAAACATTACCTTTCTATAAAGAAAAATGAAAGAAAGAAGAAATTAATACTGTGTTTTGGATAGGCTTTTTTTTTTTTTTTTGAATAAATTGAATATATATCAGAGTAGGCCTAACATAAAACTCGCATTTAACCTGATGTTCATTTTAAAATTAAAAAAAAGAAAAAGCTTTTCAAGCATCACATTGGAATATTCAACTAACTTTTAATTAATGTTTCATTCTTATTTCTTTTTCGCTTACATATATAAAGGAGAAGTATGTTTATTTAGAGAGAGATAACTAGAAAGACTAATAGCTGTATGTATGTATGTACGTGTATCGATATACAAGCTAAAGATACGAGTATACAGGATGATCCTGAAATGGTTGGCCAAACGTGAGAGCCCGATGCAACATAGCAAAATAAAGAAAAAAAAAGTCCATATGAACATGGGTGCGGAAATGCTTTATTCACATGTTACAGAATGACTAACACGTGAAGTAGGTTATAATGTAGCCACTGTTAGATTGGGTATTCGTAATGGCTCCACCAGTAGCAACACATGCCTAACACCGTCGTCGTGAGGATTGCCGCTCAAACAAGCCAGGGGTACTCTACATCGTTACATACCCATCCACAATGCGGCCACTCATTGAACATTGAATACGGGTTTATTAGCATACAGTACCATTTTCAAATAAAGTCTAGAGGATTTAGTTGGGGGAGCGTGCAGGCCAAATTTGGTCCTCCTCTGCCAATTCAAAGGTTATGGTAGACTTGGTTAAAATGTCGCCGAGCAGTGAAGCTGAAATGGGCTGGAACTCCGTCATGCATGATCTACAGTTGATGCGGATGTCTAATGGACATCCTCTAGAATTGCAGCAAGAATTTCTTCAAGACGACGATGAATGGCAGCGAATATATTCTTGGCTGGACATCGTCATTGCTGATAGGTTTCCCGGGTAAAGGCGCTGTGTGTCTCTGCAATTCTCATAAACTCTCCATAACTGTAATGGATATCTGCGAACTCTGAGTTACAGCGCCGGTTCATGGTGATGGCGGTAGTACTGTGTTTGTTGTTGCAAATGGTGAGAGCATGTTGTTAAACGTAACTCGAATAACAACTACTGAAATAATATGTCACATCACTGACCTGGAATGGTGTGACCCAGAACATTTTGCTTAACTGCTACACCCCTGCCATGTTTGAGAGTGTCCGGCATTCCTGACGACGACGGTGTGAGGTATGTTTGCTGCTGGTGGAGGCCACTTCGAACAGTGGCTACACCATTGCCTAAGTTCATGTAATCATTCTGGAACATGAAACATTTCCACACCCATGTTCATATGTTTTTCTTTATTTTGCTACATTGTATCGGGCCTTAAAGGTTTTATCTTAAAGTTTGGTCAACCATTTCGGCACTACCCTGTATATCTATTAAAGTTTTTACACATTAAAATTAAGGTAAAAAGTACTTACATGAAAGCAAAGAAGAACAAATTTTAAAAAAATATGTAATATGGTTCCTAAAATTATTTGAAAAAAAAATAATAAAAGTTCGTTTTAACGATTTTCTGTTTTTATTTTCCTTTCGTTACAATTATAAATTTTCAGATTTTTTTTTAGTCATCTTTGTACTTGATAAAACATAAATTATCTATTACGATTGTCCTAACGTAATAACTGGATGAAATACGAATTGCAAGACATTGTTTCTTATTTTGTCATTATTTTTTTACAGGCAACCTAAAAGCTTAACTATTTAGCCTTTTGTTACATCCTTCTATATTTTATAAAATTCTTTTATTTGTTTATATGTGTAATGTGCTCGTATTTTTATATTTTTGTAAATTCAGACTAAACACAAACTTCTTTTACTTTGTAATACTGCATTATTTTGAAGCTCTTTAAAACAGAAATCCGGGATGAATAATCATTAGAAAAGAGAATCATATGGACTTAGTCCATATGAATTTTAATATTCCATTACAAAAAGATAAAACGTGGCTTCTTTAACCAATTAACTTTTTTTTTTGAACGACTTTATGTTTTATATTATTTTTGCAGATATTTTACTGCTGAACTGGCTAATTGGACGGAAAAAAATCCCACTAACGACCCAAGAAAAAAGAATCCTATTAAATATGTATTGAAATGCACAAAAAGATCAGTAAATGTAATGCTTATAAGTTAGAGCCCAAATAATGAAATTGGTTTCGTAAAAGTCAACATAAAAAATGCTTTTATGCAAAATTCTTTTGCTTATAATCGCAAATTCTGTAAATATCAAGTTGTTGTTTTTTTTTCTTCTTAATTTCCATTTAATTTAGAAAAAAATTGATGTCTTATCAAATCCGAACTTTATTATGTTTTGTGAGTTTTCATTTACATGTGAAAGATGTTTTTCTATCTACTTACATAAAATAGTCAATTTTGGCGCCCTTATCTTAATTTTCGATTGCCCATCTGGGAAGTTTAAATATTTAACCTAATTTTTGCCAAAGGCTTCTGTAGATTTAACAGAACTCTCATTAACTAACCTAAACCAAAAGTAAACTGTCAACTTCCGAGGATTGAATTATGATCACAGATTGAAGATAAGCAATGTGAATTTAATGGTATTTCTAAATTAAAAAGTTTGCTTTTTATGGGATATATAAACATTAAATAAAATGTTGAAACTGTTTTTAATACCATACAATAAGTATAAATAGTAGGCGATTCAATTTGCAGTAAATATTTTCTAATCTAGAGAAAACTTCGGTGGTAAAATAATTAAAAGGATTAGGATATTCATCTTTCTTGTTACGTTTTAGTATTTTTTTTTTTATAGATTTGCCTTTTCAGCCGATTATTCGCAGTCAGTTTTTGAGATATTCGTAGGTTATCGAAACCTAATCTCCTGAAAAGGCTGACAGTAGGAACAGCCCCGTTGGTGGTTCTTTTGAAAGATAATATTGTTGTTTTGTTGGGATGCGTATAATCAATGAATCAATAAGCATTTGTCTACTGACTTTGTTCTTTGTTGGTTGGACAGCCCCTGTGTAGAGATCTGCTCTATTGACATTAACTGTAGGAAATCAACATTTGGACAACAGAGAACATCCTTGTAAACAAAGTTCGTCCCTGATGTTTTTCAGGTTAATTTTTAAATTCAAGTAGATTTCCGATTTCCTCGAAATCCTTGAGGAAGTTTTACATAAAAAACAATTCATTCAATATTAATTTGATGCCATTTATTTCATGTTTTTTCCTAAAACATCATTTTGTCTTAAACAACTTTGTAAACTTCCGTCGTCACCTTTGTTTGAAAATTATCTTGAAAACAAAATATACTCGAATTATTATTTTCAATAATAAATAAATTAATTAATTAATTTTATCCTGCATTAATCGTAATGTATTTTTTTTCGTTAAAAAGTACAATAACGATTTCATTTAAGAAATGGAAGATATTTTTATTAATATAAGGCTATAGGGAGAATATCATTGGTTTAATTTATAATTTTTTATCAATGGTTTATTTACATAATAATATTATTGGCGTCTTGCGCCATAGGAATGTTAGACATAATTACTAAGTAGACTTAGCTATATTAACGTTAAAGCTTTGTAGTTGTCAATGACCCTGACTTCTTCAAAACTTTGTTATAAATCAAGATATATTTTTTATGTTTGAATCCGCCATGAAGACCTTACTGCTGCTTCTATATCTGAAGCTTTAAATGCCACCATGTAGAAAGTTTCTTGCCGAAATCTGTCAGATTTAAAAAAGCCTTAAGAACACGAAGAATTTTCTGAAGTTAATGTAGTTTCACTTCAATAAATAAACAATCTTTTAATTAAAAAGTAATTTTTTAATCCCTACACAATTTTTCAATGTGTTTGAGTCGTTCTGAAACTGATTTGTTTTTTCTTTTTTTTTTAATGAGTTCTTAAATTTGAAGCTGTGACTACTTGTTACCTTTGAGATAATTTTCAAATATTAAATCAAATATTAATATTAGGATATTTTACGTCGAATAAAACAACGAAAATGGAAAATATTTGTTGACAGTATCTTGTTGCTATTAATTTGTAAGATAGATATTCTTATAGACAGTTAGGGTTCTATAGAGAACTGTGTCTAATGTTTTAATCCATTCTCTTGGTACACATTCACTTAATTCCTTTTAAAATAATGGCAGTAATTGTAACTCCGTTGGCAGTTTTTTTTAATAATGGCCTGATCGAATAGAAGAAGATGACAGCAATTGCAGCAGAAGATAATTATCAGACCAAGTCTTTAATTGAGGCCTGGGATTACAATTATCAGACGAGCCTCTTGCAATAACATCTGGCTTTGTTTGCTAACGCTTGTCATGTTCTATTGAAAGTAGATGAAGTTTCGGTTTCGTTTATAATATGGAAGGTGTTAATGGTGTGCTAAGTAACATTTGATTATTCTAACAACTAAACAAGTTTTAGATAACAATTTAAGTGAAAATATTATATTAGTCTTTTTTAAGGTACTTACATGTTACTTTTATTAAACTTTATTTATTTATTTATTTATTTTGGAAGATCAAAAAATAAAGAATGCAAGATAATCTTAAAAATATGTAGATCTTTTTAGATAGACC
>JAFIDM010012231.1:114652199-114688771 GCA_023159025.1 Thereuonema tuberculata
AAGATACCTTCTACTACCCATTAAACCAAAAAACAAACGAAAAAAATGCTTTTTCTATCCATTCAGGGAGAGCCCCCCCTTTTTTTACATCTATGTGTTAAGTTGAAATTTACCAATTTCCACTCAAAATTTCTAACTTAACACATAGATGAAAAAAAAAGGGGGGGGGGCTCTCCCTGAATGGATAGAAAAAGCATTGTTTTCGTTTGTTTTTTGGTTTAATGGTAGTAGAAAGTATCTTCCCCCCCCCCCCAAATTCTGAAGTGGTCTTTTTTATTTATTTATTTATATACTTATTTATTTATTTTTTTAATTTTTTAACAGCGACTCTCTAACTTGGCCCACCTAACTACTCCACTGGTGGCTCAATATCCATAGTAAAGCAAAAGGTCAAAAATAGTTACTCTTGGAACTTACACTACAGAGTCACTTGGCTTGAAATTAAAATTGTTAGATTGTAAACACGGAGAATTTACAGAAGAGAGAACGATGTACGACTTAAACAACTTGAGGATTAAAACGATAGTGTTCCTTACAAAACAGAGCCTTAGAAACGAAACATTCACGAAAGCATTCAATTTATCTTAATAGACAATGAAACTTCAATGTCGTTGTGGTACTTGACACTGCCTAGTGTTGACACTGCCTAGTATACAGACTGCAGGTCTATTATTTCAATTTGATTAAAACTAATTTAATGTAGACTTTTTTAATGTCAAAATAAGTGATGGCAGCGCCATTTCACAATGTTTATTTATACATCGAATACTGATGTACTATAAGTTCAAATTTTATTTAGTCCAATTGAGTATCTTTTTTTCCCCTTCGATACTTATTTTTTTATTAGAATTTTTACGACTCTGAAAATAAAATTTTTGCAATCAGTTATAACACTTTAATTAATAATTCAATCTTCAAATGTGCTTGACAGATATGCAATTATAATAAATCCATTCTCGGCTGCCTATAAATCAAATATTAACATTATCCTTTACGATTCTTTTTTATTACGAATTTATATTTAATTTATCAATGCATTATCTGTGTAAGATTTGACTTCCAGCCTTCAAGTGATAATAATTTACTGGAACCAATCTAAAACTATGCAGTCAGAAGCAGAATGACGTTTGTCTGTGACCATCAATTCAGTAGAATTAGTTCGATTGTTGTTTGATTGTAAAATCAATTATTTTATCAGCGGTCAACTGTATTGGTTTTATCACAAGTAATGTTTGTCGCATCGACCACAGCCAGGCATCGTTGCAATAAATAATTTTAAGTAATTGACCTTTTCTTCAGTGATAAATGTACAGATCAAAGATGCACAAGAGAACATTGGCAGCTTCAAGTAACAGCTCAACGAACCAAAGTTTCCAGAACAATTTTTGATGAGTTTTCATAAGATGAGTGATGAATGTTCCAGAAATATCCTATCTTTGTCTATCTTTGTCTTAATAACGAATGAGAAGAAAATAATGAATAAATAATTTCTTTTTAGGAAATTTAGGTTAAAAGTTCTCTTTTTTTTTATTTAAGATCTAAGTGAGCTCAGGTAATCTGTATGACTTAGGATAGGGATATCTCTTTAGATATCTCATTAGATTGAATTAGTGATGAATGGATTTGTAAATTTCAAATTCAAGTAGCGAAGCAGATTTTTTTTTAATTTCTTTTAAATAGTAGATTTAATTCTAGTATTAATGCCATAACGTTTATTTCAGTAACTGAATGATCAAATCGCGAATTATCTAAGCATTTCACTAATTTCAGGAAAACAAATATCTTTTTCTATATTCAGTGTTCATATTTTTGCGAATTAGTAGATGTTGCATTAACTTACCACAATGATAATAGTTGATAAAGTTTTAAAGCTTTCTGTATTATTATAGTTATAATAAACTTTATAAAATAAAGTTTAGCCTATTTTATAAAGTTTATTACACTTATCACTATAAAGTTCGATGATAGTTAAGCTTACTAAAATTAATTTATTTAAATGTTTTTTTTTTTGTTTTTTTTTTAAATATAAAATATTTACAAAAAACAAATTTAACGTGCAGTAAAATTATTAAGAAATGAAAACCAAAGATTGCATATAAATAAAGAAATCACGCCTTTGAGTTTGTCAACAGAGGGAATCGGGAACGGCCGTTTCGTCCTTATTAGGGACTCATCAGCCCGATCCACCCTCCCTTGATGACAAACCCAGAAAGGCGTGAAGCAGAAATGGAAGCCACCCTTGCTCCCGACAATGACTCCCGAACAAAAGAAAATAACAATGAAAAAAATAAGCGCTAAAGTACAACAGAAAAAAACCTTTAGCCCAACGATCGTTAGGATTCGAAAGGCATTTCTTACTAAAGAAAAATCAAACGTAAGAGGCAATTACAAGAATATTTATACATTAATATAAATATATAAAATATTTTCTTATATTTTTTATTTTAATATACTTCTTCATTTTAGAGTTAAGTGTCCTTTTATTAATTAAGGAAACAGATACTGAGACTGAAAAATTAACTTTGTCAAATTTTAGAACTAAAAAAGAAGAGAAAAATTTTGTCCAGATGAAGCTAATGTTCAATTCTTTTTTTCTTTTTTAAAAAGAAATTAAAACAACAGAAACTTAAGTAAAAACCTTACTTAAACCTTTATTCTGTAAACATTAAAAGTAATGAAGCATAAAAAAAACTTAAAATTACAAATAATGTTAAGATTTCTAAGTCTTGCGATATCCATATTTACATCCAATTATTTTCTTCAAAAGGTAGTTTATTAAATCAGTTTAGAAATTCACTTTTCATTGTTCAGAAGAAAATGAGAAAGAAAAAAAATTATACAAGAGGTCCTCGACAGCTTTAACTAATTACAAAGCAAAACAATGGATTTTCAACCTAATTCATAACGAAGAAACACTGAAAGCCTATAATCAAATTCCGTTGACAAACTCCCTTAGGAAGTTTCTTCACAAAAGAGTGGGCAGTCATTGGCTAATCTGCTAATTTGCAAACTGTATGCAGAGCTTTTGAACGTCAACAAATCGCCTGTCCGCAAGTTATCTATATAAGGGTTTAAAAGAGAGAAAAGCTTGTTTTTCCAGTTTCAAGTTGTCAGGACTTAATATTCACCTGTTACTATTATTAATAATAGCCAATGGAATGACAAAGAAACAAAGCAAATACAGGGAAGATGTTTTGTCTGTTTTTTTTTCCTATTATTTACATTCATAATTAGCTGTCTGGAATTTTTTTTTTTTAAGTATTGAAAAAAGAAGGCTAAGTAAAAATTTTCTTTAAAAAAAACTAAATTAAAAGAGAAATGTTTAAAACATGAAATGTGGAGTTAGTATATTAAAAAAAAAAAAAAAACACACAAATTAACCAAAACTCTTATCACTTATCCGAAAAGAACTATATACAATTTGTATAAAAGGCAAATGAAAAAATAGTGTCAGTATTCTATTTTAGTTACGGTACATATTTTCTTGGAATCTTGAACAAAATTCTTGAAATTTTGAAATAGGAACAGCAAATAATTGAAGGGTCTTGATTCCCTATATGAATCATGTCTAGCAATTAAAGCGTTATACATTAACCTACACATTTTTAAAGTAAAATCTCACTTATGTTTCTTTTTACAAAAGTATTACGTACAATTATTTTTTACAGTTCAGGCTCTCAAAACTTTTTCAGTGTCTTTTTAGTTTTTAAAATACTTAGAAAGGATAATATCAATTTCACTAGCGTAATAGACTTACATATTTACTATAAAAAAAAAATAACAATTGACTAAATGAAAGAATTTTGGATAGTTGTGAAAGAAGCATAATTGAAAATGGATACTTTCTATTGAAATTGATAGAATTTTCCAGTCTAAATATTTAAGAAACTAGAAAAGCTTCGAAATATAAGAAATAAAATATAAGAAATAATTATGAAAATATGTACTTAAAATCAATGATGTTTTAAACTTCAAAGAGAAGAATCAGGTTAAATAAGAAGTAATTCAGTTTCATTTAGTGAGAAGACCAAAATAATCGTAGAAATAAATATGTATAACTAAAGCTAAACAAGCAAAACAAATTGATGATTAAGTACGACCTTTCGCCGAAATCAAAAACGTAAGAATTCAGTTAAAGTTGTTTCACTCCAATTGCTCTTCAATTGATTGAGTAGCATTTAGGAAAACAGTATTCAGCTAGAATCAAAAAAATTATTATCAGAAGTTTTTTTTTCTTTCAGAAAGTTATTTGTAGGCTTTATTTTATTCACTTTTTTATTTATTTATTTATTTATTTATTTATTTATTTATTTATTTATTTATTTATTTATTATTAATAATTTCGTGTTTTGTTTTGTTTTTTTCTTTAAAAAAAATGTACCGGTAATTTATTTTTTTTTAAATCCATAGAAAATTTCACAGCAACTGAAAACATTTTCAAAAAAACCTTTTGATAAGAAGAAAGATGAAATAATTTTATTTTTTTAAATAATAAGTTCTTCAAGACGCAAACAGGTTTAGGAAAGCAAACAGGCTAACCATAATAATTTTTTCATTGATTTGTTTCTGCTTTCTTTTTCTTTTCCCTCTCTCTGCTTTAAACTAAGTAATTTTCTAGCAATTATCTTAAAAATCACATTGCAGTTGGGTTCTGTGTCATTTCAGTCCAATTACACAAGATTTTCTTCTAATTTAAGGCATGATTTTTTTTTTTTCTTTTACATTGTATAGAAGAGAAGTTAATAAAGCTCCGTCACTTTCGCTGATAGAGTAGGGGTAGAAGGAGGGGTTGATGTTTCCCCGATCTTTGTGTATCTACTTCCTGTAATCCTACTCTAATTAGGCCTATCATGTTATTCACTAAAATTAATCTCCGCCTTCGATGCGCTCATGTTCCTCTGTCAATCGAACCACCCAACTCTGATTGAAGGCGAATTCCCTGCGGGTGGATATGGAGAAATGGATTCATCCCATTGGCCGAAGCAAATCTCTACCAACTTCCTTACCATCCTCCCACAGACAACAAGAGGAAGCCAGTGACACCAGGATTCAAGGAAGAAATAGTCCGTTTCAAAAGATTCCTTTATCCTGTGATAAGAGATTCTTATCTTATCTTTTAAACAGCCTTCCCCATCTCTTTAAGATGTTTTATGCGCTGTAGTGAATATTTTTAAATTTCTTAAAAAAAAAAAAAAGCAATGATTTTTTTTTATTTTTTTAACGTAAGCTTAATATACGAAATAGTTTGGATATCATTTGTATAAAAGGGCTGTATAGATTTGATTATAATAAGAATCAATAACTTTAAAATCAAGTGGTTTGAGTTTTTTTTATTTTTTTATTTTATTAAATGCAATTTTTTTACTGACTCTTGTTGCCAGCCCACATTTTGACAAAATCCTACTCTGGTTAAAATGTTAATTTTTTAAAAAAATTTCTTTCTTTCTTTCTTTTTTTGTTGGAAAGTCGTAAAAAACGACAATTACGAAAATCCTATTTTTTTTCAATTACAATTTCTGCTGAATACAAACAATATTCAGAAAATTTAACATTTTCTAAAAGAAATAATTAAATCCGCATTACTTACATAAAGCTCTTTAATTCTTTCTTCTTTTAGAATTCCTTTGAACCGCGCTAATTTAATAGCATTGTATTCGCCGTTTAAGGCAATGAAGTACTAATAGAAATAGAATAGAAATCTATTGTTCAATTCCAATGTTTTTTCTTTGGTAATTTTGATCACCTGTTTCAGTTAATTCCTCGACAAGAAACTGAATGGCAATATTTCAACTACAAAAGTTGAATTATCAGTCCTTTTCTTAACTAAATTTCAAGATGATCCATCTGATGATTCAAGAGTTATTAGGGTGGGAGGGAGGAACACAAGGATATAAACACACACACACACACACATGCATAAACTGAGCCTTTGGTAAATCTGATGACTTATCATTTTTATTTATTTATTATTACTATTATTATTATTAATATTATTTATTGCAATAAATTGGAATAAAAGTGGAGTAAGTATTAGAAGTTCTTACAATAACTCGAGTTCTTATTTCAGTTCTTTATTTCTAATAATATTGTAAATCTGTAGCCTAATTCTCAATGTAGAAGAGTCGTGAACAGTTGAAGATAGACAATGTCTTAAAAGAGATCTGTTCTGAATATCTTAAGATTTGGACTTTATAATGTTGATAGATTGAGAAGCGAAGAATAAAATTTCTGTTCAATAAAATAAGAAAGTTACTAGTGAACTTTCTAGAATACCTTAGAAAGTTTTGAATCATTATCATACTGAAATTTGCAATTCTTAAGCATAATAGTACACCAGTTTTCCATGTCTTCGATTGACTGACTGAGATCCTCTATCGTTCACTGCCTAGTGAAAAAATGAAGATTAACCGAAAAAAAATATTTCTTGAAATCATGTGTTTAATATCTACGCTGCATTTCACGAGTACTCGTGACAGTGATGATGAATCAATATTTTTAACAGTAATAAAGGGATCAGAAACCGTAAGATCATGTTGTTTTTATTGTATCGATTCCGCTTATATTTTACTTTGTTAGTAGAATATTGTTAGAGCACAACTTTCATGTAATTTAATAACTTGAGATATTAAGTGTAGTTTTTTAACTACTGTGTCACACTCGATTCTGATGTTTTTCTGTCACTGGCTATTCATTAAAGGGATCAGATCAAAATTTTTCATAATCATTCAGAAGAAAATGTTTAATTTCTGTAATTTTAATTAACGTTCGATAGATAGTGACGAAACGCTCAGATAGTGGACAAATGATTTTTATAGTAGAGATTACACTTGTGTAGAACATTTGATCAAGAGAACTATAATAAAATTAATTTATTGAAGATTGCAAATATAGTTAGGTTACTTAAATTACAAAGCTACATAAATAACATAAACTGGCAAGATTATATCCTCATAAAGTCTTCTATTTTCATTCTTAATTTTTTTATTAAGATATCTCTCAGAATAGAACTTTTTGATGTTGATTAATCATTTCAATTTGCTTTTGAACACTCATTAATACCTACCTTAACAATTTATACCAAAAACAATTATTGGAGACAATAATTATTAAAAATTGTAATTGCATGTAGAACATGCGGAGCCGTATACTTTGGAAATTCAGGACGAATGCTAGAAGAACGAATAGAAGAACACGTAACAGCTTTCACGAACAATCGACCTAAAGTATCAAACTGGGCAGAACACTGCATCACAAACAACCACAACCCCGACCCGAAAGTCACAATTCTCTACAAAATTCAAAACAAACATACTAGGTACCTAATCGAAGCATGTGTCATTAAAACGTTCCAATGCATAAATAAAGACAAAGGGTACATGGTTAACCCGAACACACTGTCGTATTTCCAGGACATGACAAAAAATCAGAGAGAGAAATTTCAGTGAACCAATTCCTTGTTAGCAACAATTGGCTGTGTTAAAATGTTTATGATAATAATTATAATACATTGTTATATTGTTAGTAAATATAGGTTGTGTTAAATCATTAACAATTGATTTTATAAAAATGTCTTTAATTATTGTAATATAATATGTCTGTATCGTGCAAACCAGTGAATGTAATAGAAGTTAATCTTTGTTATTTAAAACGGTTTGAAAAAGCGAGAAGATGGTATTCTCCGCGAAATATCACCATTAATAAAATGAAATTTATCCGTAGATGGAGTTTTCTAATTATTGGAGACATTGGAATATGACTACCTTTGACTGCTGAGCAGTAATACCCACCAATGAGCTGCTCTGGAACACATTCAATATCGCACTAGGAAATCTTAACTTTATATAAAAAGATTTAGTTTGCTTAATTTCTTCTGACACTTTAAAGCGATAAAATTGTAATAGTGATTACAGAGGATTACAGTAAAAAAAAAAAAAAGAACCACCTCAATCCTGTCTTTCCTCTGACAGCGAAGTGAATATAATTGCTTCTTATATTAGTTTAAACGTTAGCAATTTTCACAATTACAGTAAGGTTTGTTATCCTTTGCCTGAAGTAGAGGGAATTATTAAGTAGGAACTGCCTTGATAATCAAAAGGCAGCCTCTGTCCCTAAGACCTTCAGAATAGAATTTATTTATGTCTTTAAGAATTTGCTAACTAACAGAATTTTAAGAATGTACCATCCTTCAAAGTTTAATGTACTTTATTTTGTTTTGGTATGTTTTGTTTTCCCTTTCGTCGATTTATATTTTGAATTATGAATCGATAGATTATTTTCTTGACTGAATAGATTCAAATAGTTACAGTCAAAGTACAGTTCTATAATAGGAAATTTGAAAAGAAAGAAATCTAAATTGTCAATTTTAAAGATGAAATTCAGTTTGGACGGGTTTTGAGAGTTGGTAAACAAATATATCTTGAATGTTAAACATTTGATTCATACGTAGAAGTTTTGTTATGTTTTATTATTAGAATTTGTCAGTGAAAGAGGAAATTTTAAACAATTTTTCCTTTGATTACTTGTTTGTTTTGCACAAATTTTACTGCAAAAAAATAAAGACGAAAAAAGCGTTGCTAAGCAACTGACGACAATATGATTGCTATGAAGAAGACAAATTATGTGAACGATCACAATAAAATAATGGATATAATTTCGTCTAACTCACTGTCATGATGAAAATAATTTAACAAAACAAATAACAAATGATAACAGTGAATGATAACGCAGTACACGAAATAAATTCAGTGATAAAACTGTAAATGTCATGAATGATTTTGCAAAGAAAAAAAAATGCAAAATAAATAATCATTTCATTATAAAAATCATGAGCCTAATTTAGGCCTAATGAAAATACTATTTGGATTTTGAGTAAATATTATTTACAATATAACCCATGAAAGCCCATTATTATTGTTTTTTCAACGTTATTATCTTATTTTTCTGTCTATTACTTTCACTCCTGTTCAGAGATATGATTTACACCACGAATAGGGCATTTGACATCTGATTTTTTTTTGTTGATAAAAGTCATTTCTACGACTTTTATTTGCCTTAATGTTCAACAACAACTTGCCGATGGAAAGATGATAGGAATCACGATTATTTTTTTTCCTTCTCCGTCTTGTAGTTATCATCACATCTTTAAAACAGATACAAACTGCCAGGCTACACAAAAGCGTTACCCGAGCTCTGTGTGCACGCACAGAGTTGTTACTGAACAATATAAAGCATGATTTATATCTTCAGCTGACTCAGCAATCAATGAGCCACTTGGTTCAAGACTAACTTCAATACTATTTTTCAGGTCGTTAGTGGCTTCGGGTTTGTTTTGGCTTTTGTTTTTTTTTTTTTTCATTAATTATTTTTAATGATAAAAAAAAATAATAGTAATCCTTAGTACTAAGAGACGTTCAGAAATACATTAATTGACCAACCAATAGGTATTCTGAATTAGAATAGTATAAAGGTGTCATTAAACTCACATTGTTATCAGGATGCATCTGCAGATTTTCCTTATTTTTTTTTTTTTCATTTTAAAGAAAATATGGCACATTCTACTTCGATTTATAGGTTAATACGCTGTGAAATACCAGTAAACATACGTTCATCAAATGAAAAGAGTTAATATTGAAATTTCCTTTCATACTTTTTCCAGTTCATGTTTATTTAATTAGATCAATTTTCAGTGTTGCGATGCCAAGAGAAAGTTTTTACAAAAAAAAAAATCCGAAAGATTAATGGTTTAAATTGCACAGTAGCATTATTCCTCAAAGGTGTAACAGAATTTCATTTTTTGTTGTTGTTGTTGTTGTTATTTTTTGTTACTTCGAATCAAAAATATCTTCAGAGATTTAAGAAATTTTAATGATGATACAGAAAAGTCCTTCTTCGATATTGTTCCTAAATGAACAGAAAGGATTTTCTTTCTTTTTGTTATGTCAATCTTAGATTTCTTCCGAGAGTGATGTTATTTTTTCAATAATCATCATCTAAGATATCTTTCAATAACTGAATTATTTAATGGTTGCCGCAGTTGAAGAAGTAAAGTTACAAATTTATTCTATTACTATATTTGAAAGGTCTTCTTATCATTAATAGATTAGTTTCTATTATAATATTTGTGAAAAATTGCATTTCGCTGATTAAGAAAATTAATAATTAATAAAATGAATTAAATTGCGCTTCTTTTGTCGTTTGCATTTCATTTTTTAGTACAGTAAAAAAAAACAAAAAAAAACAAAACAAAAAAATTTTCAGTCATAACGCATAAGTCTTAAATAGTAAAATTTCTATTCTTCATTCTGATTTGGCTAAACGTGTATTCCACATAAACCGTATTTGCCTAAATGAATTGAGAGAATTTTATTGGTTTGTATCTGAATATCTAAGAATTAACAAGAATTTATAATAGAGTATGGTTGAACTTCGAGTTCCATTCATATTTTCATAGCAATGCAATTATAAATTTCCACAAATTTAGGTTCAATCAATGTTTTAATGTAGGAAAATTGAAACAAAGAGAATTTTAAAATAGGCTTATTTAGGGTTTAATAACATTTATTTAGGGTTTCTCATAGCTTAATAAAGAAATCAATAAGTAATATAATTTCAACCAGTAATCTTTAAAATTTATTTTAGTTTTAATTTTTTTTCTCGTTTTAATACTGAGTTATTGAGGTCATCAAATATACATTAAGTTTTTAGCTATATTTATGAGTGTTTACTTAAATGTAATTTATAAGAACTTTTAGCCTGCATCATTTATATCTTCTTTTTTTTTTTTCATACAGCTGCATTGAGGAATTACATTAATTTTGTTGTTGATGTGAAAATACGAAACTTTTTTTTAAAGACTGAAGATTCCTTTAATGCTAAGCATAATTAGTTAAACTTCTTGTATTCAGAGTTTATTGATATCATTTCTGTATTTGCTTGAGAATAAGCGTATATTATATATTAGGATTTATATACTATATTAAGGATTTTATTCTATTTACAACAGCACTCAAGCATGTAATATGTATCGTTAAAAAAAAAAAAAAAAAAAAAAACAAAAACGGTTCGAACATAATTTTAAATCGAAGAGCCATTTTTAATCAAATATTTGAAACTATTATTTCTGTAGATGAAGTTTTTTTTTTGTGGCAGACATCTTTAAAAGACTAAGAGCTGTTGCCATGAAAGCAACCTAATATATAAGAAAGCTGAAACTTAAATTGTAGGTTTTGTTACTGTCAAATCACTACATTGATATTCGGAATAAGCTCTAGGACCAATGACTTTTACTTTTTTTTTTCCTTTTTAAAGTTATATTTTATATTAAACATAAAAAAAAACTATATTTTATCGAAATAAATTGGACTGTTCATTTAAAGAGTTCATCCTTGTGATAATCTATAAGGGGATGTAGATTATATATTGCTGAAATCTGAAAACAAGAAAATATAGTTTCATATCGAAAGTGAGTCGAGGCATACGTTACGATTCACATTCACATCCCACGCAAAGACATGTACGCTGATATTTTGAGTATGGAACATGTAATGAATTGGATTAAAAAAATAACAGCTTAAATCATCCACCCAAAGAAAAAAAAAGCCACACTATTTAACCATTGATGAATTCTTTATTGACCTTTTCTTTCCTTCCTTCTCTTTTTTTTATTTCATTTTGGGGATGCATTAGAGGTAAGAGTTACATTAAGCCTACAAATCTCCTACCTTCCAACATTCTTCAACTCCCATGAAACTTTCTTGCCAATACTTTGTCACAATGGTTACTTCCTTTCAGTCATCGACGTGTTCGTCGATGTAATGCTCTTCAGCAATCTTGCTCTTGATTTTAATATGTTAATGAATATTATATGTGATTTTTATTTAAAATAAAAAAATTTCTAATTATTAAAAATATATATATGTACATACAGTAGAACCCCGATTATCCGAGTTTCCGCTTTAACCGAGCTACTTCTAGGAGATTTTTTTTTTTTTTTTTTTTTTTGATTCTACATTATTCATTTTTAAAGCTACCGATAAAAATTCTGAACTTGATCTCACAAACACTCAGGAAAACGAAAGAGAATTCGCAGAATATTGGTTGCAATTAATCTTTGTTCGTCTAGTCATATGACCCCTCCCTGGAATCGCGAAATGGTTTCGACTGATCACCTCCCTGGAATCGGGGAATGGTTTCGATTGGTCACATTATCCAGTCTATCTGAAAAGTACGGTGGTACATTCAGCCAATTCTACTGAAATGAGTAGCAATAAGAGAAAGCGAGTTGTTGTTTTCATAGAAACAAAATTAGAAGCAATCCAAAGAATAGATAATGGGGAATCAATAAAGAAAGTAGCGGAAAATCTCGGTGTCGGAGCTGTTACTGTTGGAGACTGGAAAAGGAAGAGAAACGAATTAGAAAAATGGTGCGCAGAAAAGTAAAAGGTAAGGTTTAAGTAAAAGAACTCTTTCAATATGAATTGTATGTCGTGTATCTATATAACTGTTGTATTTGTTAAAATATACATTTAAACCTTTACGATTTATTTTATTTACAATTTTCGCTTTAACCGAGTTTTTCGGTTATCCGAGTTAAGCTTGGTCCACATTAACTCGGATAACCGGGGTTCTACTGTATATATATCAGTCAGAGAACAAAAAACAAATGAATGCCAACAAAACTTTTAAATTATTTAAAATTACCTAATAAATAAGAAATTATTATCTAGATTACTTATAAAATAAAAAAAATTCTTGTGGATGGATTTAACAACAATTTGGGATTTATCGACAAGGTTTTAGCTTGTGTGAAGCCTTAGGGAAGCGTGGACTTGCTAAGTGTCTTTTTGAAAAACTTTATTTAAAAATGTGTGATATTTACTTTACCTCCATCTCCAACCCCCTCCCCCCCCCCCCCCCCCCCCCCCCCCCCCAAAAAAGCCCCCAATGATATCTTCGCGCGCAAAGCCTAGAAAAGTTTGTTTGTTTCTAAGTGTACTTTGCTACTTTCATATTTTCGCAAAATAATGAAATTTTCTTTTGCACTTAAAAATATTCGATCCCACACTTACTAAGAATTCTAACATCAATAAAAATAAGCAAAATAACCAAAGATGTAAAAAAAAGGATCTACATTTTGATGAATGGGTTTTGATTACCTGTAAATATTATGTCAATTTCCTTTGGGACATAAATTTTGAAGAAGACAAAAATGGTAGCGATCGATTATTGAGGAGGTGATTTATTGGTTGTTGATTGGCAAGGTCTTGACAAAGTGCATTACTGGAGTTTGCATTATTAAAATGATAAAAAAGATTTGGGTGAAGTGCTCGTCCGTTCACACCTGAAGCTGTTTCCACATTAAGTATTCATTCGAATCAACAAACACAAAACAATATCGTCTGGGCATCAACGTGTGTTAAATAATTCCACGTCGATGGACTTAACAATAAATCTTGAGGTTTACCGAAGTTTGCCAGAGGGGAAATCGATTGTCCATCATCTACTTCCTGATGAATATCTGTAGAGTTTTCCACTGAATGTGTCTAGAAAAAGTGATAATGTTATTTACGATTGATGATTGATGTTGTCGCACAAGAGGAGGATCTTATCGTGTAAATCATTGTTCACATCAAAGAGTACAATTTATCTTGGCCATCACAACTCATATAAATATTAATGTGGCCTTTTCTTTTCTTTTTCATTTTCTTTTTATTTTTAATCTTTCATTTTTCTATTTTTTCTATTATTTATTCAATAAAAAAATAAATATAAGGAAATATTAATATCGTTGATTGTGGAAAGATAATCTGCGATCAATAACTGCAAAAGCTTCTTTTTTATATATTATTGATTTATATAAAATTTTCTAAAATTATGTGGACAAAAATAAATAGGGACAAACTATTTGTTAGAATCAATTTATTAACTTGAAATACCTAATGGAAATATTCTGCCCTAACTTTCGAAACAAATTGAACCGAATTATGTATGCTAGCACGAAGTCATATGTTTTACTCCTGACTTCTGGTTCTGATAGTTTTCTATCTTCTATCAAAGTCAATGAAATAACTCACAGCTTTAAACCCAAGATAAGCAAGATCTATGTAAAAAAAACATAAAAGTATAAGTTCACGAAGAATTTCTTCTACTGATACTACCTTTCCATTGCTGTTCAGGTGGTCAAGGCGGCGGCCTGCCACGAGGCTGATATTTCTGAACCTGGATTCAAATCCCGGAATTGGCATATATGTTTCCTTCTTTTCCTATGTTTGTCTGCTTCTTCTTCTCTTTCTCTTCAGGTTCGAAGCCATACCGTAATGGTTTCCTGAGGAAGGCAACGGAAAACCATCGCAGTATCTGAACCGAAAAAATAGGGATAAAACACACCAAGAAATTGCTGAATTGACATTAAAACCTGTCTTATTACAAAATAAAAATTCACTATATCAGAAAATTAAGAAATTTCATTAGTTAAAAGTAAGTTACATAAACAGCTTCTTCGTCAGCATCCCTATGAAAGTGAGTTAATAAAATCAATTAGTTCAGAGAATGTTCCTGAGTAGCGTCTCACATTACAACTTTTGAATTCGGTCCATGGATCTTCTTAACACTGGACATGTACACTATTTACAGACTAAAGAAAATCTAACTTTCTGTTTGTAACTTTTTTTTATCAATCCTGTTGAAAAATTTACACATAAAGAACAGAAAAAAATTGCAATATTATAAAACAAAACAAAAATTATCTAACTGCAAATTAATCCTCTTTGTAATCCACTTGTTCGATATGATTAAAATTAAATAGGTTTTAGACTAGATTAAATTAAATGTTTTCGAATTTAGTAAATTTTCAGAAAAAAAAAAGAAAATTAAAGATTGTCTTTTGAATTCAGCAAATATTGAAGTGTTTCCACCACATTAAGAAAAATAAAAAAATAAAAAAACCCTAATAATTTAAAGAACGGCTTCCTGAAGGAACTTCTTTTAGTTTATAAACCTTTTTATTTATTTATTTATTTATTTATTTATTTATTTATTTATTTATTTGTTTATTTATTGAAAGCTATAAACATTGACCTTTCTCTCTAATTTTATTACAGTTAACATAAATAATATTAAAAAAAAAACTCTTAATTAAATGTGTAATACATTTAAAAAATCTAAATATATTAATTCATCTTAAAAAAAGTAATAAAAATTTAAAAGTACTTAGCAAGGACAGTTTCAACCCGCTACCTGCTGGGTTATCATCAACTTAATGAAAAAAGAAAAAACAAAGGTCGTATACAGGAAAAAATTCTAAAGGATGGCCGCGAAATGGTGCAAACATAAATCAATAAAAAGATCGACACTATGGCTGGTGGAATAAAGTAAACAAAAACATGTAGAGATAGGAGCCCTCTGGTATCAATCATGGGAACAAAACTTTTATTAAAATTTATCTAAAACATTTTATTTATTTATTTATTCACTTTATTTGCTTTATATTTTCTCTAAATTTTTCTTATTCTCTAAGTTATGTTATTTACATTAACATTGTTTTATTAATATAGCCCCTATGTATCTAAATCTATTTAGTGAGGAATAAGCTCATGAATCCATCAAGTAGTGAGTATTCTATGATAAGGAAGAACAATTTCAACGAATGGGAAAGAGTTAGAGAAATAATTTCATATTAGATAAAAAAAAAAGCATGGTACCAAATTTTAAGAAAATCTGTAGAGCTGTTTCATCGAAAGATTTGGAAGGATCATTGCTTGAGAAATTTTTTTTGGGGGGGAGGTAATAATCGCATTCATGGTTTAAGTTGAACTTAAAAACAAAAACAATGTCCCAAATTATAAGGAAATATGTCCAGCAAGTTTAGCTTGACTCATATTTTTTTTCTTTATATAACAGCCATAGGAAGAAGAAAAATGTTCAAATGGAATAATATTAAAACTCTAAACTCTTAAAAAAGAAAGGAAAAAAAAAAAGTTTTTAAAACATTTCATGTATTTCGATTACTATAATGAATAATTTTAATAATAATAAATTAACTGTTAAAAGATTAAGCTAATCTCATAATTCTTTTTTTTTTTCCTGTAAATGTCAAAGTGTGATTGTATTTGTTGACGTAAGAAGAGGATTATAAAAACACGGTGAATTAAATTAGGGGCACTGAAAAGGTACCTGGGGGTGGGTGGTATCGTCTTGTGACAGCTACGAGGCAAATCCCATTTTGAATGTTGCTATGAACCATTGCTGATTGCGGTTGAGCCCCTAATGGAAGGGGATGAATGTAGGGGGAAGGGAAATGAACCATGCATCAAAACTCACTTTGGTTGCATCACTGCATTTGTGATGACATTAAATCCGCTCATGAATGTATTCAGTTTCTCCTTTCTCAGCTGAAACTCTCACTTCCATTGTTGACTTAAATTAGGAATTTCATTAGATTCTAGTTACTTTGTTGAACGATCTGAGACTTTGTTATACTTAATATTAGTTGGTGAGTAAGGTTATTTAATTTTGTTCAAAAAGTCATTTTAGTAGAGAAAGTTTTCATTAACTTTTTTTAATATTCTCACAAAAAACAGTATACATGTTCTTCTTTCAACGGAATAAAACACTCTCACGTAAAAACTTCTCTATTACTTACAACAACTCACCAATACAAGAGGTCTCCTCCTTCAAATACTTAGGAATCTATCTTTCCCATGATCTTTCTTGGAACTTACATGCCCAAAAAATTGCTTATAAAGTCTTCAGAAACCTAGGCGTTATCAGAAAATTAAACTTTCTCCCAGCTCAAATTCTACTAAATCTATATTGGTCACTCATTCATTCAAATCTTTGTTACGGAGTTGTAGTATGGGGCAACCCTTCTAAATTTTATGAAAACATGCTACTCAAAGTTCAGAAATATTTTCTAAGATTCATAGATAAAAAACCAAGACAATATTCTACTCGATCCCTCTGGCCTAAATATAATATAATCTCTTTCCCCCACATCTATAAACTACAATTAGCGGTCTTCACCTATAAAGTAATTAATAAAAAACTCTATCCCTGTATCCCACTAACCATTAACCCTCACACCCATTTCTATGATACCAGATCTGTTACCCACCTGTTACTATCCATTCCGAAAACTATGTCTAACTATCAAAGAAAAGTTGTTAGTTATGCTTCGCCTCAACTTTGGAATGAAATACCTAAAGAGATCCGTGAATGTCCTTTTCTTACCCAATTCAAAAAAAAAATCAAAAAACACATTTCAACCTTATTAATTTACTAATACTCCACCTACTATTGAAGTCAGGCTGAAATTTCGATCCGAATCCCTTTCCACCTATCACCCTCCTCTCTCTCTCCTATCTTATCTCTTCTGTATCCGCCAAATCCCTCACTCTATTCCTACTATCTTCCTGTTCCCTTTATTCCACGTATCCATAATACCTAAATATGTTCTCTCTGTCAAAAATAAACATGTAAATGTTTGCTAAATTTTCAGTTATTTTCTCTTTTGTAAATATTTTCCCTCATTGTTGTATTATATATTCCCTTTGTTAATTTCCTTTGTAAATTGCCTACTCAAGACGCCCACATGTCTTCTCGACGGGACCCCCCTTAAGACAACTGGGTTGTCAAAATATCATGTAAACTCTTATCATGTAATATTTTATTGGCAATAAATTGAATTGAATTGAATTGAATTTCTTTTACTATACGTTGATCCTTAGAGACTTAGGCAAATGCTTTTGTATCTGTAAAATGTTCAAAGATGTCCCGATTAACATTTGGATGTTTCTTTTATTCTCTTAGCGCGTTGCAGGGAAGTCCCTAGAGAAAGGATCGCTCAGTTCCCTTGAAAATAAAACATCCTTAATTATTTTTAAATATCTCAGGCCCTTTAAAAAAAAACGAAAGACACCAAAAATTGTGACTACATTTTCAATCCAACATAACCCTCTTTTCACTGAATATTGTAAGAGGAAAAATTTGAGGGATCCTGTTTACCAATGATATCCTGACGTTCACGCCATACGATTGCATTCGCCAAATGACAAGAAAATTGCTACCGTTGTTCTTTATTTATGACAATAAGCCACAATAACCAATACTACCTTCCAAATCTACTATCATGCGATAATAACGCACCTGGTGTTGAAAAAAGCAAGTTGCAGTTCAATTGTATTGGCACATATTGAATTGAAGTTACTGATCTTAAAACAGGATTTCAAGAATAGGGGGACATCGTTTCACAGTATTTTATTAGATGCTTACAGAAAAAGCTACTTTCTTAATAAAATCTTAACGGAATTTCGATCCAAAAATCCAAAGTGATTTGCAGTAGCAAGACTCTTTTGAGAAAAAAATCTTCGGATTGAGGACTATGTCGACAGAACAATCTTACTTTCTCAACAAAACACACTTATGGCTGCTTTAATTTTTTCTTGGCAGCTTTCGAGTGCAACTTTTTCTTGATGGTAACAATTACTGTGAAATAATTTTTGAAGTAACATATTTCTTACGTAATCTACCTTGAATGATATGTAAAGCCTTTACAGCTTAGAGTCGTAAAAAAAGAAAGAAGTGAAATCATCCTGGACTGCAGGTTGGAGGTTCTGGTTCAGTCTCCGGCAGAGCCTGAGATTTTTCACAGATTATTTTTCCTCCAGATGCATCCTAGGGTTCACCCAGCCCTAAGTAAAACTGGGTTTTTTTCTCGAGGTTTAAAGGAGGACGAGTTTTAGGCTGATCACCCATTCTAAAGTGACCCGTTTTATCAAAGAAATGTCGGAACCTTATCAGTGGCTCAAGTAACTACCTATTATATTATTTATTATATTTATATATCTTACGTATATGATGTATTTAGTATAAATAACAAAACAAAAACATAATTTTAATTATAAATTTTTTAGATCCTTGACACAAGAAATTATTTGATGTTGATGAAATATCTATTTAAAATATAAATACAGACTATACATGTAGTCCACATCACAAAATGATAAATAATTATTAATTTGCCAAAGACAACAGATGTTCAGAATCATTAGATGACTTTCTCCATTCCATAGTATTCAGTTAAAAAGACCTTTTTAACATTCATTATGGTTTCACAACGTTCATAACATGACACATTCTTTATTAACTTCATCATTTACTCTTTATTTTTATTTATTATTATTTTTTTTTGCAATATCTGCGAAGACGGAAAAAAAAAATAGACGGTAATGAAACAAAGATATATTCCTTACTAAAGTATTATAAATAGTTGCATAACACGGATGTTTTACTCAGTTTACAGTTTCGCTTTAAAGAAAATAACTTTGAGCAATAACGTTGGCATTGAAACCAATCTTATCCACAACTGAATAAATATATTCTTAAATATGAAACTTAATTAATAATTTGCATTTCACTGTATTATTAGCCTTAAAAGAGGACCGTAAGAAAGTTCTCTTTGTAATAGATGCAATAAAAGATGTAAAATCACTAAACTTTAATGAGCTCAATTCAGTAAATGAACACTCTGAAATGTGAAATTTGATGTAGATCAGTATATTGTTTATTTTTTATTTTATAAGTTTAAGGTTTTAAAAAGTAAGAACTTTTAGGAAAAGCAGAATTTTTTTTTCAGTGATTTCTACTCTTCTCCGTTATTATTGTATGGAGAAAATAAATAAAATCCATTTAATTTTTGATCGATTTTATTTGAAAATTATTTGATTTTCTTTGACTTGTTTTGCAATCATGGATTCACAATAAGGGATTTTTAAATTACTGCTTAAAGCTTAGTTAATTGGTAACGCCAAAAGTGTTAATGCGTCCTCTGAGTATCAATGCAAATCCCCTCAATCCGTAATTATACATCACGAAAGGAAACAATATAGAAATAACTTTCTCTTGTTATTTATATGATCAATCTCGTTTTATAAGACGTGTATATATTTACAGTATATCAAGAATAATATGAAGAATGACGAAACCCTGTTTCTGAAATATTAAACTAATCATCTTTTATTCATATTTAAAAAGAAATTTTACCATAAAAGGGTTAATAGGTTTAATCTATTGATTTCACTGATTGCTAACTTTAATAGCAGCTTACTTAATACAAGGAAAAAAATAATAAATCATAATTTCATGTTTTGTTGGCAATACGTCGTTGTTAACAAATAAGATGTTATTTATAAGCTAATTTATCAATGGGGAGATCGCATCTAATAAATAATATTTACAAATGTAAATAAAGACGTCAAGAGTAGATGAGCCATCTTCATTTGCAAAATAAGGAAATAATCTTTTTTATATAAATTAAATACTGTTTTAATTTTTAATTCATTTTAAATTCAAGTAGTCCTTATTAATAAGCCCTTTACTCGGATTTGACTGAGTGTAAGAAAACAGAATGTACTGCTTTCATTACATTCATAAATAACATCCCTTTCTATGTTGTTTATATTATTTAAGGTTTTAACTTCTAGTGATCACGGAGAGGCTTTGTCAGGACATAATATTGTGATCATCACTAATTGACAGGGGAGTGAATCAACTTATTGTGACTGATGGAAGCGTATTGGATCATTTAACACAGATTGCCGGGATCAATTAGGGGTCAGGTTGAATCTACGGTTAGGCAAATCCACCCCAATGAGAAACCACTCGGCTCAGAACCTACTAATCGATGAGGATTATGAAGCAAAATAAAAGTGACGATTTATGATGCCCAGACTGCTTTGCGTGTGGAGGCAACGCTTGGGCAAACTCCGTAGCCTTCCACGTGAAGTCCCTCCGAATACACTGACCGTCGCTGCGTAGGAGGAGGACATTTTCTACTGTTCCAGCAACAGACTCTACGCAATCCTCCCGCTAAAACGAAACTGGCGACACGAAACTAATGCGAAATCAATGCAGGCCTTAATGCAGCGCCCATTCACGAGACATGACGTAGCCAGTTGACAAAGACGACCAACGATAAATCCCGCCCGGAAAGAAACACAGAACCCGTCCAATCACCCATTTCCCCTTTTAAAACGACTCCTTTGATTTTAAATGTGTTTTCGTTTCAGAATCGACGGAAGTTGTTGCAAGCAATTTGATTGCGTGTTGCAAACCTATAAAAACAGCACGTCCTCCATATTTTTCTGGATTACAAGGCAGCAACATACAGAAAATTAAGACCATTCATCTTTATGGGAGAGACTGAATGAATTAATAAAAACAAAATAATGTCTTAATTCAAATGGAACTTAGTCACTGATTTTTTTCGGGGGCGAAAATCAAATAGGAAGTGCTTTCGATCTGAAGCAATGTTTAGGCGTTACGTTCATCCATTAAAGAATTACTTTAACTGGGAAATAGCTTCGATTTCACATGCATAATTCATTTTATCAAATTTGCATATTTCAAGTTTTAATTAGTATAAATTATACTTTTTCATTTCATTCATTTCCTTATTATTCAACTATTACGGATTTCAAGTTTTTTTCTTTGCTCCTGTTTCTTTAGAAAATAATTTTACTTAAACAAAAAAACAACAAAAACTAAAAACAAACTCATTCTTAAAATAATTAATATGAATAACAAAAATTTGTTTTTTTTTATTAATTTTCTATAGATGTGACATAAAGAAAAAAAATAATCACTCGATCTGTAAAAGCCATAGGCTGAAGACTTTGCTTCGAAAAATCAATATTAACAATTGAAATGTTCACGAATTCGTAATAATTACATAGTGAAATGTAATACAGTTGAAAAAACTAAGTTCTAGTTACATCCCCATCGTACACTATCATGTAAAAAATACTGCGACCACTTCCTTTTCCATCCCTTTATGTTGCCTACTGTAACACTAGTACACTAGTAACAAGAGTACGTTTTCTGTTTAACTGTGAATATCCAGACAGAGAATAGAGACATCATTTCCGGTATTTTTAGCTAAAGTAAAAATCTGGCAAATTCGATGGCCATAGAATAATTGGGACTCATCTTTTTATATGACGAACAATAATATGACTTGTTACCTTATATTACCGGAACATCAGCAATCATGACTGTACTTGACCAATAACAATTAGTAAATGATTGAAGGGTTTCAAGATTTTTAGGGATTGTTAAGAAAACATCCTCCGTCATTAAACGCTGTGGCCTATCTGTTAAATCTTCATTCCCCTCTTGTCTATTCTTCTTTTGCTAAAAATGGAAGAGCGACTCATTGAAAAGACAAGCTTTTTTCACTTGAGATAACACTAAGAAACTGTAATTCGTTAAACCACATGTTAATTTGCAGACTTGTTGGATTAGTAGTTAGGCAAATGTCGTTCTTCATTCTATGAATTAAATCCACAGCCATTTCTTCTTCCATTGTTTTGGTGTAGATAGTAGAGGGATCATCAATGGGTGAAACCAAGTGTTTACTAAGTGTCATCCTAGAACAGCTGTTTCACGGTTTTTGGTGATCATCAGCTAGAAGCAGTCACCAGTACTGGTCTCAGTACAGAGGTTAATAGGAGCAGTCGTAAGAATCAATGTGTAGCCTCTGAAACTAAAATAAGTAACAATACATTCAGAAAAAGACAGATTAATAAATTCATTTTTTCTGCTCTGTCTCAAATGAATTTCGTAGCGACAACCACAAACATCATGACGCGGGTGGATGTTCATCTATGGTCCGAATTTAGCTTGAAAGTTTTGACATCAAAAAATTTCCTGCAATTTATGATTGAAAATAAATACAAGTGATTGATATTTAATTTCTTTGTACATATCAATCAATGTTCTAAACTTTAGACCTTAGCTATTCATGAACCTCCCCAACTATTCATTGTATCGTAATGAAGAGAAAAAGAATTGTTGCTACCATACAAATATTAGTAGTGAACTGATATATTGTGAAAATTCGTATCAGAAATTCTTATTCACTACAACTGTAATACAACTATTAATATATTGCAGTTCATAATTTAAATATTTCATGACAAATATCGGTATATGTAAGGCTTGTTCTATAACCCATTTGAATACTGACAAATCCTAACGAATTTTTTTGAATCATGGGAAATCTATTCAAGAAATGAGGATTTTATTATTATTATTATTATTATTATCCCATAGCTGATTATTATCCCTTAGAAATCATGGAATTTGGAAGAAAAAGTAATCTGAAATGTGGCTTTTTTGTTACACAAACGTTCAGCTGAAATTAGAGAGTTACTTGTTAGTAAGTAGCAAATTTAAAGTGTCCCACTACAGGCCTCTGTGGCCCTTGGGGTCGCGGAAGGTAAGGCTCCCGGCGTTCCGTGACCAACGTGTGGTCGGCCCGACGCTCGTCCGCCTTTAAACCGCGGGAAATAAACACAATCAACGTAGGGCTGGGTAGACCCAGGACCCGTTTGGAGGAGAATGAGCATGGAAAAATCCCCGCCCTCCGATGAGGTCGGGATAGAACCCGCCACAACCCGAACCAAGCGACATTACCCACTCGGCTACCTGGCCTCAACCACTTTTGAAGGCATAAGCAATTCAGGATAAAAATTTCCTTCAATAACCAATACAATTGATTAGTAACAAATTTTGCATATTAAAAAAAATCTATCATACAAAAATTAATAATATTAATGTATCCACTATAAATATTTGCTTATAAAGGCCTAGACATATATTGAACAGAAAGAGAAAATTTTTTTTAAGTATATTTTATTATATTTCTTTAATATATATATATATTATGTAATAAAAATAAAAACAAATTATTTTTTTTTTCCTTGATCAGATGTTGTTTACTGCTTTCAAGAATAATTTTATATGTCAAACAAACTGAGATATATTTTTAATTGTATTTATTTATTTATGTATTTATCATTGTTTTAAAACCAAATGTAGTATATGACATAGTATCTATTATAATTGTAAGTTTCAAAATTCACGCGTGAAAGAGCCTGAGTCCTATTAAAATGTAGATTGGGATTTGCCTTGGCTTTGGCGGTAGAATTCAGCGTTCTGTTGACATTCGAAATTTACAAGTCTTTTGTTTTAAGCCACCACCGCATTGCTTTTCTGTCAGCTCGGGTCACTACAACAGTTTCAATAGCAAATTATTTGAATTCGCCAACGAAAATTGCCGCCTCTTTCGTGATTTATAATTGGCGAGGGTTGAATTGCCTTTCTCTCGCACGTGAATTCCTTTCTGCATGTTTAGTTTATTATTACTGCTTGTGTTTGTATGTTGCGCGAAAGAGCTCGGGAAACTCACATTGGTGATCGTAGGCAAACATATCTCTTATAGAAAACACACGCGTGTAATGTGAGGATATCTGTATGTGTGTACGTATATGGGTCTGTGATTGATTGGCGAACCCCCACTTACATGGTCGCTATTAAGAGCTGAGAAAATAATAGAGCGACTACAATAGCAGCGCCTATCGACTGCGATTCCAGTCAATACAGCAGCACTCGACGTTGAAGCGTGGATTGCCGGCTACACTGCCGTCACTGGGTTCAAACACCGCTCCGATGAATAATAGACTGAAGCAATTAGGACTCCACACAAAGCTATTGTGCCAAGCGATGTTGTTACTGGGTCCTGAACACAAGCGCCATCGGTTGGTTAGATATTAGGACCTCGCTAATAGAAATGTAGTTGAATTGAAAAGATTTCATCTTATTTGAAATTACAAAAAGAAAGATATTTACAAATACTTTTAATTGGCTTCAAATAATACAAATAAAAAAAGAAACTAGGCAGTTAATGATCAAAAAAGATAATCTATTTCAATTAACCATTGTAATTCCTAGAATCAGAGAATTAACAGCTAATGAAAAATTACAAAACTAGCTGTACAGATATTGAAAGGATTCGTAAAATATGGTTGGCAGAGGAAAAAAAAATCATTGAAAAGAATTTAATCTTAAAATCTAACAATGATTTTATGATTATTTTATTTATGTGAAATCTAACAAGAAAGGAAATTCTGACTATGAAGACTAAACAGAGGATCGTGTTTTATAGCAACGTTATGTCAATAGATAGACACTTACACAGATTACAAGAAGAAAACTAAAGTATATTACGGTTTCCTAGTAGAAATATGTCGTTTACAAATTTGTTTCAGACCAAAAGAAAAACGTGAGTTAGCTTCACAAATTTTAATATTGTATAAGTTACTAACAAAAATTACCCGTACTTCGCGCGGATTATAGAAAAGAGTTGTGCTAATTTTCAGGACGAAGAAATTGTAATTGTGTGATCACTTTGAAACTTTTCCAGTTGCTAAAAAAAGTCACATGGTAGTTAAAGTAATATTATATTCCTATTTTGTAACTCGATAATCCCTAGATATCAAGTTAATATCGCGGTCGGAGAATGTATCCTTCATACCCTACCACTTCAAATCTTCCCCAGTTGGTACAAAATAACGTGATAATTACAAAATACAGTCGGACCTCTATTTAACGAACCTCTATTTTGCGAATTTCTCTATTTTACGAACTTTTCTTTGGAACCAAGAACATTTTGATAATTTCTTCGTAAAATAACCTCCAAATAGCGAAGTGCATTTTCTATTTAACCAACTTTTTCGTATTATCTATTTTTTTTTCTCCTTGAAATGTTTTTATTATTAATATTCCCTTAGAGGAAATGAAAGAAATGTGGATACAGCTGAGGAAAAAAGAAGAAATTAACGTAGATGTGGTGATTGAGGATTATCTTTCTCTTGATTTTGAAGTTGAGACCTCGCAAACACTAACTGAATCGGATATTTTGGATAGTGTGAAAAATAAAAACAATACAGCTATGAATTGCGATGAAAATGAAGATGATGAAAATGGAATGATTATGATGCAGAATCAAAAAATTTTCATATGATCATTTGAAACTATCCGACGTGGATTACAATTTAAAGAAAATACTGAAGGGGTTTTTGGTGCATTGCAAAGATGCGAGATGTAGTATGAGCGAAAACACCTCAGACAAAATTAACAGTCTTTATTAGTAAAATTTAAGTTCGCATGTGGTAATGTATGCTTTATGTCATTAAAATCATAACTTTTTTTAATAATATTTATTGTTTATATGTTTTAAATCTGCTTTATGTAGTTTAAAGTAATTTTAAAAGGTGAATCTCTAATTTCTCTATTTAACGAATTTTCCATATAACGAACTTTTTTTTGGGATTTAGCGACTTCGTTAAATAGAGGTCCGACTGTAATTTGTAACCTGAAAATCCCGTAAAGGGGAAGTCCATTAATTACGTGAGGTGTTTTTTAAAAAATTTGGACCACCCCCCCTCCCCCTTGGTGAGATTTGGTGAGATTTTGCCGGACCCCCCCTTTCCCCCTTTTGACCTCACGTAATTAATGGACGTCCCCAAAGTACTCTTCAATAAAGTTTGCCTCCCCCCCCCCCCCGTTTACACCCCTTAGAATTTTTTTTCCAAAATTCGTCGATTTCGTAAGTTTAGATTTTTGACAAAGAACACTCATTCGAAATTTCGTGTTTCAACTGAACAGGTTTCGGAGACTCGCATACCGTCAAGAAAGTTTGCCCTCCCCCCGTCGTTTAAATCCTTTAGGGCCCGAATATCGAAAATTCGTCAAATACTTATCTTTTCGACATTGATAAAGAACATTCATGTGAAATTCCGTGTCTCCAATTAAAACGGTTTCAAAGATACCCTTCAAGAATGTTTGCCCCTCCCCCGTTTACACCTTTTAGTCCGGATCCAGGTTTTCGTTGTTCTTAAATTAAGAATATTTAATTTAAAAAAAATTAAACAAGAATTTTATTTATTCTAAATAATAAAAGAAAAGAAAAGAAAATTTATTATCATAAATAATAAAGAAAGTAAAAAAATAGGAAAAAAGGAAAAAAAAAAAATTGCTTCCCAATAGATTTGAATCATACCTCCAAAGGCCAGCATTTAATCACTGCCCTACACCAACTATTCCATTGTGGAAATAGAAGTGAATTAATAAGCCAATATTTGAAAATTATACAAAAGTGTCAAGGAGATTAAATGAGGGGGAGCGGAAGATATGTTGAGGATCATTGTAGCCTGTTTCTTCGGCAGGGTCCTAAAGATTAATTCCACAAAGTTTGGTCCAGATCGTTCATATATGTAGAGATTACTAATTACATGTTTAATCAGCAATTTCTTTAGAATATAACAAAATATTTACAAGGATTTTTTGTTAATTTATTTTATATTAAGTAAATGTAATGTAATGTAATGTAAAAGATGGGTGGTAAATTTATACCTAGCACCGCGACCTAAGGTCTATTGTACTTTCCCCAACCTTAATCCCCAAAAAGACCAGTAGCTACGGCAAATGCCAGTAGTTTGTTTATAGGGACCTTAATCAAATCCTTTGGTTCTAAGAAGAAAGATCCTAGGATTTTTATATTAAGTAAAAGTTTTAAGTATGTTTTCTGAAAAATTAACTATGATTTAGGCCTTTTCTTTTCTACTTTTATAACATTGTTTTAAAGCGCAAATTTTGTTTCTCTCTTTGCTGACGGCTGTTCCGACATAGTCTAGTGTTTTAGGCAGCGGCCTTTCATAAGGCAGATGTGTTGGAACCTGAGTTCAAATCCTGGCATTAGATGGATTTTTTGAAAATTTCCTTCCCTGTATTTGTCTGCTTATTTCTCTTCAGGTCTGAAATCATTGCTTAATGATTTCCTGAGGAAAGCAAGGGAGAACCACCTCAGCATCGTTTCTTTGAAATTCTATGCACTTTTCTAGGAGTTCGCCATGTTGGGAACATTAGAGATCCATAGAACATGGACCAAAGGACATGAAGATCACACTTCCGTATGAACCGTAAAAACCTTTGCTGACGATTTACTGACAAAAATCGTGTTTGTCGCCGAATTTAATGGTGAAATGAAAATTTAAAATGCCCTTGCTTTTGAATTATAGTTTTTAAATCTTGAATGAAACAAGGTAGGGGTAGCGATTAGTAAACCAATCACAATGCTTCGCAACGGCTTCTGATACGTGAATAAAGAAAATTATTATTCCCGACCAGCTAGAGAAACAAACTCTACGGCTCTGAACTACTCTTGGCAAGACCTTTTCAACGACACCCTGATCAAGTCTCTAGCCCTCGTGGTTGCTGAGTTGATACTTGTCCACAGACAGACAGACAAACCGGGGATATAAGGCTTCACGGTATCAGAAGCCTAAAAGTACCTTGAAAGATATTTTTAATAATAGTTTATTATTCGATAATATACAATATAGGTAAATTTATCTGTAATGTATATTCGTTCTTTATCAGTTTGTTCTTTGCACAAAAATTATTAGTGGGAAGCATAAAGATATTTAAATTAATTTAATTTGCAGAAATGAGGTAAAGAAATTCTCTAGAAAGCAAAATACATGCTCGGTTTGGAAAAATTGAAGCGTTTTGGTAATTTATCATTTCTATTTGACAAAAAACAAAATCAAAATTCTTAAATATATTATTTTATTATTCTAACGGGACTGAAACTGTATATTTTTCTTTATTACTACAAAAAAATTATTATTATTATTATTATTATTATTATTATTAGGAATTACTTTCAAAATGATTTCATTTAAAAATTCTCTGAAATTTGCTGTTTCAGATCTCCTATCCTATCTCGACAGTGAAATGGTGTCCTCAACAAATAGCTACAAAGCAAAAGACGTACTCTTCGCTTCGGTCTTAAAAGCAATTAGGCATAATTACTCAAAGCTTTTACTTTCAATTATTATTCGAAAATCGTGGAGGAATCTAAAAAGGACGAGTGAGAACCATTCTTCCAGTTCCTCAGTGATTAGTTTGGTCTACGGAGTCCTTTTGTTGACAATTACTCCCTATAGCAACTGAAAGCACCCTTTGGGAAGTGTCGCAGTTCACGGGATCTCAAGAAAACGAGGCAGCAGCACCAAGTCCAATTGTCCTTGTTTTGTAGCATGCATGATTACTTTGTCAATAGCAATTATCACTCGTTAATCAAAATATTTGCTCTGCACAGATAGCAAAAAAGAAAAAAAAAACACAATTATAGCGTGGCAACGTGCCATAGCGCATCGGATGTGTGTAATGTATGTGCACAAGTCCACCCCCACAGTCCATGTTCCCAATTAAGAGATCTTGTATGTTTTTATGACAGGATGGGAGTCGAATAGCCATCAATAGTTGCGAGCACAGCCCAATGGATCCGTAGCACGACATGTAGCCACCATCAAGGTGTTGTTACAAACACTTTTTTACTCTGACGATTTCTTGCTTCGGTCCTTAGCGAAATGGGAAATACAGACGCAAATAAGCTGTTCCATTATCCAAATAAACGCTGAAATGGTTTTTATTCGAATGGAAATGTGTTTACTTTAAACTCATTTGCCAGTATAATTAGGAAATAACAATTTTTGCTTTATTATTTTTTCTAAGACTGAAGAAATGGAATTAACTCCAATATAAAATAATAAAACATTTCCATTACAACTTGTAATGATCCAATAATGAAGTCTCGGGCTAGATTACGCTTAGCTTTCCTCTATTTTCACTAATAAACGATAATAAAACACGGAAAATTGATATGTTATTGCTAGAATGTAAATAGGCTTTTACAAAACTCACTTATTACGAGCACAGAAATAACCACTTTACGGTTTAACGATCGAGTTCAAGAGAAAAAGCATTGATTTCAATATTAAAGTTGGATCAAATTAAACAATTCGTGAGTTAAACATTTAACCACTTCTTCTATTTACATTAAAGGAATTACTTAAGTTAAACTTCGAATCTTCTGGAGTACATTTTTTTCATGAAACCTATTTTTATTAATGATTGTTTTATTTATTTTTTTTTACATGGGGCCTGAAATATTATATCTTATTAATAAAAATTGTATATAATCATACTCATTTGTTGAAATGAATTTCTTAATTTTCTTTTCCAGAATCTTCTTAGTCTTCTTTCCTATATATAAGTGAGGCTCATCAAATCATTAGTCTATTGTATATTTGTGTCCTCTTCTAAAAAATTTTGAATCGCTGAATAAATCTTCTAGAAAGTTCTTCGAAGGCTAGGAATGATCTAACTTGTAAAAGTCTTAATCTTTTCGAAATGGGTTCTTGTAGAGAAATTAGCGCCAGAATGCGATAAATCATTAGAATCTAAATAATGATTTATATTTTATTACTGTTAATATTTCATTGCTCTAGATTAGTAGCTAATAGCTAATCCATTGGTTTGATACGATTAAAATAAATCTGATTTCGGTAACTTAAATATAGGTTGAAATATAAATGTAGATTCTCGTTTTTAATCGTTTTTACGACTTAAAAAAACAAAAACAAAATAAGAAATAGTATTTTAACCAAAAATTGACTTAACGTTATTTCATAATTCTTTTTTTTTTTTTATTTTGGCCAGTGACTGTAGACAGGGAGAATGTAGGAATTGCTACTTACAGAATATATTCTTTTTTGTTTTGTTAGCAGAAGTTTTGGACGGAGTACATAGTGTGATAGAATTTTATCAATATATGTTCACTATTATGTAATGAAACTGATTCTGAATCGTGAACCTACAGTATACAGAACACTATTCTCACTATTATAGAATGCTGTTTTCATTCATATATGCGCAATAATATCTCTTCAATACTTCTAGAATTATAACAGTTGCATTAGAGGTTCTTGGGCAATGAATACGAAGCCATAGAGCAAGTATAAAAATAAATGTGGTCATTCGAAGACCTGGAAAAGATTCATTGAATTCAGTGATAGAATACATCTCCCTTCCCATTCACCATATAACAGCTGACTTTTTATTTATTTATTTATTTATTTGTTTGTTTTAGAGAAAGACCTTAAAATTCTCTTCAAATGGGAGGGACCTAATCTGAAGGCTATTATTTGAAATAGTTTTATTAGTGCTTCTAGGATTTAGTTCATTGTTAGGAACCTTTTTTACAATCAAAGCGAGGTAGATTGAATGTTTTTCACCATTTGCAGACTAAAATAATATTTAGTTTCTTTTTTTTCTTTCCTTTTTTCAAAATATTACTTCATTTTCTAACTGTGTTTTTCAAAGTTCAAAGCATCAAGTCATAGAAAAGTAAAAGTAATCAACAACAAAAATTACACGATTTACACAAAAGATTGGCTTCAGAACGATGATAGACTTTAACGTTTTGGAGATATACTGTTCATCAAGTTTTAAACTGACAAGTAAACAAAAGGTAGGGGTATTTAGCTTGAAAAAGGAATTCTGCTTTTGAGATTCCGAAACGTATGTTGCGTTTTAATTATTATATTTTTTAGCTAATGACGAGTGCCAGGGTGGAAGGCTGAATAATAAAAAACTTAAGAATTTCTTCGATATCATTTTGAATTAGAGTTTTAATTGGTCCATTTAAAATTCACTTTGCCTTTTACGTAGGAAAGCATATCATGTGGACGACCTATTAAGAGACTTGAACCTGGGTTCGAATCTCGGCGTGGATGTTTCTTTTTTCTTCTGTAGATGAAGAAACGTTTAATGTGTGCGAGTTGAAATGGTTATGAACCTGGACAATTTTAAACATTCTTAGCACACACACACACAAAAAAATAATTCATTTAAAAAAATCTAATAAAGCATTAAAGTGCACTTACCGAGGACAGGACGCTGGGTTATCTTCAGTTGACCAGTAGAGCTGAAGATAAAGCACATAAGTGCATTTTAATACTTTATTAGATTTTTTTACATGAATTATTATTCTTATTTTATTATGTTTGCTAAGAATTTCTTCTTCTGTGTTTGTTTCTCTTCGTAGAAAGCAAAGTATATCATCTTACGGGGACGTCGTAGATTGTTACCCAAACAACAGCATTAGTTACCGTATCATAGATTATAGCTCTATGACTGACGATGCGAAAAAATGGATGTGGGAATAAGTCACAACAACAACAACAAAATTCGCTTTATTTCAAATTAGGCCTACGGTTTTCATGTATATTGATTTCATTTGAGCACACAATGTTTCTTCTTCTTTTATTATGTAATAATAATTTATATTGAAACAAAAAAAAAAAAAAAAAAAATAGAAAACGCTATCTTTAATAAAAAAATGACATACAAACATCATCAATTTTCTTGTAGATACCACTGAATTTATCGTTTAGTTCAATTAAATTTAAGCTAATCTTAATCACTTTCTTCATTAAGCATTGAATATTTTAAATGATTTAAAAATACATCATCTTTATTGCAGGGAAAAATAAATCAAAAGGATATTGAAATAACATGTTACTTTGAAAATAAGTAATTTCACAATAATTTTGGAGAAATCAATTAGTTCTAAAATAATTTTATATTAATTTTATAATAATGGATTTAGAATTTAGACTCTAAGTCGTACAACTTGAAAGTAATCTTTTTATATTTTTTTAGGGAAGCGTTTGTCTTTTTGACAATTATTTGCAATTTCCATTTTACGATGGAATTTCATTCTCTGCGCCATATGTTATTTTGTCAGAGGCTAATTTCGGAGTCATTTGGTTTATAGGAAAAACGAGGAATCGTTAACTAAATCGCATTTATTACAAATGTTTATTTTTGGGAGAGTAAATTACTCTATAAAAGTCTGGTGCCGCCAGGGCACTGGCTTTGCTGTAATTATTTGCCGGACGTAGTTATAATGTGTAAAGAGTGACTATTGATTCAAGCCCTTCACACAGTAGGAAAAGGTGCTTCCAATTCCACCTACACTGCACGCAATCTCGATCCTCGGCTTTCCCACTGTTTACCCAAGATTTCATTGCTGGTGCACGCACTGTTCAATGGCTGTTAAAAAGACAAACGAAAAAAATCTGAATCTCCAAAACCAATCTTCGAACCACCAAATTTGATAAGCCATTCTGCGGTTTGTATTGGATTTTAAAATTCTAGGGCGTTTCAAAACAATTGATACTCTGGATCTTAATTCAAAGGTCATTGGGGGAACCTCAATAGGTTGCAATCAATTAATTTATTATTTTATTATTTTATTTATTATTTAATGCAATATGGCTTTAAACTCTGATATTATCTTAACCAAATCCTCTCAGTCTGGATTTTTTCATTTTAATATATACGAGATAAATATTTTTTTCACTAAGAATAAAGTTGTTGTTATTATTATAACGATTATTTTTGTTATTACCAAGTCTTAATTAAGAAAGTTACTGCTAAACATTAAATTAAACAGCTTAACGTAGATGTCCTTTGTCGATTTACCCCATAATTACATATTATATGTATCTATAATATTCATAACATAAATAATAATCTAACGTAATAAAGATCAAATCCATCACTTTGTGTTTAAAAGATCTCAAGAACAATTGTAATGATTTAAAAAAAAATAAATTATTAGTGAAGGTTATTTCTCAAGTTAAATATTCTAAACTTTCTGATAGCAAGGATGACTTAAAAGTGAGAACAACAGTCTTTACATTTTAGAGTATTAAAATGTAAAGAGTAAGTAGAGATTAGAGCAGTGAATTTAAAATTGCATCATTATCTGTTACGATGATTTATTTTATTTATAAACGCTTCATTTTTCTTAATTTTAAAATTTAGAATTAAGTGGAATTAACTTTACATAAAAAGTTTTCAGCATCGAACTGATAACGGAAAAAGGCCTGAAATAAATGGTTTCATTGAAATAAAAATCAGCTATCTTACTTATCAGAAGCATATTATTAAAATTAGTGTGAAACTGTCTAAAAAAATTGCTTATTCCGGGTTAATATTCACCTAACGTTAATAGAAACATATTTTGAAAGGAACTGTATTTCTTCAATATAGCTTTGATTAATAAATTAGATTTGTCAAAATTTTTCACACTAACGTCTGTCGATGTTTACATATTCTGAGTTTAAATTTTTTGCAACACAAAAAGCTAATCCTTTAATAGAAGACACAAAAAGAAAACTGATGATTGGCAAATGGCGAAGTTTTCAATTTCCCGCCTTAAGATATTAAGTTTCGTCATTTAGTGATAAAAAAAGAAATCACACTTTGAAAGACAAAAACATTCTAATGTAATGACTAGATATTGCCTTGATTTAATTTCTTTAAAAAAATCAAGAAATTAGTTACTACAAAGAGTTATAAAGATGCCTAATCTAACTTCAAAAACTTCTTTTTTAATTAAAAAAAACAATCACCACTTATAATAATAGTCAAACAAAGATATCTCTTTGTAAGTTTTATAGATATCTACGCATCCTTCATGTATATTATATATCTTTCACATATGCTAGGCAACACTGGGATTTAGCGAAGAGCCATAAGTAGAAATGACTATTGTTAAAAATCTCTGCTTTTAAATAATGTTTTACATTTTATAAGAGGGAATTAACTATTTCCTTTCTGAGTTATGATGAAAGGACAATTTCTTTGATTCATCCACAGAAAGGTCATGTGTTACTGATCAATAAGTGAGACATAAAGACGATGCATCTGAGTCATGATATAGTCTGGGTTTGTCTGTGTTGCAGGAGAGTAGATTAGAGGTGAAGGCAAAACTAGTCGGATGTGATGACCCAAGCTAGTAATTTCAGAGGTTTCTGTAATTTCAAAATGGGAATGGTTTTGCAATGTAAATGGTAAAAGGTAACCGCCTTATTGGGAATAATGTTTGAAAAAAAATTGCACAACTTAACCACCATTATTGCTTTGGAGATAAAAATTATATTCACTTCAGTAAGTACAAACATCATCAAATAACAGATAAATAGTGTTTTGTACATGAAAACTAATTATATCAAAGAAAAGATCATTTTATGCTTCTCAATAGATTTCATACATAAAAAGTGATGAAGGGATAATAAAAAGAAATAACGACACGCGTTTTCCTAAGTAAAAGCTGTTATTGACTCATTTTGCTGCAGTGCTGACTGTTTAATTAATGTTATTTACAAATAATGTGTGAAAGAAATACAAAGAAAGTACTATAATACAGAATTTCTCCAAAACATGTCATAAAACGGAAATAAGTATGTTGATTATAATTATAATTTTGATAATCAATATATTAATAACATAATGTCTAAGCCCTATATATTAAAAAATAAGTTATACTGAAGTAATGAATTTGAAAATGAGCCAATGCTACACTATGGTTGATATTGAAGCTTTTAATTATTTTAACGATAGAAACAAGAAAAGAATTTGAAGCAGTGTGGATTTTCATTCCACTCATTACTACTGATCTTCGTAATGACATTGTTAAATCAAAATATACAGCATTTGAATCTGCAAAAAAAATTAGTCAATTCTTAGATATAGAAGAGTTTCTGTTAAAGCACGACATTTCTTTGATAGAAAATATTCTGTTGTACGATAAACAAAATTTGTAGTGTCTTTTCTTATCAAACAGTTTCTACAGATCGACTTTCAAAATAAAATAATCACATTCGAATGTTTTTATAATATTATCTATAAAAAACTGATTGACTAACTGTACGAAGTGGAGAAACGAGGTTAAGGGGAGGAGTAGAATAAAAAAAAATATATATAAATAATTGTCTGTTCTCAAGTAATGCTTTAAAAAAAAAATGATCGAAGTATTAATATTGCTTGAAGATTCCTTTTTTTCCTTTTACTTCAAACCTTTTTTTAAAATAATTAGCAATCCTGGGAATCGACTTGATAGATAATCAATATTATCGTTTTATACATATAATAGTTTAGTTACATTGAATTCGAAGGAGTTTTCACTCTCCTAGTCTATGTCATTGCTAGAAACTAACTAATTAACAATTCAATTTTTTTTATTTAATCTGCAGACTCTGGGAAAGGCATTTAAGGATGTACATGAATGCTTAACAACATCTACATGTTACTTTACAAGATACAAGATATGATACAATACGAGAGAGATTTTTATATTTTATTTAATGAAATAGTATTTGAAGAATTACAGTTTTAACAAATGTAGAAGCTATTTTTTATAAGTTTATAATTAATCTCGTGATTGTATTTTACTTTTTTGTGGTAATTTGCAATATTCCTTTATTTATCGTTTAGATAATTTAAGAATTCGTTTTAGTTCACTTTTCACCCTATATAATTTAACACAAAACAGATCAAAAGAAACTGAAAAGGCTGTTAAAATTGTGGGTATCTCTGTACAAATAAGACTTCCTCAGGGCTTCTCTTCCTTCCCATGAGGTTTTGTGGATTCGCGACTTGATAGCATCAGAATGGAATATGAGTGATATTTTCTCTGCAAAGAATGCTCTGAATAGACATCCAACTGCGCTGCTTCCTCTGGATTATAATTCTCATAATGAGGGGCTTCCGAGATTTTTCCCACCACCAACAGGACAAGTGGAAGCGCCATCATATTGTTCCGTCCGAGGCAGAGGTTACAAATGCCGCCACTTTTCTGTCAAGCAATCGCAAACGAGTCGTGATTTGTTGGGGCCAAAGATTCACTGAGTCGCCGACATGTCTCGACTTAGAAAAACTTGTCACTGTTACAGAGAATATCCAAAATTTAAGAATTTTATAATTGTAGTTTATTACTGAAATAATTCAGTGAGATGTTTCTAGAATATTTAATAAAC
>JAFIDM010012231.1:114688781-114745277 GCA_023159025.1 Thereuonema tuberculata
TGTCCGTGTGGATATATCCTGAAAGAGAGGGTCTCTCAGGAGTGGGGAAGGGGGGGGAGCTGAGGAAAACGGAGCAATCGTTCGGTCATACCGCAAAACCAACCACTTCTCGCGATTCGGCTCGGCCACCGCCCCTCGAAACCCCCAGTCCCCCTTTCCCGTCACGTCGACGAGGCATAAATCAACTATTTCGCAGACAATGTGGTTAAATCTAAAGTTTTCGGGACGAAGGGAGGGGGGAGGGTTGGACTTCGCCGAGTACCGGTCCTAGTTCGTCTCAATGCATAACTGGGAGCGAATCGAACCCTCGCTGGCTGTCAACTCACCTCACGCGCCGGCTTCGAAGCCTCCTGACCCGCTGCGACCGCTCCACGAGCGCGCGCTTTTCAGGTTCACAACTCCGCTCGCACATTTTACGCTTGGCGCCCAAGAGTATGCTTGTCTCCCGTTTTGGTCCGATATTATCCAGACGTGACAAATAGGACGGCCTTTCAATTTGACCAACTTAAAGACGGACAACTGCGGCGGAAAATGAGCGAATATTCTATTGACTTCCTCTTTTCATCTCTACAGTGAGCTGTTCCCGTCCAGTTGGATTCATAGAAAATTGGTTCCTACAGCAAGAAGAAAAAAAAAGAAAGCTCTAAAAATGTGGCTTCCAGATGACGTAGGCCTATTTTTACATGAAATAAATTCATGATTCCTTTTTATCATAATATTAATGTTTCATGTGTTCAATATCCCTGATGCAAAATAAAAAATGTTCGGTATTATACTCTATTTTAATAAACTAATATAGAAGTCTTCACTATAATGGTGAATTATAAATTTGCATAAATAAAAATTAAATATTTCAGTTCAGCATTGTAGGAAAACTAGAGAAATGAGTCACTTCACTTTCTTATATAACAAAGTATATATGTAAGTTAGAATTCAATTTTGAAGTTTTATCCGTTTTACTTAAATTGCAAGGAAGGCTTAATTCTTCAAGGTTTTTTAATATATTTTATTTTCATTTACATTTTATTCACCATTTTTTTTTTTTTTTTTTTTTGCATTTCAAAAAATTATAGAGCCATTTGTAATTATACAACACAAATCTTTCAAAAAATGCTATTTCATATTAAAATTACTGAAGCATTAAAATCGATATTTCCCTATGAAAAAAATCGCAATGTTAATACTCAAATGTACTGATTCTTCACTATTTTTATTTCAAGGTTTTGCGTCATCAGATTTACTGCAAACGGAAACTCATAAAATTAATGAATGATACGAAATGGTAATAGGTATCCTACGTTCAAATTACTTTCTTGTAATAACCACAATCGGAAATTATTAAATATGTTCAACCTTTTAACGTCGTTATTTAAAAAAAAAAACAACTGCATTTACATACTTGAGAATTATGTTCGGATACCAGGTGCAGAAAACCAGAAATTTCTGAAATGATAAGCTATGTTGAATACTAAGTTATCAATTATATAAGAATCTTACATCTCTTCTTTTAAATTAACACTAAAAGAAAAATTTGGAGAAATTACACAAATATTTCAGCATTTTCGTCAACTTGACATTAATTAAAACGAGAAATTAAAGAACTCTGAACTCACAACAACATTGTAAAAGGTTCCATTACTTTAACTTAACTTATTATAATAAGTTGTGATTCCGGGTATCTTTGGATCCCGAGTGGTAAACTTCCCGCCATTTTCTGACTAAAAGTTTAGGTAGGGCGGTCAGAGGGACCCTAGAATCCATCGTGGAAACCCCCCGACATGTGCCGGGATTGAATCTCCGACCTCCGCCGGGATTGAACCAGGATTGAACCGGGCTCCTCCAGCCTACAGTCAAGCGATTTACCACTTGGCTACCGGGCCCTTATTGTAATATTACAAAAATATACTTGCAAGTGCTGGGATGGTTCTGATTCTATTTAAGAGTAGTTTCATTTGAATTTTGACGAGAACTAATGTCCAACCAACTTCACAATTTTCCCTAAGTTGTTAAATTATTCACAAAACTCTCATTAAAGTCTGGGGACAGATAAGACAACTAAAAACCCAAACGAATCTGAAACCCAAACAAACTGAAAGCCCCACACGTTATGTAGGACTGAAAAGCTAAATAGGGGAGGACGAGGGGCCATAACTCCCACTCGGAAATCTCGAAATACGTGGCATAGATCTACTTTCTTTTTTTTAGATTGGTTGACCGATTGAGAGGATGTGGGTACCCCCCAACTCCCCCAAGATTTTCAAGTTACCTATTTTTTTTTTTTAATTGTTGGAAATCGGCTCCTACTTGGTCCACCCTGATGTACAATCTTATATATATTCCTATCACACTTATTATAATTTCTAACACATCGTTCAGATTTTAGTTCCCTGAATTATTATTATCTTGTAATATCCATTTATTTGACTCTTCTTCATCTTTTTAAGTTCCTATTTCGTAAGTCGAGTATTAATTTCATCTACAAAGTTTAAATGAACTGTGAAATTATAGCAGCCAGTGGCTTCTGCCTGAGTTTGCATGAATCTAAATAAAATGTTTATTTCATTTCTCTCCTTTTTTAAGCTTTACTTTTACAGGAAACATAAACACTAAGTAAACATAAACAAAACGAAAAAGAAGAAAAAGCAATTCCCTGCCTTCATTTTTAAAAAACTCAAAAATTATTTGTAATGATTGGTTTGCGTGACCTTTGAAACACCTTTTTTTAGATTTAGAAAATGATAAAGCGATAAAAGCATTATTAAAATGAAAATGACAATATTACACCGAAAGCAATCAAGAAATTTGCAAATATTCACTCGACAACTTAAAAAAAGCTCTTAGCAAATTGGTTGTTGGGAAACTCTTCAAAGGCTACTTGGTTTTTGTATCAGAGACGGTCTCGAGAGAGTCATCCAAATAGAAATGTAAAAATATCTTCTCCTTTTGTATGATTCCTTCCCGCCCAAATGTCACTGAAGTCAGGGCTTCGGTGTCCGATAAGGGCTGTCCGCTTAGCTCTCTAATGACTACCTGACACAATGGGTGGACACCGACGGCCTCGACGCTATGTTTGCTTTATCAGGAGACAAGCTTAATTACACTGGAAAAACCAAATTCAAACGATCATCTACATAAAGATAAACACATTGGACTTCAAATGAATTGGAAATGAGTTAGAAAAATTTTAAAGGAGAGGTTTTTGAGCAATTCTTTTAGTAGCTTAGGATTATTCACCGCTGAATTCTTTTTATTATTATTATTATTATTATTATTATTATTAGAGATATATTTATGAAATTTATTTTTATAAAAATTAGAATACAATAATGAAATATTATGGAATATTTTATCTTTAAAAGAGCCTTTAATAATTTAATATTATTTTCTAATTTTTTACATAACTAAAATTTGCTGTTTTATCCAAAAAAACACTAAAAATTTGAACAAACAAGCTAATAACTAAATATTCATCATTTACAAAAATAATATGAAGATTAAACTATCTTCTTTGAGTTTTTAGTTTTACTTGTTTTATTTATTTTTTTAAATTGTTTATCATCAAAAGTTTCTTTGAAGGGAAGAGCATTTTTTTTTTATATATATTGGGGGAATCTTGATAATATATTTGTAATAACAATAACATTTCAGTAGTGATAGTAATATGTCTAATATCTGTTCCATAATTGGTTTTATAATTGACGTAAGGGTGCAAAGTCTATTATTCGCATTTTTTTTTTTTTTCATCAAAGACCAAATCCCCCCTAAAAAAGCAAGAATAGTGAGATGCGGGGGAGATTCATTTCTATGTATTGAAAATGCCTCGGGTAACTCGAATACCTAGAGCAAAAATAATGGAAATATTTCGTAGCATGTAGTGTATTGTTTTCTCGTTGTACTAAATAACGCTTGCTTTAGCTTTTATAGAGACATCCCGTCTATTGGAAGACGAAGTATTTAGACTTAATTTCGTAGAATCAAATAATAATAATAAAAAAATAGCCATCAAAAGAAATAACTTTATTTTTAATGAATGTGTGAAATGCAATTAAGCAGTTTAATTTGCGTATAAAAGAATAAATTGAGAAGTTTGAATGATACAGACTTTTTTTTTTTTTAGTAAGGATTAAATATTTTAATTTTTAATCCTTATAATCCAAATTGTATGGTGCTCAAGCTTCTCAATTTATGTAAAGTACACTTACTTTTTATTCTGTGCGTGAACTCATGTTCCTACTATTACTACTAACACTAATATTACTACTATTAGTGTTACTAATACTAACTAATACTACTACTACTACTACTACTAATAATAATAATAATAATAACGATGACAGTAATAATAATAAAATAGCTTATTCAGCATTTCTATATTAGAGTGCCATTTCTGTTTAAGGAAACTGTCTTCAATACTTGAGTGAAATTAAAGATGTGTGTCTAGAACTATTACGTTTTTTGCTAGGTAAAAGAGTCTTCAAAAGAGAAACTGTGCTTCGGAAGTAATTTTAATCGATAGATTTTAAATCCCCCCCTTTCTTTAAAAAAAAAAAAAAAAAAAAAAAAAAAGGAACTCTTTATAAGAAGCTTTGTTAATGCTTATTAAAAAAATGCTACTTTTCTTTCGTCATAGATACATAAAGCGACATAATGAATTCAGAGCACAGGCAATGTATCAAGTTTCAGATAATTGTTTTTGTTTTGTTTTTTTGTCCAAAATCAAGGTTCTTGGCGCTTTCCTTTGGCCACAACAGTAGCGATAATTGTAGCTATTTAGCACAGGGTACACCGTAGGAGGGAGCTTACATTGTACCTGCACAAGAACGGAACAGAAAGTAAACATACGTGCCGACACTTGGATTCGAACCCAGGTTCCGACACATAGTCTATGCATCATGAATGGCCGTCGCCTTGAGCACAAGACTGTGCCGGAACGGCTCTAGATCGTTGTCGTAAATCGAAAATTGACGCATCGCGTAGCAGTTATTTTTTGCTTTCTTCGCTTATCGATGAAAAGCAATACATTATTGTAATCTTTTTAGAAGTGCAGTTGAGATCAAAGAAGTCGAATTGAGTCCGGTGCAGGACCACAAAAGGTTAAGATTATTTTAAATTTAATCCCAATTAAAAAGAAAATCAAAGGAATAAACACTTAATCGAAACATAAACATATACAGCGAGTATCGCATTTGTTAACAAACTGATGCCGTCTCGGCGAAGAGATAGCATCATGTGACTAAAGTGTCGTATTGGTGAATCAGTATCGCACAATGAGAGAATGGTGACAACCGAAAACTGCCGTACAAAGCAATTGTCAGAAAGTCAATTGTTGTACTAATAAAACGACGTATGACTACATGTCAATAAGTTTAATTGTAATTTCACAGTGCATTCACACATTGAAAATATACACCAAAGAACATAACTAGCACTCGTTCTGTTCGTCTTGTTCCGATGGATTAGATAACAGGTGATGTTAACTTATTAATTTATTCCCTAGGTAAAGTGAAACAAAGTTCAAATTAAATACCAAGTAAATATAATTTTTGAAAGGTTATTTAAATACAACGATGACAAAATATTAAAAGGTAAAAGATAAATGAGATATACAAATTATACATGTATAAACGAAACTTAAATCACCCAATAATATTAATATAAAAAAAAAGGAACCTGAAAAAAGGGGGGGGGGAGAGAAACGATTGGAAGGTTACTAAACACACAGAAAAATAAGAAAAATAAATAAATAAAAAGATAAAGAATACAAATTACATATAAAAAAAAGCATATAAAAATATATATAAACGGGATTTAAATCACCTAACATAAAAAAAAAAGCAACCTGAAAATGAAAAAAAAAATAAGGAAAGAATAGAAATAGCAAAATTGCGGAATTTCTAAATTTTTGAAGGGGAATTCTCTTCTTGATGGGAAATAAAGAGAAAAATTTTAAATAATCTACCCTTTTTAGCGGCGCCAAGGTTACAGCTTGCCTGTAAAACCGCTAGGAGACCGCTCTTGTTTTGTCCTGAACTGTATGTCACATTATGTAGCGGCCAAACGGTTAGAGATATTAGAATGAAACCTTCACCATTGTGTTCAGCATCAAAAAGTAGGTGACCACGTACAAAAATCAGACCTCTAGAACCACTCCCTGACCCCCAAGGCGTTTTCTGTCTTTTAAAGGCGTTTTTAAAAGAAAGACAACGCCTTGGGGATCAGGGAGTGGTCGTAGACGTCTGATTTTTTACATATGGACACCTACTTTTTGATGCTGAAAACAATGGTGAAGGTTTCATTCTAATATCTCTAATCGTTTGACCGCTACAGAGTGTGCCATCCAGACCGCAGAAACCAATGTTAGCGGCCCCTAGGTTCCATCTTGCCTGTAAAACATAGGGGACCGAAACCTTCACCATTGTGTTCAGCATCAAAAAGTAGGGGACCACGTCCTAAAAATCAGACCTCTAGGACCACTCCCTGACCGGAAGTTGTGGTCAAAAGTGATCGCTTCCGATAAAGTTGTGTTTATAAAAGTTTGTTTATAAAATTGTGCACATTATGGGGCCGCTTTGCTTTTGACACTGTCTAAAAGCATTAATTATCTTGTTCATTTGTTAGTTTTTGTCACTGTTTTTATTATTATTATTATTTTCGTTTATTAACACTGTAAATTCATACGTTCATTTTAAGATAATTATAATGTTTTCTTTAAGCTAAGAGTAATAATTTGATAACGATGTTTACTTAATAAATCAATATATCATATTGTACGGATAATAATAATAATAATTGTCTTTTTTCTTAATTAAAGTGAAATATTCAGAACTTGCAGAAGTAAAAGGGCTTTATATCGATTGTAAATAAAGTAAAATATCAAATAAAGAAAAACAGAAAAGAGGTCTTTTTTTTTTGCTTTACTTTTGCTACACATTTGATGAAAATAAACTCTAAACATTATAATAATTATTATATTCAAATTCTAATTACTATTGTAATAATTCTCTGTTTTTACCATAACACATAAAACATTATTTTAATATAATGATATTTTTTGTTATAATAATAATTAAGATTATTATTTTTATATATAATTAATTATTTTGAGTTTTACTCTCCTTGCTCCATTCCATCTTGTGCCGAATGTAGCGAATGCTCTGATCGCACCTGAATTACTAATCCCTCTTCAGAAGTCACTTATCGGTGGAATGAACTCTGATCGTTCGGAGACACGTTAACACCTGCCAAATTCTACTCAGCTCACTTTGGCGTCGGTTCGCTCAATTTTCAGGTGTCGACGCGCTCTTAAATTAATTTATTGCATAGATACAAAGATTATTTTAAATGGAAGTGAAGATGTTGTGAGATCTGTTTTCACTGTGGTATTTCAACCCTCAAATAATAATTAGTTTCCATGGTCTTTGTCTTGGAAACCTACTCTAAGCCATACAATATCATTACTAAACAATGATCTTCCTTAATGGATCCTGTATCTGTATTTCCAAATGACTGCGTTAGAATACAGTTAAATTTGAACATCTTTACAGTTTGTAGCACAACATAATAAGAACACATGGACATGTCTTTAGACAGGTCCATCCTTGCCTTTATCCTAAGTTAAAGCTTACTCGTTGTTTATTCCATCGTTCCTCGGAGTCAATATAGGAGAAAAGCGAGGGTCAAAAACATTAACATTTTTAGCAAGCATTGATAACTTTTGCCCAGTACTTTGAAATCGTTTCTTTTACAGGAATTTTAAGAGAACGAACTCTTATTTTTTAAGAAGGAACTATGTTGGAATTATGTTCCATCTCAGACTGAACTTTGACAAGTTACTTCTTGAAAATGTTTTAGTAATGATTTAACTCATGTTGAAGGAAGTGTTAATTTTAAAAACATTACTTTAAGGCTATTTATGAAAAGAGGCCTTTGAAATTTTATACACACTATGTGATCAAAATATTCTGACACCCTTCTGCAATACTGCATTGAAGCCTAGATGGCATAACGACATCAGTACCGATGTGACAGGAGGCAGGGAGTCGTATGTTCCTAATTGATACGAAGTAACAGTAGAACGGGTCGATCAGCAGAGCTCAGTGACTTTGATCATGGACTGGTCATTGGCTGCCACTTGAGTAATAAGTCTGTCAGGGATATTTCAATCCTTCAGAAGTTGCTGAAATCGACTGTTGGTGACGTGATTGTGAAGTGGAAATAGTCAGGCTCAACCATAACAAACCGAGACTGGGTAGGCTGTTGAGTCTTTTTCTACATCATTCACAAATGCTAATCGCCGCCTGAAGTGGTGTAAAGAGCAATGCCACTAGACGTTGGAACAGTGGAAACGTATAATGTGTAGTGATGAATCATGCTACAATATGTGACGGTCCGATGGGAGAGTTTGGGTGTAGCGAATGCCCGGGAACGATATCATGTGTAGTGCCAATAGTGGAGTTTGGAAGAGGTTGCATTGTGGTGTGAGGGTGTTTTCTTGGAATGGACTCGTCCCTCTTGTATAACAAAGCAAATAAGGGAGGTACAAGGACATTTTGACCAGTTACCTACTACCTGCGGTGGAGGATCAAGTTGGTTACGACCAATGTGACAACTCATGCCAACACTCCGTGTCATGAAGCGAGGTCTGTGAGGGAATGGTTTGTGGACAAGAAGGTTCCGGAATGGACTGGCCTACCCAGTCCAGACCTGAACCATATCTATGGGAGGAATTAGAATGTCGACTTACCTCCAGACCACAACGGTCCACATCACTATCTACCCTAGCTACAGCTCTTCCGGAAGAATGGACTGTCATTCCTCCAGAGCTGCCTTCACCTATGGAAAGTCTCCCCGGCAGAGTCACGGCTGTGAAAGACTGACGCACTCCAAACTAATGTTTACAACTAAGGAGTGTGTCACGGGGAAGTCTGACAACGTTTCCGGTAGGTGTCCGGATATTTTTTATCCATAGTGTAGATCTCCTATTATCGCTGCAAAGAGATAAAGAAAATTAGTAAAAATATATAAAACAAAATAAATTTTTGATTGCGAAATCTTAAAAAAAAAACCTTTTCAAGAGCTTTCTGGATGAGCTGTAAAATTAGAAATTTTTTCGTGGAAGTGGTACTGGAGCAAGTTGAAGAAAGAATTGAATTAGAATTAGTTCATTATTTTTTAGATACTTTCATTATTTTTTTAGATAATTTTTAGATACTTTTGCCTTTTACGTAATTACTTTATTTTATTTTTTAATTCGGTGAAAGGAAAAGCTTAACGTTCAGTTGCATATCTAATATATTAAAAGTCAATCGTTATCTAACTTTGAAATTAGAGGAGCAAACAAACAAACACAAATAATCAAAAAAACAGTCATGATTCTCAATCATAATTCTTAGGAGGATTGTGGTGTAACTAAAGAAACCACTTCACAACTATCAATCTTCCAATCTTTCTTTCTTCTATTATACAATATTTCAATCGTACCAAGTACACTACAACCTCGTTTATCCGGCCCTCGTTGATCTGGATATCTTGATAATCCGGATCATATTTGTAGACATTTTTTTTAATTTATTTAATGTTCACATAGATAATAATTTTAACTATGATAACAAGAACATAACTGTAACTACATTCGCTTTTTATTTTGATTAAATCTACAGTTCCTGCATAGATTGTATAACTAATTATGGTAATAAAATGCTTTTTGTCGAGTTTAAGAAAGCTTTAGTTCTTAAAGCTTTCTTAAGGACATTGAAGCTACAAAACGTAGTTTTTTATCGTAATAAACGGTAAGTCTGTTTATTTAAGGATTTGTTTTGCTTATTACCCATATTACCCGGATTATCCAGATTTTCGATTTTCCGGATTGCCTTTGGTTCCAGTTAGTCCGGAGGTTGTAGTGTATTGTGATATTTTTACTAATAGGGAGATATTGTTATTTAAAAAAAAAAAAAACCCCTGTTAATTCAAAGTTAATTTGTAAAAAGTCATATCCGAGGAAGATCGTCCGTAGATACGATCGAAATATTGTATAACAGAGGAAGAAGAAAGATTGATTAATAACCCATCTTTTTATTAAGTTTACTTTCACGTAGAAACATAATTTCGCTCAATCCTTCAGTAAGCGGAAATATCTTAAGAATCTTATGACTGGAAGAAACAAGATTTTAAATGAAGTCACTTGTTTCTCCGGTCCACTTTCTGAATTAATTTCCCTTGCAGTTTTATAAGCTTTTCTTAATTCTTCTACAAAAAAACAAAGCCTTCAACGTATAATTTTACGATTCCACTGTGTAAATGAATAATTCACGATGTAAATGCCTAAATTACAACAGTGGTATTAAATTATTTGTTAATGGATTGAATGGAAATGAGTTTCATGAATCCTCTATGATTCATGGCAAGGATGACCGAATAATGACGCAAATTCTTTTCTGTCAAAAAATCGATGTAATAAGACAAATAAACCAATGAAAATACTAATATTAAAATTAGGTACATCAGAAATCAACTGCTTTGTATCTTCTATTGGTTTCATTAAAGTTTGATTAGATTCTTTTGATATTCATGTGCGTTTAGATCCGCTCTTTAGGAAGGTTTCGGTTGCGTTTTGAAATTATTGAAATGCGGCATTAATTAATAATGATGTCAAGTCATTGATTGCCTTTGGAGTACATTACAAAGAATGGACAATTGGAATGTTTTTGCAGTAGTTTTCTACTTGGTTGGCTCAAGTTGCATCAGATATTAGCTCCATTCAACGAGAAACTAAAAAAAAAAAAAAAGCTTTTGAAATAACTAGCTGACTGCTTAAATAATTAAGCAGAAGTTTAATGCCATCGTAAAAAAGTAGAACGGGACTTAATTTTATGTTTTATTGTCTACGCTGTCATTCTGTCATGTCTTTTTTTTTTTTTTCTTCAATTGTTAATGATCTTTAAATGAGGTAAAATTCATGCTGTATTTAAACCAAAACTTATTTTACATCCTCATAGAGAACAGTTATAGGCTTTATCTTTATGAAGTACGTTAAATTACATTTATGATAAATACGCTTTTAAATTGAGATTTGTTAATTCATGGATTGCAGCATTAATTTGAATTAACTACGAATAATTGGCTTAGAAACAGGGAAAATATTTCTCTCCTTTGTTCTAACAGGGACGGTATTTCATTCTATCTTTTTTTTTATTAATTATTATTGCTTATTGAAAATGTAAAAATTTGTTTAACTGTATGTATAAAAAGATCCACAGTCTCATATCTAAGAGATCATCTTTTTGGAGTTATCTCAGTTCTTGAAACATTCTTTAATATAACGCCCAATGTTAAAATAATTGTAATGGTTATAGTGTAAATTTATTAATCGAAAACATTAATTGATTAAGGTTTTTAATGTTGCAAATAGACTTATTTAATTTTCATAAAAATATTACGAATAGGTCATTTTACTGGATATATTATTCTTATTCGTTTACTTTTAAGAAGAAAAAATACACGAATTTAATAAATAAGTAGTGAATCTCATTAAGGATTCGTTTATTAATTGTTGTTGTCGTTGGGATCAGTCTATTCGGTGGTTTGCTAGCGGAAGCGTTCCTTCTGAAGTGATCCATGCTTAGGGGCATCAATTTCTTTTGCTTTTCTTGAAATAGTCTCGAGTACCCACCGAGCGTGCGATTGCGTTGAAAACCGTGTAACTGAAAATGTACACAGAGATAGTTACCATGTCAGAGCCAATGCAAACATCACGAGAAAACCTCATTAAATTAATGATCAACGGAGTGGGGCGAGCGAGACCTGCACTTATTAATTGTCGGCGCTAATAAAGCCGTCAAAGGGCCGTAAACAAGGCGTCCTTACCGAGTGTTGATGCAAAGGGTCGCCCTGTCCCAAATAATCTATAGGATAATAGATGCAGAAGAGGAAGCAGCAAACCTAACGAATGTGGAAACACAACGTTCATTCGCAACTGTAGAATTTCAGGATTTATGGGATGTTAACGTAACCCATGCAAATACGATACTTTCACAGGCAAGCGTTTTTATAAACTTAAAAACAAAAATAAAAAATAGATCAAATAATATATAAAGAGAATAAGATTCTGCAAGGCAGATCCTGATTTAGAATTGTAAGATTTTTGCTTAATTAATATTAGAAAGCTTCTAATTTGAATTTAATATAATTTGATTTTTTTATCCTATAATATCTTAAAAATTAATAATAAACGTTTAGGGATAAAATTATGCATTGCTGATTTCCATTGCTGTGAGCCTACATTGATATTGGGAAATGATTTAAGAAATTCTTGTTGTTTTCATAATTTAACAAGAATTCAATGAAGTTTGTTAAAATGCATTAAATTTTAAAAATATTACTGAATTTTTAATAATTACTTCCAAAATACAAAATAAGAACACTTTGCTTATTTGAAACTGAGACGGAAGATGAGTCAAAGAAAAGTAGAATCATATTTTAAAATCACACGATTCCATTCTTGTTTGCCATTAAAAAAAAAAAAAAGCACAGAAGCACAGATGAGAAAACCGAAATTGAACCGATATCTGGTCTGCGCATGTGCATTTCCTCAAATGTCAATTTCACTCTCACGCAGACAATATTGGCACTGGTAATTATAAGCTCGACAGACATGTCACGCTATTGATAAATGGAGGCGGTGATTGATGGAAGATGAAGAATTGCTACTAAAAGAAGTTGTCAACAAACAAGGGACTTAAGGAGATTTCGTCTTTCACTGGCTTTGACAAAAACCAATGAAGTGCAAATGAGAAAGACAGCAATAAGTGAGTGGAGAGTTATTTCAAAGAAATTATTAACTCCCGCGGAGTGATAGATAACATCATATTATGAAGAGACCAAGTCTATAGAACCTTTTAGAATTTATTTTTTTACTCTTAAGATGTTTTCTTTTAAGCTTTCAATAATAAAAATCAATAAAAATCATTTAACTATTCATTTATAAAGTTTAGATCAATTAAAAAGCTAATTACGTGAATGTACCAGTTCCTTTATTAGTAAGCTTTAACATATGAAAAACTGGATCTTTTTTCTTTAAAAAAGATTGCTTTAAAGACTCAATGAATTCCAAAACTCAATAAGGCTCACTGTGAAGAATTTTTTGCATTACGAACAGTCGCAGTCGGTTGTAGTTACTAAATACACTTAGTATTAATATAGCTATCACTTTGTTAACCCATCACTACGACAGTAAGTAGCCAAATTTTGTAATAATCATAGAATAATATTGATGAGTTTATTATATGATTATAATATAATAATCTTTTGAGAAAATATTCTGCGATCTGTTTTTTAAACCAATGATTAAGATTTCTGAAGTTCAAATTCCGGATATCTCCAAATAATATAGAAATAACTAATGACGAAGAGTCCTAGAAGTGTAATTAAAGGTTACCTAGAAAATAATTACAAGCAAAACCGAATGGTACAGACTGTGGCGAATCTTTTACAATATTATCTAATTAGTAAGATACGATGATAGAAATCTGAAGAAAAACCTATCTAACGAAGCGAATAAAAGTCTGCCATGAAAGATAGGTTGCGGATGTTTGTCCATCGCAAAGTACTATAAACATTTACAGAACGAATCATGAATAGGCCAAATATTGATCGTAATACGCCTTACTTGTTGTAGTCTACTCTATGAATGGGCCACATCCTCACTTGTCATACAATTGCTTTATATGTCCCATAGGTCTGACAGTTTTGTATCTTTTATTGTTGTTGCTGTGTTGTTGGGTTTTTTTTTATTATTATTTATTTATTTTTATTTTTTTAGCAATGGATAAGCTTTTGAGTTTTCGTCTTCAGCGATCAATATTTAAAACCCATTCATTCCATGTAAATCGTATTAGTTTTTCCTTACTAATTAGCCGATGATGTATAATTTGGAAATTGTTTTAACTTTATACTATGTCTCTAGGTTTGCTATTCATCACATTACATCTAGGGATGCTCAGTAGCTGTCAGCCGATCAAAATTCTTTAGTAGACTTAAACCTTGTATTTCAGCGACCCTTCGTTCAGTTATTTGGCTGTTTTACTTGAATCTTTTCTTTGAATTTGATCTTTCTTCGAATCTTACGTATCAGATGTAAGATGTATTGCGCAAGATGTTTGATAAAAAATAAATAAATTCGATAATGGCAGATGGTTTTAAAAATGTCTTTTTTATTCAAATTTAGTTAATGACTAAACAAGTTAACAAGAAAAAAATTATTAAAACAGTATAATAAAAACTTATATAAATGAACTTATTTATTTAATCTATTTGAAAAGTATCAATTGTAAAATAATCTTAAATTTGTGAAAAAAAATTGGTATTGACGCATGTTTTTTAACTTTCTTTTTTTTCTTTTTTTTTTTTCCCAGGAACTTTCTCGGAACGCCATCTAGTTTCCTACATTATAATAAAGTTCCTGTAATGTAAATGTACACGAAGCCTTTAATAACAGACCAAGCACTTCTCGAATCATATAATTAGATTCAAATTAAAATATCCTTATTCTTATTATGGAAAACAGAATTTTGTTGCCTGCCTTATTCGTCAGCCACTGACAAGTTGCTATAATTGCAGGGCTTATGGGTTCTCTTTTAAGGCACTCATGACAAGCACCTTGTTAATCATATCACATTCCGTCGAGGAAAAATCCTCTGGTTCCTTTTCCAATGCTCAGTTCCCTCTAACTTCAGCCACCTCTGAAATACACAGTCAAGAATTCACTTTGGGAAGCAAACGAAGAATTCCTCAGAGATTCCAAGATAAGGAATTTTAATAATTAAATTTGAAAGCAATACGGAATTGGGATAAAAGAAATCTTTCGTTTTATCAACTTAGCAAAACTTTACCACACTGATGCAGCAAAAGTTAAATTTATAGAGACTAATTTATTTTGGAAAAATCACCCAAGGAATTCAAAAATTCAGCTTGAGATTTAAGAAAGTGAATAAGGGATGTTTTACATTTCACCAAGAAAAATACGTTATTCTATAACTAAAAAAACAAAATCCAAATATCTTTTATTTCTTAAAATGAAAAAAAAAAAAAAGAAATATCAATATTGTACCTGATTAGTCACTAATCTATTTTTTTTCAAGATATTATGAAATATAATAAAATCGCCAACCATTAAAACACAATATACAATTAAAAATAGATCACATTATAAATAACGTTTCAAGTCCCCTTCTTATTAGGACTCTTTCTCAAGTGTTAACCCCCCCCCCCCCGTTCCCAAAACCCTCCTTTGTTGATTCATTATTGTGACTAAAATGAAAGAATAAATGGACTCCATCTATCGTCGAATTTAGTAATGCAAAGACCTTATTTTAAATAAAGTATTTTTTTTTTTAATTTTAACTTTATTATTATTATTATTATTATTATTATTTTACATTTTATAATATCTTTTCGCAATCTTACCTCCGACCCCTCCCTCCTGGCATTCCTATTCCGGGTCGCGATCTGAGGTTGGGAACCACTTATATAAAGGCATTAAAAAATATTAAACAACAGTCTACTTATAATAAAATAACAAAACATGAAAACTAATACAAAACTAATTACATATAAAAAGATCAATTAAAGTCACTATTGAATATTATTTCTGTATTGAGGTAATCTTAACATTAATCATTTTAATCTTAATTTTTCAATTAACAATAATTAATTTACTAGAAATAAAGAAAGAAAACACACCTTCAATAAATAACTTATTGCCTCTCTTGAAGAAGACTAGGTTTTAGAACCTCTGTTTTATTATAGTTATAAATAGGACAGATCTGTAAGACACCTAATTGTAAAGGAAAAGAATACTGTGGAATATACATACATACATACATACATACATACATACATACATACATACATACATACATACATACATTCATACATACATACATACATATATATATCGAACAGGTAAAACTCAAAGCTGAATAATTATATAAAACTATTGTTTATGTAGATAAAAAATTTCAACCACAATATTATTCCCTAAAAGTTCGTTTTTAATCTGAAATTATTAGCAGAAATCTTTTCCAACCATCGGTATGTACAGAATTTGTAATTTAGTCGTAAAAGTGTCTACAGTGTTTCAAATAGGAAGGCAACAAGCATCGTCCACTTCAAAAACATTATATTACTACAACAGATTGATATTGATAATGGCATGGACTTTTCAATGTAGTTCTGAAACTTCTGAAGAAGATCCAGGGGAAAAAGTTGAAATATTGAAAAAAAATCACCTGAAATAGCAAAAAATTCCTCATCCAATCTTATATTATTTGTCTAAGTTAATTAGAAAATTTTATTGTTTAATTCAAAAGAGTTTTAAATAAATCAGCTGTTAAGTGTCATTCTCAGATAAATAAAATAGTGTTGCAATCTTGGCTTAGAAGAACTGTAGTTTGAGAATCTTTCCCCGTGATTTCGAGGTGCTTCGAGGAGTTTATTTATTCAGCTGCGACTGGTTGGTGGTGTCGAAGCCGGTGAGTGGCGACCCGGCCTCTCACAAAGGCCAATTATGGGTAGTATATATTGCGGCGGACGACGGACATAATGGCTCTCTTGACACAAGGCGTTGGTCATTTGATTAAAGGGCAACAATAAGGCATTACGACAGCAAAACATGAGATATTTTCAAAAGAACGGCGATCGAAAAGGATAGGGGTGGGGGGTAGGGGTGGGGGAGTTCGTTTTCACAGGTGTGAACTATTTGTAAACACTGCTACCGTGATCCACGTCCGCTCTGGGTGAGTGAGTTTGCGTAGTTCGTTCCTAGGGGTTTTTCTTTTTCAACCCCGATCAACCTCAATCATACCTCGGGGCAGTCAAAACAAGATGTTCGGTTAACTTGCCGCCTTAATGCCAGCCACAAAGAAGGAATTTCACGGGAGAACACCTTTCCGAGAATGCAGCAAACCGGGAGAGTTGACATGGGGACTTCGGTCAAGTGGAAAACGAGAAGAAAATAAGAGAAACATCTTTTGTGTGATGCAGAAGAAAATACAGCTCTATTTCATTTCAGAAAAAGAATCAATCCATTCGTCATCAAAAGAAGAAAATCTAGTTTAAATCTGGTTTGAAAATTGAAATCTTTATTGTTCAATTTTATTTAAAAAAAAAAAATAATTTCTTGTAATTCGAGAATAAAATGTTTAAAACATTAAGTTTGAAGATTCTTACATGTAAATGCTTGTTGTTACATGGAAACAATTAGTCAGAATGTAATCAACATAGTTTATACTGAAGAAAATAGACAGTTGGAATCGCAGTGGTGCCTCATAGAAAAAGTGAACAATAAAAAACTCACTAATGAGAAGTTAGTGAGAAAATTCATGTGCTAGCAGTACGGAGACCTTGTTGTTTTACTGGTGACTTTCCTGGCTGATGATCGCCAAAGAGCGTGAAACAACTGTTCCAGGATGTTACTTGGTAAACAATTTAGTCTCTCTCTTTGTTGTTTATTAATAAATTCATTGCACAGATTGAATTTTTATGCTTTAAAAAAATTCATTGAGGCTGGCGCATTGCTGGCACAGGAATTTTCTCACTATTTTTTTCATTAGTGAGTTTTTTATTGTTCATTTTTTCTTTTGAAGCACCACTAAGCTTCCGACATTCATTCATATTAGCCTCAGTACGGACCTTGTTGTTTACTAGTGACTGCTCCTGGCTGATGATCGCCAAAGAGCCATGAGACAGCTGTTCCAGGATGTCACTTGGTATCTCCCTTTGTTATTTAAAAAAGACAGTTGTTCTAAAGAAAAACATAATCGATACATTCAGAAACATTTTTTTATATGAGAATAAGTTATACATTTGCATGTTGTATTACGACATGCTTTACTTTTTTAAATTCCCAATTACATCTAAACAGTTAATTCTAGATTCGAAGATGTTTTGACCCTTCCCTGTAATTCTATCACTTCAGTTTGCGATTGAAGTACACCTATAATTTAACCGACAAAAGTTAAGTTCTCCATCTTTGAAGAAACGCCAGGTATTGAGATTGAATTTACATAAGACCCAAAAGTCCTGATTATGACTTAAAATTAAACAGTGGATTGAAAATTGAAATACCCAATTTTTCTGGATAAATACCGTAGTTATTGAGTTAATGTAATAACGATGATTTATGAAAAGTTGTGTAATGACGAGTGTTAACATTAAGATCTTCACTTTGCTCTAGCTTGTATGAAATCGATAAGATACATATGTTCAGTAAGTTCATCTACCGTTTATTTATATTCCTCCGCGAGACTTGGAAACAGCATTTACTTTGATATAGCGAAAGACTTAAAAAAAAAAATCACAGTTCTTTTTTCCATCATTTCTTGAATTTTTATTTACAAGTATGGATTATTAAAAATTTTCAGCAAACTTCAGACATGAAAATTTATTTACTAATTAAGTCTAAGTTTTCAAAGTAAGAAAAAAGCTTTTTTTTTTTTCTATTGAAAGTAATTGAACAATCAATAATTTATTTCACATTGATATAAGGGGGGAAATCACTGAAAAAGCAGATTTCAATTTTTATATGTGATAGGAATTTGATTTATTACTACTTTATTTTATTTGCACATTGAGAGAACATGAAAAGCTATGAATATTCCATTCAATGTTTTATGTATTTTGGAGATCTTTCACACCTTACATTGGTACATTAGAAATTTGGAATGGAGGCCAATTATTGGTCCTATTCCACCAGAAAAATAAAAGAAGAATTCGTTGTTCTTTTTCCGGATACCATTAAAATGGTACTTTTAAACAAATTAAAACAAAATAGGCCCAAATTACTGATTTTCTTCCATTTTTGGATAACAACCATCCCTCGTCCCTCTGAGAACGCCAATGATATCTTCCGTTACAATAAATTTTCACTGTAAACTGTTTGTACGAAGATTATAAGCAACGCAGTAGCGTTAAATGCAAGTATACATAGTAAGTACCGACTAAGTCATAAGTAAATAAAGAAGTAAAAATTTTGATTGAAGTATAATGGAAACTTTAATTGCTCTTTACTCTTATTATGTTAAGTGTTTTAATCCCTTTAGCTCAACATTACATTCTTGTATTCCATTAAATTCTATTCCTTTCAACTATTTTTCTTTTAACATTCAGAGATACATCAGAGATGTTTCATTGTGGATATTCTTGTTTGTGTTTTTAACAAAAGAAAAAGAAATTGTTGTTTTTTATCATTTATGATAATAAATTAATGCTTTGTGATGATTCCTCAGTTATAAATTATCATTCCTCAAAAGAAAAAAAAAAGAAAAGAAATTAACAAATATATTTACAGTTTTATCTGGACTATAAATTAAATGTGATAAAATGCGTCGTATATTGTATTTGTTGTTTGAGTTTTGTCAGGTCTTTGTAATGGGAATTAAAAGCAATTATCTTGGGAATGAGGAAAATTAACTGCAAACTTCTAATTATCGCTTAGCTGCATTAACACGCAACTTCAGTGAAACATTTCTCATTTCACAATTTATTGCCAATTTTTTTTTTTTTCTTCAGTCGTGAATTCCCGCGGAAATCCCTTGGCGTTCGTCTTCAGAAAGTGTCTTCTTATTTCGTCCTTGATGAACTTCGCCTGATCCGATCGGAGCAGGGGTTGGGGCGGGCGAATTCAAACACCGGACGCTGTAATTTTCGTTGTAGGGCTTTTCTATTTAAAGAGCGTCCCTCGCCGCATTCCAGCGCCTCGAGCGCCCTCTGGAGCTGCTACGGCGCAACGTCCTGGTGCGCACGCCACAACGCACCACCTTGTAATATCGATCCGGCATCTCTGTAATTAGGAGGAACCGACGAGCAGCGGCAGCAACACCAAAGGCGAGAAGAAGGTTGAAGAGGAAAATAAAGAGGAAGAAGGGAAAGTAGATACCGAACCCAGGAAAAACACCATTTCAACAATGCAAAACTCGAAGCTTCTGGGAAAGAACTCTTTAAATTTGAAAAACCAAAAGAGATTTAAAGTGCCTGAAAATTTAAAGAAATGCCTACTTCATTTGTTGGCCATTTCTTTAACTTTTTAAATTTGTTTTCGGTTTATTTGTTGAATAAAAACTGATTGAAAAGTGATCCTGCGCTAATCAATAGAAGATGATACATTTTCCAGTGTGATTAATTCTTTTGAAATAAGAGGTTTGTCCCGTAAGCAAAAGAATGAGTTACACAGAAGATCTGTAGTTAATTAGATTTATTAATGAATTCGTTAACGCATTTATAAAACAATAAACTATAAGCTCAAAATCTAGACGACAAAATTGAATTCAGATACTCCCTAATAAACAAAACAAGCCCCATAAGTAAAAAAAATGAAGTAACTTTAAAAATATAATTTATTTATTTATTTATTTAGTTAGTTAGTTAGTTAGTTAATTAGTTAGTTAGATATGCAACTTGCTCCCACTGAGCGACAGAAGTCTAGAGGAATATTTAATTATTAATGATTTTTTCAGTTTTTAACGTTTTCTTGCAGCTACAGGTGGCTAAGTGTCGTTTTGTTTCTGTCAGTCAAGAATGTTTATGTGAGATTGTTACAATTTTTTATTCCAAAACTGATAGAAATAACTGATTTACCAAATTGTTTAAATGCAGTACATTTCTTGCAATGTAATCAAAGAAATAAATCACAGTACGTAAGAAATTTGTGAATTTAATAATTTAAAAACTATCAACAAGGTTATTAAGAAAGGTTTATTAAGACTACAGTTCACAGTTAATAGTAAATGTGACTGTAAATGTTATTGCAAAGGTAATTACCATTTATAATTCTCCGTACAACCGTAATTGCATTATTATAAAATAAAAACAACTAAATAAAATAATCATCAACAGGTTCTGAAAAAGTAATGTACCTTTATATAATATTACATTTTGATTATATAGATAATAAAAAAAAAATAGCAAATCACACTCTTCAAAAAAAAAACTAATTAATAACAAACAATAATTTAGAAATCTGGAACAGCTTTGCAAAGAGCAGATGAATCACATCTTTTATTATCCTAATTATTAAAGTCATTGAAATTATCTAAGTAATAAAGCAGTAACATTAATTTTACGAGTGTAATAACTTTTAAAAATCCTTCCACTGAAAAAAAAATAAAGCCAAAAATAAATAATATAATCTAAAATTACTGAAATAATTAAAAACTTTCAAAATTCCAAGAAATCTCATTGCTAAGTGAAACTCTAAAGCCTTTTTTTAAAGCAATGAGAAATCGTAACTTTCTTCCACAAGATTATTATCTAATGAACCTTTTTTTAATTTTAGCTTGTTTTCTTTTATCGCAATTTGACACTGAAAAATGTTACAAAAAAGAAGCGGAAATACAAAAATTGTCATATTTCTTTCCTAATACGACAATTGAAGATTTCATTTTTTTCTTCTTCTGTTAATTTCTGAAAGCCTTAATTAAAATGAAAAGATAAAGATTTTAAGGACAATAAATAAATAAAAAAGCCTGAAAGTCTCGGATTGCGGAACACAACAGCGAGAACAAAAATACTACGTGAAATATTTGTGATATTTTTTTAGCCAGAAGGAGGATTGGATGACCCAGAAAGATATACATCTAAGCTTTGTCTTACATCCATAGCAGGTAAGCAATGCGTGATATGAAATAATGGAAGTTCAAATCAAAAAAATTTTCAAGAACCAATACAGTGATCCCAGTTTCAAAACTTTACAATTATTCTCAATTAATAAAATCTCGCTGTATTCTCTGACAACTATAACAACTATAACAGCTCAAGAGAAACATCTTACATTAATCATCTTCCTCCCAATTCAACTTTTACAGGAGATATGTTTGTTTTTTGTTTTTCAACTATAAAATAGCTCTTTGTTTATTTTAGTCTTTCAATGATCTCCCTAAGAACCGAACACCCACGAGGCCTCCTTCCAACTAAAACAGGAGACATGAATGAGTCCCTTTCGACAAAGGAGGTCCGTTATCCTCCACTGTAACAAATTGTTAGGTAAACGTTTCCTTTAGTTCTGATCACACCTTCAGTTGCTCCTCACGGCAAAAAGGAAGGAAGGATTTATCTTATCCACACCCTTAATTCCTTTATATTTTTTTCCCTTCTCCTTACGTTGCTTCTTATACCGAGGTTGTGAGGCCTATTTTTTTTCCCTTTTTCTTCACTGAGATCAAGAATGACGTCATGTTGACTCAGCTAATCGTGCGGAAAGGTTTAGGATGTGCCGGAACATTAAACCGGACAAACTGGATAGCAGCGCAACCTCTGGGGAGAATGTTATTTCAATAGCACCAAGGATGTCAAATTTGTAGGGATTTATTTCTTCACATTTATTATAAGACCAGACACCCTCCAAGGTTCTGTTCTGGGTTGAGCCATCGTTTACTCAATGAAAAAAAAAGAATTCTTTGGGAATAGAAATTGGTACTTATGTGAATTCAGGTTAACAATGCTTAACAGTTGACTACAATTCTTCGTTTTTAAGTTTTTTCATAATTGATGTTTAATTCATGTTTGTTATAAGTTTGATGTGAGTGTTTGGAATGTAGTTTTGATTAGTAATACTATAACAATTCGTATGACTGAGTTACTTAAATCTAGTTATTTAAATCTAGTTATTGAAAGCTAATGAATTTAGTTAATGAAACCTAGCAAAGTAATTCGTTTCTCAAGTTATTTTCTAAGAAATTAAACAAGAAATTCAGAGTTGCTTACACTAAGTATAAACGTCCAATTTGAAATGTTTTAGGTGTATTAAGATTAGTGGCCGATTGTTTATCTTCTGGAAATCAAGAAATATCAATTTAAATTTGAAAAACCAATTGGAAAATGAAGTGAAACTCTGGAAATTGACAAAGGAAAAGAACAAAAACAATATAAAATCTTATCGTAACAAAAAAAAAAAACAAAAAAAAACCCACCACCAACAATAACAACATTGCATCCGTGTTTTCTCCGATGCCGGAAGTGATTATTTAAACAAAACGATGAATTTCCAACTAAAAATAAACTGTCTATTTTCAGTTGCAATGAAGGGGGAAGATCGCATCCCCCAGCCAATGATTCACAGTTTTTGGAAACTAAGTAAAGGGTCCAGTTATAAGGATTTTCTATTACTTTTTTTTTTTTTCCAACATCCTGAAAGGTTGTGAATGACAAAACACATCAATTGAAATTTTCATTTGTTTTATTATTCGATGTAAAAATTGTTATCTAAATTATAAGATGAATCCATTTGAAGAGGAAAGAACAAATACATCCGATTTTTGATGCAGGCAAAAGTAGATATAATTTCATGCAAGGATTTAATGATGGACAGATACATAGAGGAAAGTCGGGTAAGATGACGAACTCGGTATTTCTCCGACGCGTTCATAGATAGGAGCACCTGTCCAAGCAATTTCTGAGACTCAGGTGATTAGTAACGTAGTTCACTGCAAAGGATGTCGGGCCAGATTTGCAAGCAGTAGCGACTAAGATGTGTTTGTTTCCCGTGCGTTTGTAATTTTTGGACTTCACAGCGTAAAGAATTACTCGACTTCGTTAAGTTATTTCTGCTCTTTCATAAAATATTCGCAAAATACAACTCATAATGTAAAGAACAATGTGTGGTGTAGGTTGTTTACGATAAGCTACGGTAATGATAAATAAATTCTAAGCCAAATTGGCGGCGTGGGGTAAGATGACGAATGGCAGGGCGGGTAAGATGACGAGAAGTTGGCTTAGTTTGTCATCTTACCCAACATGTTTTTGAGTACCTTTATGAATAGCTTTTGTCCTATTTTAAAAATTGGTTTTGAAATTGAATTTTAGTTGCAGTTATTTTTTTTATTTTATCTTAAATCCTCATGTTTGACTGTTTATCTATGAATGTTTTAGGTATTATAAACAACATGCCACGAAATTACACAAGGATAAGTGACAGGGGAAAGTGGGATAAGGAGACAATGAATGCAACTATTGCTGAAGTAAAAGATAAAGCCCCAAGTGTAAATGCTGCAGCAAAGAAACATAACGTACCAGAGCCAATACTAATGTTCTTCTAAAGTTTTGTTGTACCTATTTCTTCAAAGTTTTGTTTCATTACGAGCAATCTGTTATTATATTTTAAGTGTTTCATCTTTGACTTTTTTACTTCATGCCACACGTTAGTAAGTGAAGTTGTTTCTCTGCATTTTTAAAATAAAATGTTTCTATCTTAATGTATTACTTTTATCTGTTCGTCATCTTACCCACTCACCCTTCGTCATCCACCCTTAGGTGGAGTAAGACGACGAAAATTACTCTTTTTTTTTTGGTGACATATTTTTCATAATTTGAGAGGGTAAAACAACATTTCATATTTTTTTATTGAACATAAAGGTTACAAGAACTGTCCTTTCAGGTCTTTCAAATTTCCTTTCAAATTTCAGGTTTTTAAACCACTTACTAAGCCGAGGGACAATCTCTGAAGCTTAAGCTCGTCATCTTACCCTACCTTACCCTATTACATTGGAATCTATAGTGACCAGATCTTATCACTTTCAAATTTAGCTGGTGATTCTTCAATTTTAGGAGCTGCCAATTTTATTACACCATCATTAATATATGATGATCCAAAAACTACGCTTAATTGGAATGTGCAGATTGGCTTATTTTACGTGTTTAACTATTTATTCATCTTCATGGCAAACTTTATTTGGAATGAGATACGATGGTAATTTGAAAAGTTTGGAAAAAAAAAATCAATTTTATTTCTCAACATAGTCTCCATCAAGGGCTACGCAATCGGTCCAGCGAGTTTCCAAATTTTTCATTCCATCGGAAAAGTCGGTTTTGTCAAATTCTGAAAATAGTCATTGACGGTGTCGATGACATCCTCATTAGACGAAAATTTCTTCCCTCCGAGATCAATTTTTAACATCGGGAACAGGAAGAAGTTGCACGAAGCCAAGTCGTGCAATTTTGCCTTTGCTACAGTCAATTTGTGAGATGGTGCGTTATGCTGGTGAAAGAGCACGTGCATGCGACAGTGGTCGATTCAGATAGCTGTCAAACGTTACCTTCGCAGCACACAACTGAAAGTCGATACAAGCTCGTCTGAAGGATAGAACAAAACAGCGACGGAATATTTTCTTCACAGTATTGCCATCAATGTGTCACTTACCATACTTTTCAAACGACCCTCGTATAATGGATAGTGAAATTAATGGAACGCAATCTTCAATCTCATGCAAACTTACAAACGGACAGAATCTTATTGTGTGCTTGAAAATTGATCAGGAAACAGCTTAGCGTCGTAGCAATCTTTTTATAAGTAACTTTTGGAATGGTTATCTACTTTTGAAGAACATTTGAATTTACTTGAGTGCAAAGCAAGGCTTTAAAAACTGCGCAAAGCATGGCTTTTTACTTAAAATTATATTTTGTAATGTTTCGAATTTAGTTAGTAAATTATGTTTATAGGAAAATCAATAAGTTCTATTAAGAAAACATTTTCCTGTATAGGTTTTTTCATGGAAAGATTTAATATTCAGTGATGCAGGAAAATGGAACAACAAGTTACCGTAGTTACGTAATAGTTGAAATATTCGTGAGCGATTGGACTTCATTGTTACATTTCCTTCTTCCTTTTTATCTTATACCATCATTGATAACTTAGGTAACAAATAAGCTTCATGAAGTTTGCATATCAACAGAAACATATGGTATTTCAAAAAAAAAAATGTTGAATCCTAGTTAACTAAAAAAATGTAAGGAAAAGAATCAAGAATTAGTAAATCAAAATAGAAGGAATTGAAGGGAAAATGATTTGTTATGATTGAATCCACTTTTAATTCATGTATATATTTTAAACTTATTAACATTGTTATTATTATTTTTATTATTAAAATAATGTTATCAACAGAAATAATAACAGTAACTGAAAATTAAACAACTTCAATTGTCGCCCAAATATTGATATTTTAAATCTTTTTTTTTTTTTATTTACGGTACATTCCAAGAACTGTGCAGTATGAAATATTTGAATATATTGTTTCTTCTTCTTCTTGAAGTGCGTTCTTGGATACGGAGATAAGCTCCCATGGATGGATCCATGGAAATACTCTGAGGCAATTCTTCGCTAAAGAACCAAGTGCAGAGATGGGAGTTTTCTTTCTCATCTTGAAATAGATATTGACGGGCTTTTCTTTTGCATTCTTTAGGAAACCATTAAGGAATGGCTTCGTACCTGAAGAGAAAGTGAAGAAGATGTAGACAAACACAGAAAACGAAGTAAACATCCATGCCTGCGCAGGGATTCGAACCCAGGTTCAGACATGTCAGGCTCGTGGCAGGCAGGCATCTTCACCACAAGACTGTGCCTGAACGGCGAATGTCTTGCTTATTGTATTGTCTTTACTCTTTTAGCAAAATAATAATTTAATCAATTATTTTCAGAAATAAAATATTATTCAGTGATTTTATAAATTTTTCTTAGTTCTGTGGATTTCAAAAAAAAAAAAAAGAAATACTTGTTCTTCAGCTACATTTTAATTCGAGCAATTACATTTACAATAATCTACATTTAACTATTTAAATATATGTATGAAATTAAATGCATGAAATTAATTTCTATGCTGAAAGAAAATTGTTTTTACAAACTTTGGTTATTAAATGATGCATCTCATTCCCTTTAACTTGCGCTTTTTTATTTTACTTCTTCTCCAACATTCGAAAACAAAGCAACTTATTTTAAATCTAAATAGCTTTAAATTCAAGTATAATCTAAACGATATATTTTTATTAAAAGCATCTCTTTTGGAAGTGGAGATTTTTAAATTAGGCCTCAATATTTTAATTTGTAAGTGTAACGTCTTATAATATATTCTCCATAATATATAATATATATGTGCTTACATTTGTAGGACTAAATAGCAAGTTAAGTATTTCATGAATTTTTAGAGGTAATTATGTTTTAATTGAAGTTTAAATTTTAAATGCAAAATAATTTAAAAAATACAATTTTTAATTTAAAAGAATGCCAATATAGACTCTAGCGTTTAATCGAAATCCTTGAAGAAGAATCATTGTACATTGGACATATAGCAATTACTGATTGGTTGTTAACTTAAAATTATTTATTAGACTGTTATTGTATTTAGCTTAAGAGAATAATAATTCGATATATGGCCTTCGTATTATTATTATTATTATCTGTATTTTATATTTTAATATTTATTATTCTTTCCCTTTTAATGAATTCTCTGACATCGTATTACTTGCTTTTTAAAAACTTTCTTTCAGGAATCGAAATGTCCAATATTGTATTTTATTTTTCATGGTTTTTTAGAATCCTAGAATCTAATTATTTTTTTTAGAATTTAATTTTATTAGTATTATTTTTCTTTTTGGTTTATCTATAATTTCTTTACTTTTGATTATTTTAAATTAAACAGGCAAACATTCGTTTCAAGTTTTAAATTTTTAATATTTTTATATTTAATTAATAATAAATTATTATTATTTATATAAAATTGAAAATAGATTGAAATTTTTAGCTTTTTTTTAACTCATCATTTATGTTTACGAATGGTATTCAACGTTACTGAAATTAAAATTATAATAAAAGTTAATAAAATGATCGCTCAGCTTCTTATTACATGGATAAATTGTCGATTTAATGTTTAAAAAATAAGTTTATTTAATGAAAATTCCAGGTTTGGTAACATCATTTGTTTATATAAAGAATAAGTATTATTACGTAATTATAATTTCCATTAATTATAAGCTCTTGTAATTTGTATGTTTGTTGTTTTTGCTAAAAGGTCCAAAATTTTTGCTCCAGTTTAAGGAAGAAACCTAAAGAGAAACTAAGTTAAAATACAATTGGTAATAGAATGTAAAGATTATCGTAAAAGACTGTTTTTTAATGTAACATATGATTTCATCTTATCCTAAACATGTAAAATAAGGGCTTAAAATATATGATTTCAAAATTCAGCTTTCCCTTGGTTCTGATCCTATTGAGGAGGTTAAACAAATGAAATATTTAGGCGTTATGCTTGACACTAAATTTCAGTGGAAAAACCATATTTCTTTTTTGTCAAATAAGTGGGAAAAAATTTTTATTGGCCTGTTTAGGGTTTGCAAAAACACCTTCGGTTTACGAATGGACGTAATGAAGATGATTTACAAACAAGTTTTTGTACCGATCTTTACCTATGCATCTAGAGCTTGGGGAAGTTCGGTTAACAGGAAAATTAACTGTAGGCAACTCCTTAGGATTGTGAGTGGGTATAGGACTATCAGTTATGACGCTCTTTTTGTGCTGTCTGGCTTGCCACCAATTGACTACGAAGTTCTTGGTTCCAAAAATGCTAAGGACTTGATAGCAAACTCTGTTGATATGAACTCCCTAAATGGGAAGCTTCCTTTGTCTTCTCTTCCGCACCCCTCTAGCAGAGTTTCGATTACTGTGGTAGATTACGATGATTGTGAGATGGAGAACTATAGGTATTTGTTTTTCACAGATGGGAGCAAAATTAATAATAAGGTCGGTTTAGCCTTTGTTGCGTTTGAAGGTGATGTTGAGGTGGCTTGTAAGCAATACCGCTTATGCGATGACTGCTCCGTCTTTCAGGCAGAGCTTTTGAGCTTGAACCTGGTTACCAAATACATCCAGGGACACTCCCCTTCTTCCACCTCACTGAAGTACTTGGTCTGCAGTGACTCCTTGTCCTCACTGCAAATTCTTCAGGATGTAAATAACGCTGAGAAACTTGTTGTCGAGACACATGCCATTATTAAATCTCTTGCGCTTAACAATATTAAAGTTGACTTTGCTCATGTTCGCGGCCATTGTGGGAACATGGGCAATGAAAGGGCTGATTTGTTGGCCAAACAGGCTACGCGAAGCGATATTTCTCTGGATTTGACCCTACCTCCTTCCCATTGGAAGCTCCTTCAGAGCCGTAAAACCATCATGAGCTGGAATGCTGAGTACGTGCATTCTAGAAAGGCTCAGTGGACTAAGAAGTTTTTCCCCACTATTCCGCTTAGGCTACAAAATAAACATTTTATCTCAAATTTTAAAGTGACTCAGTTTCTTACTGGTCATGGAAATTTTCACGGCCATCTGCTTCGTTTTGGCCTTGCCTCTTGTGGATCATGTTCGTGTGGTTATAAAGAGCATAATCCAGAACATTTGCTGTTGCACTGTCCTGTTTTCTCCCAGCAGAGATTGTCATTGCAAAATAAACTAAGATCTCAATCGATAAATTGGCCACCAATTCCATCAAAACTGGTGAAAAGCAAAAAAGTATTTATAGAACTTAAAAATTTTATTTCAGAATGTGTAGTTTAGTTTTTCTTGTCTTTTGTATATAATTGTATATATTTGTACATATTTATTAAGTTAACGTACTGCGCCATCGTCTTTGTTCTTTGGTATTGCTGTAGCCAAATATGATTTCCTTCTCTTTTTACCCTTTCTATTTGTTGTAGAAGTTAATGATTATTCTTCGTTTTGTTAACTTTTATATTATATGTTCACTTCAACTTACTTCTGTAAGCCTTGTGGAATACTTGTGGAACACAAGGTATACCTTTCGATACGTAAATAAAAAAAAAAAAAATATCTATTTAATAAATACTTATAATGGATGGGATGAATTAGCCTAGTTTATCTTTCATGGCTACAAATAAAGAAATAGTTATACGGAGTGTTGGTCCAATTATCTTATTAAAAAGTAATAATAAATATACATGCATATATATATATATATATATATATATATATATACATCACCATCATCATTTTGAATCCATTGCAGTACGAAGCTTTCCTAGTGTTTTCCAGTTCTTTCAAGAATTGGAAAGCTTTTCTCTGATATATAACAAATTTTACTCTTTTAAAAAATAGTTACACAGTGTAAACGTTCACCCAAACAAACACAAAAAATCACGTTTAATCACTGGCATTTTCTTAGGCAAGACGGGCGAGAGAACGCTGTACATATATGTATATCGGCAGCGAATATTCAAGGTGGTAAATCGAAATGTCACTGATGTTACATTTTTGTGAATTGCAAAATAGAATGTGTTTTGAAAAGGAGAAGTTTCAGAGCACAAAAATTGTATCCCATTCACGTTAATAGCTCTGTTAATAGCCAGGAGTTACGAACCATTTGATTCTTTCAAACAGACATACAGATGACGCAGCTTATCAAATTCTAAGCCTATCCTTGGTTTTAATCCTTCCAAAATACGCGACGGAATGTGCTCTGAGACAATAGCACCCAGAGGTTGGGAGCCGAGTAGTAGATAGAACGATATTTTTATATCTAATCATCACCACAGCAGCAGAGTTCTTTGCTTGAGATAGTGAGAAGTAAGTTTCATTTCTTTAATAATTTTTTTAATTACTAAGAATTAAGGTAAAAGAACTGAAATTAACAAAATAAAGTTAAAATAGCAAATATAGTAGCAATCAGAAAAAGAAAAAAAGAAAAAAAATTAGCAACTTTTCAAAATATGAATTACAAATTTTATTTTTATTGGTTAAACGATCGATTGATTTACTTTTCTTATTATTTACTTAGTATTTGCAAAATCATTTAAATAAATGAAGAAAATACTTCTAAAGATAATTGTTAGAGATAGTGCAGGCGTGACGGCATCGAAGCATTGATTGTCGTACGTTTTTAAAGATTCCCGGGATTTCGGGAATAGATGCAGAAGCGACAACGAATCTTGCGACAAGGTCTTCATGTGAGTCTCGTACAAGAGGTTGTTCATGTGTCTCTATGTTAAATCGAGCGATCTTGATGGCCAGGCGACATAGACCTCTAGCACCGAAGGTTGCCGTCAGCGGGCATACATTCATAGACGAAAAAGGTTTGTCTTGGTGCTCCCATTTAACTTTCTACAGAGAATTTTGGTACACACACATTGCAATCATTTTTCTACACATTTAATCATCTTCTTGGGGGACTATATGAATTCTAGTTTGAATTTTCCTTTTGTTTAGCAAATTGGGATTATATTAACGTGATACTTCATCTTTTTTTTTCCTATATAAAACCTTTTCATTACATCTAAATGTAGTGTAAAATTAATATTCGTTTATTCCATTTAGTCTTCTTGAATTTCATGTTCAGTTTAGTATAATTGAATGACGCAATTAGTTCAATATAGCATTGAAACTAAAAAAACAAAACAAAACAACAACAATTAAGTTTTGCATCCTTTATTACGTATTTAGATTACTTCAAATGAATCCCTCCTTATTGCATCAGAAAAAGGCTTAAAGATTGGCTGGCTGAGCAGACATCATAACCCCACTTCCACTTTAAATTCCTGGGCACTCGTGGTATAAAAGAATATTGGAATATCATAAATTCTCAATTATAGTATTCTTGCTAAGAACATAGTAGTAATCTCACCATTGATTTTTTTTTTTATATCTTACTTTATTATATCTTATTGGTATAGAAGTGCATCTCTGATATCTATACCTGGATCTATATAAAAATAAATACGATAAAGTAAGATATAAAAATACTGTATAAATATGTATGTATGTGTAATTATATATATATATATATATATATATATATATATATAAAACTGTATATATCACATTCAGTTGTAATAACAAAACTGCAATTTCAAAAGCTATCTTTTACGATGATCTATGACTTTCGAAAGGAGAAAATATTGTAGATTAAGATTTCTAAATTTATTACGGAAAGAAAAAAACTCCATCTTTTGAGAGACTTTTATCGAACTCTGAAGCTGCGTTATTGTTGATCAAAATCTGAAAGAACAATCACTAGAAAAAAAAAAAAACAAAGCAAGAGTTTTAAGTAGGATTGAAAGCGGAAGGGGGAGTGTCTGTATCATCCTCCAAATGGAACATATATATAAAAAAGGATCTCTGCGGTAGTGACATAGATACGAGTAATGGCTCTTCGATTTCCAGTGGCGGACAGCCATGAAGGCGGGCAACGATAAAAACAGCACGAAGAGAGAGAGCGACTCTGATGACACTAATATTTCAGTCTCATCTGCATAGACGCATTGTATTTAAATGTTACCTCTTTTGCATTTTTATGAAGCGAATCGAAATTGAAGAGCTTTGCTGGGGGAGGCAAAATTCGATATTTAATCGACGGAGAGATCTATTATTCAATGCGGAAATAATATCATTGTGGAGTAAAATGAAACGACGTCGAAATGAGATTGTTTTTAATATGGATGGATTCCTTCTTTTAATACGCCATAGACCACCCAGACACTTTTTTTTTCTCCTCTCTCTCTCTCTCTCTTCTGATTTTTATAGTTCATTTTCTGAAGATAATTCTTCCGCCTTTCTTGCTTTCTGACATGCGAGATATATGAAAGTATTACGTGGTAGCTTATTAGAAAAAGAAAATTGAATGCAACTCTTTGAAATTCATTTTAGAAGAATCAAATGTATTCATAACTTATTCAGCTACTTCAATTTTATTAAGTAAACATTTTTTTTTTAACTATTTTCCCTTACTTTTTTTGTAAAGTTGTGAAACTTTTGACTAATTTTAATTAACAACCTTACACTGAAATTTAAGTAACTTATTTTTTTTTTTTTAATATTTATCTTTTGAGCTTTTTGTAAATTATCCGATTCCTTTAAGATGAAATTATTATTAGTGGTAATAGTAATTTATATAGACTATATTACATATGTGGGCCGTTATGGAGTCATGGCAATTATCTTTATCTGCCATTCATGCGGCACCACAGCAATTCCAGAATACACGTTTGAAAGATAGTTGGATATGCTTCTGATTGGCACCACTAACATGGTCTGGGCCAGTGGACGAAAGTTAAGGATGCAATTGGAAAATACGTAAAATAGGTAATGGAAATAGATAATGCAGTGTAGCCAAGGAAGAAAAAGGAACACAGGAATGCTAACACCCCTCAAAGTAATTGCTAAGATTGTCCACCGTACATTGCTAGTGTTTGGGAACTGCTGTCCTACGCCCTCATTCTTTACGATAACATCACTTGTCACATAGCAGCTCCTACTCAGGCTTTGTTACATCGATGGGGTGGGAAATCGTGGAGCACCCTTCGTATTCGCCAGATATTAGTCCATGCGACTTTGATTTGATTTCAAAACTCAGGCTGCCGTTGCAAACAAAGATGAAATTTTGAGGCGTTTCGGCGAGAGGTCCAACACTTTAATGAATCACATGGTATTCTCCGCAATGGTATTGCAGTAGTACTCTCCTCCTTCCCAAACGCTGACAATCTTCTTTGAGGGGTGTTAGCAATGTGTATTGAGCATTCCTGTGTTCTTTTTGTTTCTTAGCTACACTGTATTTCCTTATTAAACGATGATTTCCAAATACGTATTTTCTACTTGCTCGTATAACGTTCCTTCACTGACCCAGACCATGTTAGTGGTGCCAATCAGAAGCAATCCAACAAGCTTTCAAACGTGTATTCTGGAATTGCAGTGGTTCCGCATGTTTGGCAGATAAAAAAATCATTGCCATGACTTCCATAACGGCCCACATGTAAACAAACACTGTTCCTTAACAGGAACTGAGAATTAAGAGAAGATGTAAGATTCTTTTCATTTCTAGATTTTTTTCTACAAAATCTAAAAATAGAAAAGATTTTTTTTACTCTTTCTTAATTCCTAGTTTCAAAGTCGACAGATACTTTATCTTACTTTTTGTGTATCTTAAAATTCACAAAGTACTAGGCTTTATTTATAACTCTGGAAAGCAGCAATTGACATCTCGACATCTAGTTTTCTGCGAGATATGAAGACAGAAATTCTTATGAATAGTGTTAAAAATAGTCGTATTATGCTAATTTAATGTTATTTATTTGTTTATTTATTTTTTATTTATTTATTTATTCAGTATCTAATAAGTTATATTAATATGTAATCATGTTGAAAGTGTTAGCAATCCCTTGACGTTGATCTAAATCCTAAAGCGCCTGAATTCCAATAATGTGCATTAATTTCACGCGATGAATCCAAATGTAATGGTAACAGTTCCATGTCACGTATTCAGATTAGTTTCGTCAAATTAGTCTGTAACTAAAATCTTGGTTTTTTTTTTTGGTGAAAATGAAAACAATCTGCTAATGTTCTTATTCCAATGAAGAGAAAATTTTAAGGAACAACTACAGTAGGCTGTTGGTAGGAAAGGTGAAGGAATGGTTGAAATTGTATCTTTGGAAACGTTTTTCCCTCAATAATTAACTATTTTCATTTCTTTTTTTTTTTGTTTTTTTTTTCGTAGATACAGTCTTCTTACGTAAGGTCTTAGAAATAATGAGGCTGTATTAAAGAGATAGAAAGGATTGTTCTATTTATTTATTTCTTCTTCAATTTCTTTGGCTGAAAAACATTCGATTAAAGCAGTTTTGTAAAGGATGTTAAAATGAAGCATCTTAATTCCTATCGATCTACCAATTACTATTCGAAAACATCGCTATACGAAATTAGAAGAAAAAGCTTTTAAATTTTATTAAAGACTGTGGCTATACTCCATTACCCAATATCACTATTGTACGAAAAATAATAAATGGTCATAGACATCTAGAAGGAGAAGCAAACAAGATAGGAAAGAAAGAATCATCCATGCCATCCCCTGGGATCAGAACTTAGATTCTCACAGAGACAAGTCACTTGGCTACGCTTAACGGTTTAACATTAAAATACTTTAGGAAAGATTGTTCGATAATTGGTGAAAATAACTTCTACGAAACAAAAACAATCAATAAATAAAAATAAAAAAAAGAAATGCTTAGACCAACGATAAACTCCAATCTCATCGTTGTATTGATTTCAGAAGTTGATGACTTCTAAAATGATCTATAATGCCGAGGACACCATCTGTTAATGGAGGTCTTACTAATAACAAACCGGTCATTCCTTTTTTTTTACTCGGTTTTTAGAAACACCCTAGTTCTCACCCTAAACTCAATCCCTAAACTCAACAAAAAAAAAGAATAAAATCCTCAAACTTTGTACTAGTGTTCAGTGGAGCAATTAGTAGTTGCAGGTGTGGATTTCAATGATCAACGCAACCTTGTTTCCGGTGTAAAAAGTAACTGTTGTATTCTTTTTCAATTGGTTCCTCTATCTGCTCCTCCTTTCTTCATCTTCTTCTTTTTTTCCCTTGATCTTTTCATTCCATGTTCTCTCTTTGAATGACCTACATTTGGAAGAGACATATCACCCAAACATTTTTTTTTCTACTTTCTTTTTTAATCTTTTAATTGGGAATTTGCTTTTTTTCTCTTCTATGTTTTTTTAGATCCTTACTCCTGCCCACCTTTCTACACTTCACTGAGTCTTTAAAGAAGCAGGATTTTATTTTTATTTTTTTTATGTTGTTTTTTTTCTCCTCCTTTTGATGATAAAAAAAATAATCAGAGAAAGGATAAGTTTCAATTGGAATTTCTCGATAATTTCAATTGCAAGAAAGAAATCGAAAAAAAAAAAATTAAGAGCAACGAAAAATCAACTTAATGTTAAAATTCGTTTATTTATTTCTTTGCTAAACGCGCGAAATTATTTCAGCTAAAACTTCTTACATACGTCTTAATGATTGGAAGCGTTAATAATTATTAAGAAAGATTTCTGCACAGACTGAAATTGATTATGTAAATATAAAGATAATAATTCTTGTTAAATCTGACAGATTTTAGAATCATTGTATAAATTCAATATCTTTGAGATATTCTTTAATAACTAAACTTTTAGTCTGTTAAGAAACTTTAAGTAATTTTTTATTTTTTTTTTTCCTCAGCTATTAATAGACTTTTTACAAAAACCAACATTAGAAAGTACGAATTATTTAGAAATAACCTACAACACATTCCTAACTGAGAATAAATTCACACACCGAAAAATGTTCATTTTGGCTGTTAAAGTTAAAGTAGCCCACGTACAGGTCTTGGGCAACTTGAGGAAAGGCTCCAGCTTTTCATGACCTAACGGGACAGAGTTGAGGTCGTGGGGTCAGTCCGACCCGCCCGCCTTTAACTCTCGGGAAAGAAACCCGGTACCCATTCTACAGAGGGCTGGGTACACCCTAGGACTCGTTTGGAGGAGAAAGGAATGTGGAAAAATTCCCGCCCTCTGCCTAGGCCGGGAATCGATCCCGCTACCTCCAACAGCGCATTTTGGCTGTAACATAATAAAACACATTGCGTTTCTGAATGGATCAAGAACAGTAGGAAGCAATATAAGGAAGTAATATATTGTTTCAGTCTCACGTTAGTAGTATTGCTTCAGTTTCTTAAATAAAATAGATATTTAAAATGGGCCCAAGATCATTGAATGCTTTCTTTCTTTTTTTTTTTCTTTTTTTTAGGCTTTTTAGTTTAATTCTTTTTTTTCTTCTCAAATAAAGTAAGCTAAGGAGATTTATTTAAGATTAAATTAACTAATGGCTACCTTCAGGGCTGCCACAAGAAGAGGGAGGGTCAGTCGGTCCCTCAGCACCGGCACCCGGTCAACAAAGGAGCCCCAGCTGAGGTCTTAAAAAAAAATACGGTACCGGTATATATATATATATATATATATATACCGTATATGCTCCAATAAACGCCGAGGCTCTTATTGTCGCCGGTCTCTAATAAGCGCCGGGCTGCAGAGGGGACACGGCCAAATAGTAGCTGGTCTCTAATTGTAGCCGGATCTTTAATATTTTCCTACCGGTACTAATGTAAGCGTCCGTATCTTTATAGTGGTGCGTAATACCTTAGGTATATTGCCTTACAAAATGCCACCGAAATGGTCATTTGACGTTGCCTTCAAGATTCGCGCGGTGGAATAAGCGAAAGAACTTCCGGTGAGGCGGCCGCCCGTCATTGCGGTTTCGGACGACGAATAGCAGCGAAAGACATTGCCATTTATCTTTAACAGTCTTATGTAGCATGTGAAATTCAAATAAAGAAGCTGTTTGTACTATTAGCCGGTATTTAAGTAAAATATTACGTTCTGAATGTTTTTGTTAATAATGACCGGCCTCTAATAGCAGCCGGTCTCTATTAAGCGCCGGGAGCCGAGGCTAGTTTTGCAAATAAACGCCGGGGGCCTCTATTGGAGCATATACGGTATATGAATTAGCCTATCACTTGTGGACATTTTGTTTTAATTACGTCTACATTTTAATAAACTACTTTTCTGCTTTAACCGTCTGTACAGAGCTATTCTGCATTACAACGTTTGCTTAGAGCGAATTTTTTCTAAACTTTTGGTAGCGCCGGAAAAAGTAGATGTTGGTGTTAAATTAATTTCCCCCCAAAATAATGCTAATAACTGCGTCATGTTTGACAGGGAGAAATATGAAATCAAGTGATGTTTTCGCGAAGTGTTTGGGGAAAATTAGCCGATTTTGACCATGATAAGAAAGAGGGCCCGTTACTGCATTTGGTATCTGGGCCCTGAATTTGATATGGTAGCCTGGCTAACTTATGACAAAAGAGACAAGGCACTATTCACACGCCCTCGCATCGTTCGTGCATTCTCCTGGACAAACAAAAAGAGATCTATTTGGCAGAGCGCATATTGTCAATTGTCCTTTTGTTCAAAAATTAGCCGATTTTGAACTTTACTATAATTAATTCAGTTATCATATTCAAATTAATTATAAGAATTGACCAATAATTCATATTTAACTATCGTAATTTAAATTTTCAGATTTTCATTTACATTTGTTAAATCTGATTAACTTTAAATTTGATCAAATTGCTTTTGGCTTCAATGTTTAATGTATCCACTACAAGTTAGCAAAACTTAACATTTTTCATACATTTGATTTCATACAAATTTCTTGAACATCGAAATTCCGTCTTATAATTAGTTCTAAAGGTAATCAGTTTTGCTTATTCCGTACATATATGAAATATTGGGGGAGGAATTAGTCCAGTTGCTGTTTCCCCTCCCTGACCCGATTAAATGACTACGTAGCTAATTTGTTAATAATTCAACAAGATTTAATTTATTTTCCATTATTGTTCATTTCGTTATGAAGATACAAATCAATGAGGGAAAAAAAATCTTAAATAATTTACGAAAATACAAGAAGAAAAAAAATCCTCTTTTATGGCCAACAACAATAGGAATCTGCAAATCAAAAGAATTATTTGTGAAGAATCGTTTGTGTGTTAGCTACTGCGATGTCTCACGCAAACCCATCCCATAATCTATTTATCGGTCAGTGGAAATTCAAACCACAAGGAATCGACCAAACATTAGAGACAGACCATTTGCTTTCTTCCAATATATCCCATAGCAATTTAATTTCTATTGTAGTGCTTGACAATCCACTTTGAAAATATATAAAGTTAACAACTGTAAATCAAAAAATTAATGGCGATTCGAAATTTGGAAACCATAAGAAGCTTTTGGTAACTTGTGAAATATTTTGTTGATTTTTGTAGAGACTCGAGCAAATTTTGCAAAATTTCCTTTTGGTTTTCGAATGCTCTTTGTTAAGTATTTAGCTTATATTTCGGAAAGTACACGTCAGTTGCGTGACTATACTCAATCTAGTTAAATATCTTTTAACCAGGCAACCTTAGATATTAACAATATGCAAAGATATTTAACATACCCACAGTAATCAACTTTATTGTCCCGTTGGTCGAGAATCGCTTGAGCCTAAACCTCTCGCGCACCCAAGGGCCTGCATGGCTAATGCGTTACAGTTTAACTTTAACTTAATGTAATTAATAACAATTAAAATAATATATTAATAATTGCATTTTATCAAGACTGTTCCTAAACATTAATACAAATTGGAGATTCTAATTAGAAATTTCAATTTCTATATTAACTATTCCCATATTCTTTGATTACAATTGAAGTCTTATTTGTAATTGTAAAAATTTATAAAATAATCCAATTTACTATAATCAGAAGCAACTTTAAGCAAATATAATTTGCCAAATGTTGAAATATACAGATATTTAGTATAAATAAAAAGTGTTAGATATTCTGAAAGGGCCTTACAGTTTATCTATATACATATATATACTTATTATTACATATACAAAACGTTACAAAGCTAATACATAACGCTTAAAAATGTTCTGAAATGAATACCGGAAAATACTTTCGCATCAAATTAATAATTATTACGGACGAATTTAAAAAGGCTAATGTAGGCCTACTTGCATCATTTTTTTTTTTTTTTTAATTTAAAAAAAACTTTCTCAGATTCACTGAGGAAGACCTGTTAACAGGTTGAAACCTAATTTGGTTTCTCAATTACATGCTTTTTTAAAGATTTTATTTTAGTTTTTTTAAATTAAAAAAAATACATTTAAGCAAGTGTGTTAGCTTTTTTTAAATTCGTCCATAACCGTGTTCATACACGTTATTTTTTTATCCACAACATTGCATTAATAATAATTATTGTCATTTAAAAACAAGATTTCTGAATGAGATACTTGTCAAGTTTGCTTTATCTTTAAAGCATAGATATAGTTATAGATATTGAATATAGATATAGATATAGCATATATTTTGAAAACTTCGATTCCACTTCAACTTAAAAGTTTTCTTTTAATTTCTTATTGTCACAAAGATCACTTACTACATCTTTTGAACTGTTTAGAAGAAATCCTTATTAACGTCATTGAATTTCATCAAAAAAGTGCAACGAAGCATAATCAAATAAATGCAAACATCGAAAAAAAAAAAAACCACAGAGCTTTCTCGTATTTGAAGAAATATTGTGTTCAACAATTATTGTTGTAGTTAATTTCTGAATTTCATTTACATTTATAAAATGTAACAAACAATGAATGTCAAGCCTGTTTGATTTATATAGAGCTGTAATAAATACTTTAAAATTAAACAAACGCAAAAAACAAAAAAAAAAATTAAATTTGTTCATTATAATTATCAGTTGGTTAACTTAATATTTCGAATGAACAAATTGTTTGGAAGTAATTAAAGAAGTTTCTATAAAAATTTAGATAAAATAAAATAAAAAAACTCAATCGATTATTATTTGTTTAGCTGAATGTTCAATAAAGAAACCTTTTTTTTTTTTTTAATGTTTTTGTTTGATGAGATATGAATGGTTGGTTATATACATAAACCTATATACAAATTTATATGTTTTATGAATACAGTAATATAATAAGTTAAATTCACTGTCAGGTAAAAGCAATTAGTAGTAAAGCAGAAAAACTTTTTCACGAGGGGAAATTTCCCTCCCCAGTTAATTCGCACTGTGTCGTGAGTAATAAATGGATGATAGGAAACAATTACAATAGGAGAAATACACATTCCGGGGTCGCGACATTCGAAACAGCATCTATTCATTGCTTGCGGTGTTTGAACAAAGCGTTGTCCCTGACGATTTGATTATTTGCCTGAATGTATTTATATATTTGTTGTTGGGGGACAAAACCATGTAACTGTTTGCTTCTCCCTCCGCTTTTAGCAGGAGAACCGTGTCTTTATCATGCAAATTACGACGGAGATCACAGTGTGGACAATGGACTTCATTGATGTACAAAAACCTGTCATTAACGTCCGTTGCTATTTACTGTCTTCTTCAAACGACAGATGTTTGTTTAAACAAAAAAATACAAACAGTAAAAGAGTTTATGAGAACCTGACTGACGATCAATTCCACGATTGTTTATTCAGTTCTGATTTTTTTCCTTCCTTTTCAGTCTTCGTTTACTTTGTTTTCCAACTCATATTTAGTCTCGATTAATAATTCAAATAAAAAAACAAAAAAAACCCAATCGCTCTATGTTGAAATCAGTTTGAAAGTTGCTAAAATAATAATAAATATGTATTCCCGTCACTATCTAATTAAAGCCTTCTGTTAACATATAAAGAATTCGTTCTTGGTTGAGAAATGAAATTAAACAGTTTTAATAATGTTTTAATCATTAGATTTTTCTTAATCTGAAAAATCTAAAAAGAGAATTATTAAGAGAAAGACTTTCAGCAAAACCATTTAGAATAACCAGGTAAACATTGGGGAACAAAATATAATAAGAGAAAAATACTAAAAACAAAAAAAAAATTCTTTAGCATTTTAATTTCAGTGTAGTAGGAATATATATATATATATACTGCATATGAAAAGAAAAATAATAATAAATATTATAGGATAAATGTTAAAACATTGTAATTAATAAATTTTGTAGGAAATAAGTGAATAGATACTTGCTTAAGAATGCTAGTAAAGAGTCCGTCATAGCGTTCTTATGCAAGTATCTATTCACTTACTTCCTACAAAATTTATTAATTACAATCTTTTAACTTATATCCTATAATATTTATTATTATTTTTCCTTTCATAAATATATTTAGTTGCAATTGTAATTATTTATATATTCTTTTGCACTAATAGTGTCAAGAACTATTCTATTTAACTTTGATTATCTGATGTAGTTAGATAAATCACAAAATTAGATGTTCCAGCGCAATTTGGATAATCCTACTTAAATAGACATGAGGAGGATGTTTGTTTAACAATTGGCAATTAAATTCTCATTTTACTTAGTAAAATATATACAAGTGAGCTGTTATGGAAGTCAAGGCAACTATTTTTTTATCTGCCAAACATGAGGCACCAGTGCAATTCCAGAACACACGTTTGAAAGCTTGTTGGATTGCTTCTGATTGGCACCACTAACATGGTCTGGGTCAGTGAAGGAACGTCATGGAAGCAAGTGGAAAATACGTATTTGGAAATCATCGTTTAATAACGCAATGCAGTGTAGCCAAGGAAGAAAAAGAAATACAGGAATGCTCAATACACATTGCTAACACGCCCTTGAAGTAATCTCCAAGACTGTTCACCGTTCGTTGCCAGTTTCTTGGAACTGCTGTCCAACACAATCATTCTTTACGGTAACGCCACTTGTTACAAACCAGCTCCTTCATAAGCTTTGTTACGTCGATGGGACTGGGAAGTCTTGGAATACCCTTCGTATTCGCCGGAATCCATGCGACTTAGATTTGATTCCAAAACTCGAGCTGCAGTTGCGTGGAAAACGCTTGAGAACAAAGATGAAATTTTGACGGCGTTTTGGCGAGAGGAGACATACAACCAATGGTATTCCCCGCCTTCCCAAACGCTGGCAACATACTGTGAACAATCTTGGTGATTACTTTGAGTGGTTTGCCAATGTGTATTGGCGAATTTTCGTTGACTTCGCGAATTTATTTAGTTAACAGCCCTTTTTTAAGGCATTTGTAATTCACTGTGTAAACATATAAATAGAGTAAGCAAGGTTATGTACCGGTCACTAGTGTCTTGGGTCCCATTTGGTGGAAATGGCGATGTGTATCGTCTGTCCCATCACTTGGGGAGAGATGACACGTGTCATCTCTCTTCCCTTTTTTATTCGTTTTCTTTTATTTTTGTCTTTCTTTTAGTTTATATTCATCACAATACAGTTACAATTTGCAAAGTTTCAAAAATATCATTATTCAACTTAATTTTAGTGTTTCAGTTCATATATTTTTATAAAAATAAAGTAACAGCTTGATTTACACAGGTCTCTTATTCATATTCCATGTGGCCATCTATCCCCTACTATCCGTACTAAGGTTTTTAATATTTTACGTGAAAAATTCAAATTGTGTGTCATCTCCCCCAACTTTACCTTATATTAGCTGTATAGTACATTATGGCTACACCATAAGGAATTACAGGTTTGGATCTGATATGTGTTCCCATATCCCCCTGTGATCAAGATAATCCACAACTACAAAGTTAAAAGTTTAAACTTTAATGGAAGGTTTACGTTCTTAAAAGGAAAATCTCTATTGATTTTGATACATATTGAAAACTACTCGCCAAATCCTACCAAATGTTTGATTTCAATTATCATATCAAAAAGTAAAAAAAAAGCTAGAATGTTTCTTCCTACAATACATTCTTCTATTCTCCATCCTCAGTTGATTTTTTTTTAATTGTTTTACTTTTTCTTTCTTCTCAATTTCCAATAATTTCCAAATATATTTTGATTCCCTAAGTTCTTAATTCTGTTTTCTAAATAAAGAACCTTTTTTTTTTTTTTAATTTATATCAGTTGTTTTTTTCACGGTGTTAGCAGTTGAAATGCGATAGTTTACACTTTCAACTATGTCTTGATATTCTATGTTTGTAAGAGCTTAAAATAACAGCCAAATTAATAAGTTACCAAATATACTGTATTGTTTACCCAGAGTTCGGTTTTTCTCGACCTGCCACTATTTTTGAATTTTGAAAAGTCCTTCAATTAAAAAAGAAAATAGTCAATACTTAAATCAATTGCGAGTTGAAAAATTAATCCTACAACTTCAGACCTTCACTTGTTGCTGCTGATTGCTTTTAGTCGATTTCTAATTCAACCTTTGCCATCAATACTAAAGAGAATTGATAGTACATTTGTCAATATATCTGCCAATTGGCTCCAGAAGCCAACAGAATTCAATCTCAGTTAATAAAAAAAGTAGATTCCGGACCATCAATAGCATATTACAGATTCACAATTAAAATTTCAATCTAAATGGTTTTAGTCCGAGTTTGTAGAGTTTCAAACATGTAAGGTACAATAATAATAAATAAGTAAATAAATAAAGGAAAAAAGAAATAGGCGACAAGAAAAATGATGTCCCAGTGATCTTACGCTTTATTTAAAGAAAAATTCCCGAGCAAGAAGAGTAGGACAGGAACCTGAAAGTGTAATTTTTAATATTTCTCACACGATAAGATCTATCGACACCAAGCTGTGCCCGAGTTTTCCATTTCACTGTAAATAAAATACAAAGGGTTTTTATTTATATTTCCCGAGAATATTGTACTTGCTTTAATTCTGCCATTTAATCGTATAACAGTGATTCTTAAACTTCAAATGAAAAAGTGGCTTCAGCAATAAATAATGTATAGGATATTGGATATAAATATAAATTATGTATTTAACGCAGTTTCCAGAGATCAGGTTACTTAAAATTTGAGTTTAAATATCCTTGATATCACAAGCAAATAATCCTAAAAAAATTTCATTCAAAATTGTTAGTAAAGATATTTTTCACCCTACACTTGGCCAAATCACTCACAAAACTTGGAAATTTAAAAGAATGTCGGGAATTAATTTGAATTTATTATTTTCATCAAATTTAAAACATTAAGTCGTATAAATAAATAAATAACTATTATTTTGCTAAGATCTCAAAGTCCTCAATTTTGTTACTGCTTTAAATAATATTTTATGGAATGTTATGTTTTTAAACCGAGCCACAAAAACAAAATAAAAAAGTAAAAACAAAAACTAGTGTCATATTGAAACGTCATACATGTTTCATTTCAGCAACTTACTTCGAGACAGGAACTGACTTTAGACTAAAACTCGTATTTTTTTTTTTTTTTTTTAATTCTGCAAACTATAATAAGCTTTGCAATAAAGTAGCACTCATTTCTGTTCGACTCAGAATTGAGTCTTGGGGCTATAGAATAGTTTAGGGCAGTGGTCCGCAACCTTTTGTTGTAAGAGGGCCAAATATGTGGGGATTACTGCGGGCCGCACTTGGGCCAAAAAATGAAAATCTTAATTTAACAACCAAAAAAAAAAAACCGGAAAATCTAATTTTAGCAACCAAACAAAAAAAAAAAAAAAATCTTCCAACACGCCTCGCGGGCCGCACCAAAACGCTTCGCGGGCCGCGGGTTGCCGACCGCTGGTTTAGGGAATAGATAGGAGAGTTTAGAGGCTACAGAAAAGGTTTAAAATGATTTCTTAAAAATCTCCTCTTTTTTTATTTTTGAAATTAATATGATTTTATATTTCCCTTATTTGGAGAAATCATAGAATGTAAATTTATAACACTGTGTTCAACGTAGAACAACACTTTAAAAAGTGAAGACATAGGATTTCATTTAAATCAGTTCTTCTCAAACGGGTAAGCGAAACAATCATGAGGAAATAGGAATAATTTCTTCAAATAAATATTTCCTTTCATAAATAATTTTTAAATTTTAACTAAAAATTGTGACATTAAAAGAAATAAGAGAGCCGACACACAGACATTTTTTTTAAAAAGTAAAATGTATTAAAAAAAAAAATTACAGTTATATTAATAGGACAGTTTCGACCAATAAATATTTTTTTTAATAAATTAATTTCGTTTTAAAAAACGCTAGAAAAATTAATAAACTATTGTAATCTATTTCATAATGGCAGCAATATATTAAGATCGTTAAAAATATGATGTCGATTTATTTTACCAAATATCTTTGCTCATCCAATCACATAAAATATTTTTTTAATTTTAATTGTATCATTTAAATCTTTACGAATTTGGTAGAAGGGATTTATCCCTATAATTATGCCTGAGGAAGATCAGTAAAGAATTTGTAGCTGATCGAAATAAACTTAGCCTATATAATTTGCTAATTTCGTCTGTCTGTCTGTCTGTCTGTAACTCGAAATAATTAAGCTATTAAGATAGATCCAAGGTTCTCAATGGTACCATTGAATCAAGGGTACTCAAATTGGATGAAATATTAGTTCATTTTGTCATTCCATGTTGTTTCCATGAAATTTTAACTGAAATTCTAACAAAACATACGTTCAAAACCAAATAATTTCGTTACCACTGCACCGATTTTAATGAAATTTGGCATTCTTACTCAGTTTTTTATGCTGATTTTGAAACTCAAAACCATTTTTGCCGTAGAAGCTTCGTTCACAAGTTAGCGCAGTATTTAGATTATACAAAGGAGTCAAAAATAATAATTATTCTTTAGATAAATTAAACTTTAGATATGGTTGGTATTTCGTTTTTCTTTTTGGGTGGAAAATGATCCTTTAGATTAAACTCTCAGAACCTACATTACAAGTGTACAGGTAAGAAGTACCGTACACCTAAATAGGTCTGATAAATATTAAAAAAAAAAAATGTATATACATATAAATTGGCTAAGTTCGTCTGTCTGTCTGTCTGTAACTCGATATAATTAAGCTATTAAGGTAGATCCAACGGTTGCCAATGATACCATTGAATCAAAAGTATTCAAATTGGATGAAAATATTAGTTCATTGTGTCATTCCATGTTGTTTCCATGAAATTTTATTCTTGGGAACTGACCTCGACAACTGAAATTCTAACAAAACATACGTTCAAAACCAAATAATTTTGTTACCACTGCATCCATTTTAATGAAATTTGACATACTTATTCAGTTGTTTGCGCTGATTTCGAAACTCAAAACCATTTTTGTCGTAGAAGCTTCGTTTACAAGTTAGCACAGTATTTAGATTACATTTACTTTATATTTGATAGTTGATAATAAAATGATTTTTCAGATTTTTTTATGGCTGTCGTCCGACGGGCTTTGCTGCTAGTATTATTATAAAAGGAAGATGGAGAATATAATAAGAATTTAATGAAGAATAATCATTATTTTATAACATGTAAAAAGATGAAATTAAATAAGATGAACTGTTTAATTTCTTCTTTTTTTTTTTTTTTTAACTTTAGATTATCGTCGTAGATTATAATACAGTATTTGAATGTTGTATTAATACACTGTAATAATAAATATAGAATGTTGTTTGTAGTTCATTAATATAGTGTAGAAACAACACACGAATAAATAAAGAGTGAATATATTAAACATTTAAAGTTTAATTAAAGTGTTCTACTAATGCGGCCTTTTGCGGTAGTGGGAGTTAGGCGTTTCCTGACCAACGGGACGAAGTTAAGGTCAAATGATCTGCCGACACCTCATTCCCCGTTAGTCCCCCCCGAAAAGAATCCGGTACCTATTTAACAGAGAGCTGGTTGGACCCTAGGACGAAAATCCAGTGTGGAAAAAATCCCGGTTCCTCCAGCTCCTAGTGAAGCACTTTACCACAGAGCTCAGAAATATTTTGAGTGAGGGGGCGGCTTCAAAGTTTTGGTTTCATTATTAATGTGAAATAGAAAACAATGTTGAAAAACTCATCTTTCTATTTTATAACCTAAGATCAATTCAAAAGTGACATAATGTATAAATGAACCAAAACGCAGAATTTCAATGATTAATTATCATCTAAATAGAATAGAATCATCTGCTATTTAAATAATAAGTCTATTCTATTTATTCATGAGTCGACTATTACCTCTGATTTAATTTACTGTTTGAATCAGTGAAATAATTCCAGTTGTTTCTGCGTAACATTATTTCTACTGATAGTGGACTATTTTCTTATGATGCAGTTCCGTATATTAAAACCTATTTGGTTCCAAAGTCTATTCGTCTGCTAAATACGCTTATTATCCCCTGATTACCTCAATCATGTTCCTACTTCGTTCAGTGATTAAAATTGAAGAACACATTGAAGAGCTTAATAAGACAAGCAGAATAAATTCGTGCGAAGAGAAAGGAGGTGAAGGGAATTAATGATGTAAAGAACGGGTGAAAAGAAAGTTGCAAAAAATAAGAGTGGGGGAGAGGATGTGAGAAGCGGCAAAATGTGTTTGAACAAACTTCAATAAAGAGGAGCTAACAAGAAGCCGAAGAAGAAAAAAAACAAGAGAGAGAGAAAAGAGAACGGTCGGACGAAATTAATAAGGAAGGGGATAAGAAAGAAAGGACGGATCTAAGTTAATTGTCTTCAAGCAAAACCTAACACTACATAATTCATGTACACAAACTAATTACTGCAGATGTTGGTGCCGTAATTTATAAGCTGCAATTATAGCAGCCAAAATATGTTAATAGGGTGCTCTGTAGCCAAGGCGGAGCTACGCCACTCAACTCTTGATTACGAGTAGAAAAGCAGAGAAGAGAAGGGATGATGAAGGAACAACCCTCCTCAAAACTTCAACAGTTCAACGAGGGTTTGGCGGAAATAAAAACATGATTAAAGCATTGATTAAAACAGTTGTTTTTAATAGCTTTAATCATAAAAATGAATTGCTCCCAAAGTATTATTACGATGCACTATCAAAACCAATTTGAAATTCGGCGTAAAATTTTCAAAGCAACTAAATAACTGTAATGAAAAATACGATGCTTATTTTTTCAATGATTTTAATTATTTATTCAATAGTTAATATAAAAAAAAAACACTGAGAAATACAATTAAGAACTTGTCCGACATAATTGCTCTCTGGTTAGATTTCATAGAAAGTAAGATTCAATATTAGGTTTTCAAATTAAGACTGTTTTATTAAGAATAGTGGATGTTTTTTATTGTTTTATTAAATAAAATTCAATATAAAGTAAACATTAAACACACAAAATCTAATTTGGTTCGTTAAATGAAATTATAAATTATTTAATACTCGTTTTCGAATATTAAAAAAAAGGCAAAGAAATGTAAAAAAAAAATAAATAATAAATTAATGAAAATTAGGAAATTATGAGAAATCGTATTGTCTCATAACAAACTTTTAATTAAAATGTTTCTTCTTTCTTTATACGAGTTGCTATTTTCTGAAAGCTGATCAATTTGAATTATAGAAGGGGATTATAGGTAGTTATGCTCCTACATATAGTATGTGATGTTTGCCTCTTCTCTGATCTAGGAATTGGTAGAATTTTAGCATATTTGGGAAATTGAAATAGGAAAAATTATACACGAAACCCGATCTTAGATAATTCTCTACATGAGACTCTGAACTTGCAGACGAGCGACCTCAGACGACTGGTCGATACACAGGTTTTAATGGTCTGCAAAACAAAGCGAGAAAGAAAAAAAAATAGTTAAGTTATATTAGTAATAATAATAATAATAATAATTGGAGGCAGAACTGAGGACGTGTTGTACCCATCGTCCTATACGCCACTGGTCTGGTGTCTCACACACTGCACCACAGCCTTAGCACACTTGGACTTCACAAAAGCACTTATGAACAACCATGGGCGGATTTACGGGGGTGCTAGGGGGTGCGCCGCACCCCCAGATTTTTGGGATGATAATTTTTTTTACAGATAAATAAAAATGTTTTCTGTTATAATAATTTTATTAATTATTAATTTAGGCCTAAAAACGGAACATTTAAATTGGGTTTAGGTGTTTGAAATTGGTATACAAATACCTCATACCTTCCGGTGAGCTCGCACCCCCAGATATCAAGACCTAAATCCGCCCATGTGAACAACCCCAGAAGGATGTGATAATCAACACAACACGCATAGTTAGGAAATTTACGGATACAACCACACATCCCTAACCATTCTTGCACACATTTTTTTTAACAGTTGACCATATGTGCCTTGGTCCTTGACCCGCCATTTTTGTCATTGCTGGGGAAACCTAAGGTTTTAAACTTTTACATAATAACAATAGCACCTAACAGTAAAATAACACACGTTTAGCTAGAATTAAATGCTTAAAACCGAACATTTAATCCGAGAAAAGACAGATAATAATAAATTGTTCTCGAAAACAAGAAACTGAATATTAATTGCTGAATTATTTTCGAACTCGCTTTTAATCCAAATTATTCTAAGAACTAATAATAATTCAAATTAATGATTCTAACAATGGAATATCCTTGCAGAAATTTTGTTTAGAACTTTGACAAAAATAAATATAACATCAGTGAAAAAAAACATAACTTTAAATGCGAAAATTAAATATTTAAATCATCGTAACAATATAACAAAAAAAGGCTGAGCTCTCAAGTGGGATGGTAACCATTCGTCCCAGCCTCTTTTCCTGTGTAATATCTTTACATTTGTTGAATTCCACAAAAACATTCAGCGTTTCATGAATCATTTACCTTTTATATTTTTTTTTCATGAATCTTTTTTGAAATGTCTAAATATTTGAAAGAAAATGGTATTGTTTGTCTCTTGAATTATGGATTGCATCCAATCCTATTATATTTAGGAATTATTACGTCCTTGCAGCATGAATTAATCATTTATGAATTGAAATAAAATATGTACTTATGCATATACTGAACTGTTATATATATTATGCATTAATGTATATGTTTATAGCCTTGTGGTTTGAGTAACTTTAAGGGTAATGGTTTCGTTTTTATGAACTGAATACGAAAAGAATGCTTCGTTTGGTAGATCAACTTCAGAAACAATAGATGAAATTACATCAACTGATTAATAAATGAATGAAGTTCTTTTGTAATAAGAAGGAAAAACAAGAGTAATGACAGAACATTACGAATATTGCACAGAAAAATGGCAATATATATGCAAATGGGATATTCAACTACTATTTTTATTATTATAATAATTGCTCCTCAAATTAGTTTAGAAGTATCTTTTTTTTCCGAATTAATATTACGAAGAATTATCAGTAAATGAACTTTGCATTTAAAAATTTCAGTAATTTCAATAAAAAAAATAAGATTTGTAATTAATTCTATTGTAATTTAAAATGAAATAATTCTGTTTCACTTCTTCCTGATAATCTCGATAATAAGTAAATTGTTAAAATTTCATAAATTATGTTATTTTTGTTTTCGGTTTTTCCTCCAAAAATTCTTAATTTGGAGGTATCAGAGATTATTAGCAAATTATAAACACAACAATTTTTGAATTTGAAATAATTCTCATTTACCTTTTATATTTTTTTTTCATGAATCTTTTTTGAAGATATTTGAAATATCTAATATTTGAAAGAAGTTTATTACATCTTGGTTTATGAAGAATTTGTGTGTATGATCCTTATTTATATATATATTCCACACATTATGAACGGTTAATTCTCATTCTAATTGTAAATAAATAAATCCAATAAATAAATTCCAATTGTAAATAAATAGATTCTCATTTCTAATAAATAAATAAATAAATAAATAAATAAATAAATAAATTGATCTCACCCATTGTTGTTTAAATTATGATTTCTTCCAATATTTTCTGAGCCGATAAAGTCTAGAAAAAATTATTACATTTTTATAAAAAGTATAAAAAAAAAATACTGCAAAGTTTTTGCAGTTAAAAAAGAAATCTTCTTCAAATTTTTATATTGTAATATATCTAGAATTATAAATTAAGATTTTAGAAATATCATATTTGCAATTAAATCAAAATTAATGTAGTGAGTTCTTATATTTTCTTTTAAAAAAAAAACTCATTTAGTTTTCCTGCAATTAAAATTCTAAAAAAAACTTGATTCAATCAATCTATTCTTAATAAACTTTAGGAAATAAATCATAATTATAATAATAATAATTTTCTCGGTGGATAACTGACATAACTGAACAGAGGATGTTTAATGTCTGGATAAGAGAGTCACAGAGTGAAGACTGGAGGGGGGAGGGGGGCTATCTCAGTTTTGGGTCATTTTTCATTTCATAACTAAATATTTGGTTGCATTCATTTTTTTTATTTTATTATGTTTATTGAAATTATCATGATTTTAATATATATACTTATCTGTTACGGTATTAAATCCATCTACACAAATAACTCCTTAGATGATTCATATATAACATAGAAGAAATTTTCAATTGCTATTATTCATATGTAATAGTTAAAATCATATTTTAAGGAATTATTAAATTATTGACTCTCAATAATACCTAATAATTGATGTCATAAATTATACTATATAATAGTTAATATCATACTTTATTATTGTAATAATTAATATGCATTAATATTGCATTAATATTGTTAATCAGAATTAGTGGAATTCATTGTTGTTTTAAATTTGTAAAAAGAGGAATAGTTTATTTTATTTTATTTTATATATGTAACCTAAAGAAGAATGATCGAAGAGATCGTTCGAAATATCGTTACAATGAAGTAAAGGAGTTCACAAGGAGTTATTTGTGTGATAGATTTAATATCATGATTTTTTTTTAAAGATGACTTAACTGTATTGTAAATTTACATGGACGAGTCGAAGTTTAAATAAATCAATAAATAAATGTGAATTGGAAATTAAAATCCAGACAATGAAGTGGATTAAGTTTATTTTATTCTCTGTTTATTAAATAACTGAAATATTTTCGAATTTTTACTATATTATTAATAAAATAAAAGAATAAAAATATTTTTTTACATATTTTTAAGCTGTAGCTAATATACAGGCTAGGTAGCTGAAGTAGTATGCATTTAACTCCGGGCGGAAGGAGCCGGATTCGGATCCCCGGCGGTTCTTTCCCTTGGTTTTTTTCACCTTCAGACTGGTCCTAGGGTTCACCCAACCCTGTGTCAAAGGGGTACTGGCTTTCTTTTTTTATAATTAAAAGCGGGAAGTTACCAAGATGCCGAGCATCCCTATCTCAACTTAGTCCCATTGGTCACGGAGTCTTACCATTGGAATACCTTCTGCGATTCCAAGTGTCGTCCAGGTCTGATACATTACCTTTAATACAGCAATGGGCCAAATTATAATATATTTAATCAGAAATATAATAAATTTATTATCAATTTTCGAATCATTTCTAAAGCTTTTTGTTGCTGGATTACAATCAGTTGATTGGTAATCCAGCAACTAATTCTTACTTTTTGGAAATCTTTACATGAGAAGCCACTACCACGTTTCCAATAACCCGAAAATATCTCCCTTCTTCCTCATTCTGAAAAATGTATCATTCCACGTTTTTTATTCGAACTTCTTCAAAATTCTTGTTCATTTGCGTCTTTTCTTCAATTATTTTCTTTGTTCACTTCTCCTGCAACCCTTACCTCGCTTATCGTTATGTAATGACTTTGACCAAACGAAGTCAGCATTTGATTATAAATTCTCTATACTAAGATAAAATGAAATTTATTATACTAAAAATGTTTAAAAATAAAAATAATCTAATATACAATATTAATATATTGTGTATTATACAATATTGTATACAAAATATTAATTTGTTGTTATAACATTCCAACTATACCAAAACAATATTAGCTATTAAGTATTTACATATTCTGGAATAAAACTATTATGCGCCAGAGTAGTTATTTTTTTTATTTTGTTTTGGTTGTTAAAGTATTTTTGATATTAAAATTCTTTATTAACGATTAAATAATTTATTAATGCATTATTTCATAGATAAGGATCGGGTCAAAACTCTTCCTTCGATAAAATTATTGAATAAAAGTAAAAAAGGAAAATAACAATATTTTTTTAAAGAATACAAAGTTTTTTCTTTATACAGATCTCTTCCCTTGATGTGATCTTACATTTAATAGGACAATATTTTATTATACGTCAAATAAATTTGAGTTGAAGATAATCCATCCGGTCTACAGAAAGCTTTAAAATCATCAAAAAGATAATATTACAAAATCCATATATAAAAAAAAACATAAAAAAAAGTAATGATTTCCGAGCCATGAAATCAACAACAACATCTGTTTATTGACATCAAAAAGGCTTAATTGATCTAAGCACAACTATTATTCAGAAGCTTTTAAAATCAATAATAAAACTAGCATTATCTACTGTGGGAAAATTATTTTCACTTGTAAATCAAAGAAAAAGATGCGATGAAGGGACGATTATCTTATACGATTGCAAGCAATAAAAAAAAAGAAGCATCTGTCGCATTGGTAAGCCTAACTACTTTATTTCTTTTTTAAATTTGCTTAGGATCGCTTGTAGGGAAAAGATGAACTGAAAAACAATTGCTATCGTCTTATAGTTTCGAAGAAATGGAATCGATGTTGAGGGGCGGATGAAAGAGTTGGGATGGCAGACAAGGAGGACACCACTCATTCGCTGAGCTGAGCATGCATAATGCACGAAGGCGGGGCACAAGGAACCACGACCATCAGCGCCCGGGAAAACGTGGTTGTTTCTAGGGAAGATAATAAACTTCGAAAAGATCAAAACAGGATTTGGGGTGGGCTGCTTCGAAAACTGAAATAAAAATATTTAATGGCCATGAGAGAAAATTTAATAAAGAAAGTGAGTGTGAATTTTCTTTTGTTTTGTCTACTTTTCTTCAATAAATCTTACTTTAAAAGATATAATAAACCGAAGCCTAACAATATAGGAATTAAATTTGATGTAGATGTTTCTATGCGTTGATTCGCAAAGACAACATGTACAAAATAGTGTTCATAAAAACAGAACTCCTTTGATATTATATTTATTACTTAATTGATTTTTTTTAATTCATTGTTAATCGCCTTTCTAAGAGCACAGAAGGGTTGATGAGAAACGATTATTTTATTTTTTAAAATGTGCTATTATCTTATCGTGCTTGAAGTGTTTTATTACGTTTTTATTTCTTTTGACGTAAATAACTATTTTTGAGCCCTCATAGAGTATATTTAATATCTTTTATTATTAAAATCGTTATTTTAGGTTGAATGTACCACTAACAGGTCAAGATTGACAGAACAGCATTATACTATCAAGATTATCGACCAATGAAACAGGTGGAGGTCGGAAGGTCGTCGTAAGAAAGAATCGGATTCCAAGTTGATGTAGGGATGGGTGAATCCCAAGGCCGTCTTGAGGAGAAACAACCAGGGAAACACCAAGCCACCCTGGAAAACCTTCTCCAGGGGAGTTTGGAATCGAATCCAGTTCCATCAGTTCTCAGACAAGAGCGTAAATCGTTGAAGCTATCGGACCCACAACCCCAAAATTGTCACAATATATATAATTTTCATTTTAATTTCTTTTGAAATTCCTAAATACTTGCAATCCAATTATTATATCTTATCCTTAAGATTATTGTTACATGCAAAGTTATTATTAAATATTGATCGTTGAGAGTAGTCTTTTCAATTGTTCAAATTCTTACAAATTCTTATTTTCAGATAAGATACCATAGTTAGAATACTTCAATGTCTTAACCTCTTTCTTGGTTTCTGTTTATTTTGATCAGAAAACCTTTTATTATTTTTTTTAAAAAAAAGAGTTAATGATTACACTTATTGTCACAAATTCGACTCATAAGTTGACAGTAGTAATTTAATCTTAAATGCTTTTTGATTTATTCTAATAAATAAACATTTCTTTACTTATGAAATGTAATTCCTTATATCTTACCTCTATTAGGCCTATCTGTATAATTTACGACCAAAAATTTCAACTAAAATTTCTAATTTTATTTAGAAATATTCTTGATGGAAATACCTTGACTTGAGTAAGAATGATGATGAAGGCTTTCGATGCGACGAGAATCTTTCATGTATGACTTATGTTCTAGATTATATATGATTAAAAGTGTTTTCAATTGTATTGTCTACCAGCGTCCAAGGATTTAATTTTTTAGGTTTAATTTTTTAAAGAAGAATCATTGATTAACATTCAACCATTCCTTCTTCTGATATATCTTGAGTCTTAGAGTAGAGTGACGCCATAAACAATGGTAATTTAGATACATAAATGATATATAAAAGATAGAAATTCTTCTTCGATTTCTTGGACGGTAGTTAATTTACTATTCCGAAATTTAGTTCTGATCAAACGAAACCTGCATACGAGAAAAACAAAACTTTAATGCATTTAGAAATAGGTAAAAATAAACGACGGCACAAATGCTAAAAGAGGAATTCGCACCCTGAGCTGTCACCGGGAAGAGACTGGGACGGACCGTTGAGTCCTCTTTAGGGCTCATCAGCCAGCCAAACTCCACCGATGACAGACTGAGAAGGTGCGAGAGCGAGACCCGGTTACTAACCTCTCGCACCTTCTGAGTTTGCCATTGATGGAGTTTGGCTGGCTGATGAGTCCTAAAAAGGACGAAACAGTCCGTCCCAGTCTCTTCCCGGTGACAGCTCAGGGTGCAAATCCTTCCTTTAGCTTTGTGCCGTCGTTTTTTTTACCTATTTCTTGATCTAGTCAGGCACGTCAAATTTCTTTTCATTTTACTGCCTTTACTTCTTTTAAACAAGAAGTTAAGAAAGACAAACATAAAATACGAGGAAATCGTATCAATCATGAAATTTACAGCCATTAAATTACAATGAACATAAATCGCAGGGAGTTCTGGTATTTTGTAAAAAAAAAAAAAAAAAAAAGAGCAAATGATTGTAAACAATCTTGCTTAAAGATTTTTATTTTTAAAAGCATCAGTTTGAAGATTCTTCAACGTGTATTTCTGTCTTTATGCCATCATTTCAGTAAATGTAGCCTATATATTAATTTTATATAAATGTTATGAAAAATCGACTAAAAAGTTTGTAATCTTTCTCACTCATTGTGTATAATTCTAATCTTACGATTTTACGTTTATATTTTTTTGCTTTAATTTTAAATTTACTTCAAATTTTAAATATTGCTTAAACTTATATTTTATTTTGCTCTGGAATGTCGTTCAATTGCAAGTTTCAAAATGATACAATAAATACCTTTACCTTTTTTTTTTGTGTGTGTATATATGTATTTTTTTCTTTCTTTTAATATACGATACGAGAAAAGAAGGAATTAATCAGACCGTCTTCAAAAAATCGAATCAATTCTTGATAAGGGATGGAGAAAATTTAAGGAAATTCAATCTTCTCGAAGGGAATTCAACGACTGTGCATGGATCGATTCCAGGATCATAAGAGCCCAAGGATATGCCTTCATAGCTTCTGTTGTTATCTA
>JAFIDM010012231.1:114760277-114855203 GCA_023159025.1 Thereuonema tuberculata
GTTTAAATTAATTTATTTGTTTCTTTCGCCTAAGTTTTGTAATCATTTTGATTAAGTAGAATAAAAATAGGAATGTTTATATTAATCTATAATTCCGAAACCAAGACACTTGTTAGAAAGTTGCAATTTCATTTTATTTATAAAGACCTTTTTATAGTTTCTACTTTTTAAGTATCCATTTAATTTTTTCGGGATTATTTTCCGTAGAATGTATCCGAGAGGAAATATTATGCAGAGAAGTTAATCTCAAGTGATTATTAATAGTTTAAACTATTAGTATATATTTAGTGGATAATTCATTACAGGATCCTCAGTATTCCTTGACAACTTTATTTATTTAGTATCTCAAAAACGAAAACTTATAAATATAAATAAATTGATGAAAGAAAGAGTTTCTTCGCTTCACATATCGCGACCAGAAACTTTATGCTATTTGTGGTTTCATATCTGTGTTTGTCTTGTTCTGTTTCATTTACAGATGGAAGACATCGGATATCTTGAGATCGATGAAAATCTTTCAACAGTTGTTTAATCCAGTGCTTTCCTCAACTGAACTATAACATTGATAAACATTTTAAATAACACATAGTGGTGGTAGGTACGGTGGTAGGTACGAACGCATCGAAGTGCGAGGTTCCTAATCGAAGCATCCGTGTTCCAGGGAACGGTAGTGTTCACAAGATGGCGAACCCCTAGCAGACTCCCTAGAATTTCAAGGGAAAGATACTGAGGTGGTTTCCCGTTGCCTTCCTCAGGACGCCATTAAGGAATGACGTCAGACCGAAGAGAATGTGAAGAAGAGGCTGACAAACACGGGAAAGGAAATTGAAACAGCCAAGCCACGGCCGGGAATCGAACCCGGGTGCCGACCAAATGCAGTGACCCGGGTGCCGCCGTCAAGACCTAGTCAGATAGATTTTTAATCTATATATTTCCATTAGAGTCCTGCATAATTTGTCCATTCTAGAAAACATCAAACAGTGATTTCTTGAATAATCAGTATTTATTCAAAATAATAATTTGTTTTTAATTCATTAAAAAAATTTCAAGACAACAAAGTCTATTGTAAACAACCTTGTCTGAATTTTTATTTTAAGAACTTATAGGTCTCCAACAACTATAACAAATGTCTTTTCCTTCTATTTGGTTAGAAATCAGTAAAATATTTACTTTCATTCCGTATTTGTTTAGAATAGAATACCTTTATTATCTCTATTCATCTATTCATTCACTTTTGTTTTTCGTTTTTTTTATTTCAAAACCTCGAATTCTAATGGGAATTTAGGCTACTTCTTATTAAATGTAAAATTTTATAAGAAGTATTGTCCATACATTTGAACAGTGGGAACAATCTACGCTTCTGTTTCATCACTGCATCAATATTAGGTTAATAACTGTGACATTTAATATGTAAAACAATTTGAAATAATAAGAGCTGCTTCATTAAATATTTGCAAATATTGGTTGACAAATGAGGGGGCTAGAATCAAAGGCAGCTAAATCCATTTTAATTATTCAATACATTTTAAATTATTCAATAAAAGAATAACCTGCCATTATAGGTAATCACTGTGCTATCCATTGAGTTCTAATTCCTACTCTAAGTATTTTGAAGATTTCTTCATACAACGTTACCACATTATAAAAAATAAAAAAAATTTATGAAATTTCAAAACATGGATTTAGCTGCCTTTGATTCTAGTCCCCTCAAATATTCTTTAAAGAAAGAATTATGTTAAAAATTCCATTTCATATTTATAGAATCTTCATATTTCTAACCCTTCCAAATTCCTCTGTTCGTTCAACGAAGAGTCGTATGATTAAACCATTAGGGATCCGTTTAATAAAAAAAACACAACAAAATAATTTTTTAGCGATTGCGCAATTGCGCAAAAGTTGCTTACAACTCGCACACGATGAAGTAGTTCAATATCATTTTTTAATAATCTCGAAAATAGCATTTAAGATATTTATAAAAAGAACACACTACAAGAAGAAGGGGAAAAAAAAAGAAGGTAAAACTTAAATAAACCCAATGGATCTATATTAAAGCTGCAAATAGTTGGTATGAATGTAAGACACGTTGAAACCAATTCTCTTTGAAGTTTGAATCTAATCTACCAGCTTTTTAGCATAGTTTGCCTAAGAAAATAATTTTCGAGACTTAGTTTGCCAGATAAGTATAAAGTCGTAAGAGACATGGAATAATTATTGATTTTCCCCTTTTTACAATAAAGAGGCATTTGTCACATATACATACATACATACATACATACATACATACATACATACATACATACATACAGTCAATTCTCTTTAACTGCGGGGTTACGTTCCTGGAAAACCCCAAGTTAACGTAAAGTCAATATACTGAAGCATTCATCCTATGGCAAAAATGGGATATGAGAAAAACCCTCTTTCCTATTCACTTTCGATATCTGTTACTATGAACACATCTTTTTATGCACCGTTCTTGTAAATAATACTTCCCAAACTACAGTACATATTTAAAAAAAGCTTTTTACGCTTATGTTGAACAAAAACTTAAGCATAAAAGATGTTTTCTAATCTAAAAGATGTGTTATGTAATTACATATGACACCTTAACTGAGAACACGTGGAATGTTATCAGAACGTATGGAGACTTGTTAACACAACAGAAGTCGCGAGAACAAGACCGCAGCTTCCTTGGAGGATCTCGTGCCGACCTTACGCGATAGGCCTCTCAGAATTTTTTTCGTAGCCGCGCATAACCACGACAGAAAAAATGGCGAAATGGGTCGCACTTTTAGAAGTGGATAAGCGAACCCGTGGAAATCGGTGTTAGAGGATAACAAGGATTTACTGTATATAAATGTATGTACTATGTGTATGTATTTAATTAATCTGCCCCTCTATTATTTTACATTTATTGGAGTATTTCAGATTTACGGAATTGGTAGGACCAACATAAGGGACTCGAATAAATATTGAGCTTGATTAATCCAGATATCTTATTGATACCAATGTTTTTTTTAAAAAGATTTGAGCATCTCTTTTTAATAAAATACCTTTAATTACTGATACATATTACGTAATAAATAACACTTATCTTTAAAGACATTGGAAAAAAAGATTGAATGGTCATCAGTTATATAATCTTGGATCTTATTATCGGAATAAACTATGCAAGTTTAATAATTATAAAGTTTTAAATTTTATTTTTAGTTTAAAAAGTAATCGAAAACACTTAAAAACAACTGTAAAAACGTAAATTAGTTTACAAATAAACAAGAAAAGGAAAACAATCTTGACATGAATGACGCACTCGTTACGTGGAAAACTGATTTTTCGCCCCCCCCCCTCCCTTTTTTTTTTCTGGTGACAAGTGGAAGTGACGTGCCTGTGTCCTGTCCTGACTCATCGTCCTCCCTGTCTTTTACCAGTGCCTATTACCATAATTATAGAGGCGCTAGAGAAGTAATAACAGAATGCCAACCCACGGGAGAGATTTTATAATTATGTGAACGTAAACATGCAATCGGAGATAAGAAATTCCGAAGGAGAGTCCGGAAAAGAAAGGCTGAAAACGCTTAAGCAAATGGAATAAAACTCCCAGAAGGAGGAAAACAAAACAGATAAAAAAAAAAGAATAATAATAAATAAATTGCCGACTTGTGGATTAACATAGTTAATCTCTCCATGCATAATAAATTAGCCGTGAGTAAGAACAAATAAGTCGATTATCATAAAGCTATTAGGCCTAAGGGGTTGTTATCCACCGCCTATTAAGTGTAATAAACGAACACTTAACCACTTTTTTGACACTGCTTTCTCACCTTCGAACAAGTATTTTTCTTTCTGCCCTTCTTTTTTTTTTTTCTTGTTGTCAGAAGGGTGCACTTACCGTAGCGAGAAATAAATGACCGCCTGTGGAATTCCTTCTTTTTGTAGATAACAATGAATAGATTGAATTTAATTAGATGGCAAGATAGCTTTGTTTCAAAACATGCACAAATTATGGTGGTTGATGTCAAAAATATGTATTTAAATTTAATAAAAGCTTTTTTTTTCATTTTGAAATAACTCTGAAATAAAGTTGCAAATCCTAAGATTTCGTTTCGCAAACACGTTGTTATTAAAGGCAACTGCACTTTCTTTTCTTTTCTTTTGGTTTTTTTTTTTTTAAAAATGTGTAGCAAAAGTGTAACCTAAGTATTCATAAATGTTTAGTTTCAGAATTATGAAATACTGAATAAAATTAATATGAAAATTACTATAAATTCAGTAATCTTAGTTTTCGTAGAAAGGTTTATTATCTAAAAATTTATTTTTGTAAAAACATTTTTAAAATATAAAAAACCGAAAGTTTGTAATTTGAAAATGGAAAAAATTAAAGAAAAACAAAACTATTTGAGCAGAATTTTTAACCAGAGATTCTGGGAAAAGTCTGTCAAGCATAATAGTTTATTTATTTATATATTATTTTGCTTAAAGTATTTCAATAATGATAATAAAACAAGTAAATTACAAAAAAAAATAATAATAATAAGATTGTGAGATTTTTTAGTAAGCAATGTAAGTGTGTGCTTAATTCACAGAATGCAAAAATTCGATGCTCAATCTTTGTTTGCTTTATTTGATTTAAAATCAATTCTTTCATATCTAAAAAGAACGTGCAGTGAAGCTGCTGCAGTTACGATAACTATAAAAGAATACAATCCCAAATAGGAATAATTTTTTTTTTTGTAAAGTTACAGAATTTTTTTTTTTTTTTTTTATTACATCCTGAAATTGTGTTGAATATACTCTATGCAAAATGCTATTCAATAACATTCTAAAAGAGATATTAAACAGATATTTGAAAATCAGTGTTAGATTAATTAAATTACTGATATTAATTAAGTAAAACTTAAAGACTTCCGTCCTTTATGTCCCAAGTAATACATTTATATTTGAAATAATTAATAAGAATAACAAAAAGATACACAAAAATTTGCACAAATTCATAACTAAACATTTTATCTCGGGCTATTTAGAAATATCTCCATTACATTAAAAAAATTATTTATATGGAATATTCAGTGGATGAAAAATTCATGTTTTTATATCGTACCCTCATGAAGATATTTCAAACAGCAACTTCATTTTTTTATTAATTTTTTTTGATTAATTTTTCAAGCCACGATCATTACGACAATAATGAATTATATAAAATTTTTAACTTTTCATATCTGTAATATACTGTATCAATAATGGAAGTTGACAATGTTTTTAAATCAACTTTAATTTATGAATATATACACTTTGACAAATCTATGAAAAAAACTAAGCTCCGCAGAAAAAAAAAAATAAGAATCTGCTAATAACAGATTAAAGAATTTTAAATTTTCCCTGATGTAAAAATTCTAAATTCTAGATATAATATTAATATTAATAATGTATGATACTAAGATCGAATATTTACCAAATTTTTTTTGTTTTGTTTTTATTTTATCTTGTTCTATTTATTTATTTATTAAAGTCATTTTTCTTTTTATCTTTGTTTTCCTTGGAAAAAATAAAAATTCACTTGGATAAAAGTTTTCAATCCTGGTAATTAATTTTTTATTTCCTGTTGTACATTTCAGCTCCTCAATCTTATTTTTAATTTTTTTATTTTCATCTCTGTTATCAAATTAAATTTCTGCACCAAATTTTTACATTGACTGTTTTTGTTCAGTTTTTCTCTAATGTGATTCACAAATATTAATAATAAAACATATTACTTCTTTCTTGCATCGTTCGCTCAAATGAATCCGTTGTATTTTTTTTTATTCTTAATTTGTCTGTGTTCAATTAATATGAATCAGATAATTATTAGATCCTTATTCAATTCATTCTTTAGATCATGTTTATTATCATTTCTTTTGGTTCTAGATTTTTCTTTACACAATGAGATATTTCTAATTAGGTTTTTTTTTTTTTGGTTGATCCAAAATTAAAAGAACGATTTTGCAACTTGTGACACGATCATGTGATCACGAAAGGACGGAGGAACTTTGTTTTGTTTTGGAATGTTGTTTATGGTTAAAAAATGCCACCTAAGGTTCAATTTGATAGGAAGCAGATAGTAAGTAGGCTCTTTCCGAAGCGAAATTTTCGTATTCCAGCATAATTACATGTGAAAACAACGAAATTTCAAGGTGATAAATTCAACTATCAATTGAATAATTACTGAGAGCAAAAGGAAGCCAATTAGTTTGCACTGAAATAAGGTATCCCCTTAGAAACCACACTGAAGACCTATGCATTCTCACCTCATTACACGAGAAATCAAAAAAAGCATTGCCCACGCCACGTCAAAGACAATTGTGGGTCGCGCAATTCATTAGGATCTAGGTCTTCGGAAACATTATAAACCAAAGGGATACAAACTCTCGTCAGCTGTGTGAATGGTACTTGGCAGATGCAAGATGGAAAAATTTTTTTGACCCTTGATGAAGCCTAGATTAAACGATTGTAATAAGCCACCGGCAATTTTCTACCGCCCACCTGATGACAAGGCAGGACAGAATGGTTTCATCAGTGTAAGGAAACTTTTTCAAAAGAGTTTATGAAAGTGGCTGGCTACTGCACTACATAGTTTCTGGGAATGCCAAGGTTATGCCGCCTACTACCGAGAGAACAATTTGGAATAGTTATACTATTTTGAAATCCTTAGACTATATCGTGAGAATTTGTAAGAATATGTACATCCATAATGATAAGGTCTCGTCTCATGCAGCAAAATCAGCAAGAATGGCTCAAAAAATAGGAATTCAGACTGTTCCATTGTGTTACAAATCCCCAAAAAATCACCAGAAGTCATCTAAGATTTTTGTGTTTTGATTTACTAAAAGTGGCCCTTGCAAAGAAAGACTTAGAACTGTTCGTAGACTCTGAAAAGCCTTCCAAGAGGAATGGGACAAAATGAATAACTTCCCAATGAAACCTCCTCCAGTGGAAACTGCGATGTCGAGCAATAGCCAGAATGCAAGGAAAGCAAATAGAACACAATCATTGATGATTGGATGGATCCACGACAACGAAGTACTGCCGAAAATCGTTCTTCTAAACCTGGGAATTATCTAGGGATTAATTTAAATTAATTACTTATAAATAGTTTTTTTTAATGATTTCAAAAGTCTGATAATAGAAATTTCCAGTTGATAGTAGCTGAATATCATAAATATATATTTTAGTTATAAAAATAAAAAAAAGAATAAGATTTTCATTTAGAAGGTTAATACAGTAAGTTGATTCCATATTTTTAGAGCAAATTAAAGAGGCCAGATCACGAATAATGAAAAAAATATTTATATTTATACTAAGTTGTATTTCATGAGCGAAAACGTAAAAAATGGTAGCCTAGTATTCCTAAGATTCTAATCTGAATTCCTATGATCAAATTGAACATTTCAAAGGATTTTTATTTTGCTGGTCTTCATAATGCCACAGTTTTATTTTCTTCAGATGACAGTAATGGGAATAAGCAATCGACAAGCAAATACAAAATATTTTTTTCTAAACCTCATTTTAATTCTTAAAACTTATAAATAAAACAGGAGATTAACCGTACTATTATATCCATGTCCCATGGGAATTCAAGTTGTTTGCTCCTAAACAAATTTAGGCTATTTTTTGATTGATATACACAATATGTATATGTGTGTATGCGTTATGAGACTGTCTATTATTGAGAATCTTGTGGAACTACATAATTAACTGATCTGGGTTTTAGTGCTGTTATTTAGATCTGATTAGATTTAGCTATATGGGCTACTTTACATAAGGGTCAAAACATAAACAAGTTAATAAAAATAGTGTCCAACATCAAACTTAAAATTTGAAAATTAACTCTTATTTTCGAGTCCTGCTGAGATTTTGATTAATTTTATTACTAGTTCTCGATTATTCTGTTATCCTGCGCTTTTTATTTGAACTGACAGGACAGGCAAACAGAAATGAGAAAGAGGTAAAACAGGAACAATTTTTGTTGCCTTTCATTTTCGTTCCAAAAGTATTTGTTTTGCTTTCAATTCAATGCCAGAAGAAGAAGGATACAAGAATAGAAGGAATTTCGATTTATATCAATAAAAAGATGTTGAGATCATTTCACTAACTTTCTGTATTCGCTTTTAGCTTTAAAATGAAATGCCCCTGAGATTCTTTGTGGTTCAAGGTTTTTTTTTTTTTGTCTTTTGTACAAAAGGACACTAGGTGGTCTAAGTTAATGATAAAACTATGTTATTGTATAAAAAAATTATAAAAATTAAATTGAAAAAATAGATTGACGTGAAAAAAATAACGAAAATAAGAATAAATTATTTAAACTTAATGCAACCCGACTTTTTTATTTTGGAGAAGAGACATGAGGAAAAAAAAAATCGTTTATTTTATTATGATCGTAGTTTTCTCGGATTCCAATTCTGCAAAAAAAAAAATGGTGTAGGTAATTAATTTCCAAAAATTGAATAAAATAATTTTTGTATTTTTTTTATATTGTACATTTTTTTTATGCAATTAAATAATTTCGAGGTGGCAGATGCAAGAAGTCAGAGGGAAAAAATGGCTGACACAACTTTCTTTAAAAAAATGATATTTCTGTGACTCTGATGGCATCGATTACAAATGGTTTCTTTTGTACAAATGTTGAAACAGAAATGGAATTGAAAGAAGAAGAAGAAAAAAAAAAGCAATCAAAATGATAATGAGGACGAATAATAATATCTCATTGTCCTAATCTTATAAAAATGACTTCCTCAACATCTGGTGAAAAAACCTCTCAGATGATGCGCCATTGTCTTGTGTCTGATTTTTCCGGCCTCACGTAAGGGTCTCATCAGAACCGCGACATCCGATTTTTCACGGTGTAACACTAATTGATCTGTAAACCCGACAAGAAGTGAAGAAAATTAATTTATGCCAGACCATCATTATTGCATCTGTCCGTGTTCATGGTTGTTAGGGGCATGTTTCAATCGGCTCACACAGCCCCTGCTGGTGGACAATGAATGAAATTAATGGAGAAACGTATCTGATATCATTGCCATGAAAAGTGTAGGGTTTATTGTAAGAAAACAGCAATTTTCTTTAAAAATAATTATCAAGGCTTCTTAAATTAAGCTTCTTTTCAAACTCTTTTTTTTTTGTGATCGTATTAAAAAAAAGTAGCTATACATTACATAAAAGAACAAAATTAAATCTAAATAAATTTTAATTATTATTATTATTATTATTTTCAAAGTTTTCGGAAACCTAAATTTTGATATAATTACAAACCCATTGTCCAATGATATACATATATTTTTTTTGGTAGTTTTCTGATTTGTAGACTTAATTTTTAAATTATCCGTAAATTGAATTGATAAATAATCTGAATCAAATTTGATGGAAAATCGATCGAATGATGAGCATGAATTAATGTTCATCAAATTTCGTTGTAAAATCAATGCAATTACTTTATTTCTTCTTTTGTTCATCTAAAAAATTAAATTTCATGAAAGTTAGGTAGTTCAAAACAGCCCTTCTAGAATTCCTTATAATTAATAAAGAATAGTAATAACAATAATATATAAATTTAAATTTTGATGTTTTTAAAATTTTTTTTTTTGTCTTGTAGTCGTTGTCTTGTCGAATATATTTTTTGTATTTTTACTACTGCCTTTTATTTTGAAAAACAGGTTCTTTTATTTACTGTTAATGAATTCTAATATGAATTTAATCAATGCTTTCAAAATTACATCAATATCTGTGGATAGTTATTGTATTTATATTATTCCCGTAGTTTCACTTCTTAGTTTGCTTTATTTCTTTTTGGATTAAAAAATAAATATGCAAATAAAAAATACCTTTTTATTTATCTATAAAAGAAAGTTCCAGAAGAATTTGAATCCTGTAAAGGAAAGCATCTTGCGTTTTATGTTTTGTTTTTGTTTTTTAAATAAATAAACTTAAATAAACGATTTTCCTTTGTTTTCAATTTATGATATTTGCAAAATACAGTTGTCTGAATCCACTTAATCACATTTAATATCATATTAAAGTTCGCGCAGATATTAAGAGGATTAACAGTGGGATGGAAATCGCCTGTTTGGATTGTAATATTATTATTTATAGCAATTTTTGTCAGTTTCAGGCACTGATTCTCTACAAAAATGCCCTAGGAAAAACTTCCATTATGAAAGTTAAATCATTTCTTATCTTTAAATATACATGTGAAGTTTCAAGAAAATCCAACAGCAGATTCAAAAGCTCTTTAAAAATACACACATAGATTAAATGATTTCATGAGATTTTATTTCCTAGGAAATTTAAGCTAAAAAACAGATTTTACTTCTTTATCTTCTCTTGCTTAACAGAAACTCAAATTTGATACAGATTTCATGAAATTTAATACAAACAACTTAATTTGCAAAAACTAAATCTTTCTAAAGATAAGAAGAATGCAATTGTGAATGGTTTGGCCTCTACCTTTGATTGTAAAACTGGATTGCAAAAAAAATGTTCATACAATACTGCTTTTTTGTGTAAGTTACACGCTGTTTCTCTTCAGTTTTTTTCCCCCCTGATATATCAGTTTTATTTGTCAATACTTTTTATTATTAGATCTTAATTTAGATGTAATTTCTCTACAATACATACAAGTATCACAATTGTAAATCTTTCAGTTTTGTAACAAAACATTACAACAGTAAAGTAGTTGATAAAATAGTTTAAACTTAGAAGATTTAATATATGATTTGTTTATTTTCTATAATTTAAATAATCTAAAAATATATTTTGATAGCATCAAAATATACAGGAACTTAATCGTACAATTGATCTATTCAATACTAAATGTCACTGTATGTAAAGCTCTCTATAGTATCCATGTTCATTCGATTTAATAATATATATTTCAATTCATTCGTCAACAAGATATACTTTGGTCGAGGAGAGAATGATGTCTTCGAAACAGAAAATTCAGTCTGTACTGTTTCCTTTCGTGAATTGAATTGAATAATTTATGAATAAGAAGAAGGATCAGTTGCGAAGTCTAACAAAATGGTGATACTAGAATAACACAGAATCAGCATTAAATGAAAAAAAGGATAGTATTTATTTTAATTTCATTAAAAAGATTGTATAATTATGCTTACATAGAAGCAGTTTTATTGTTTGTTTTAAACGCTTAATGAAAAGACTTTAATTCAAAATGCTTATTTCAGTTTTAGAATTGATTATTGAAATATTCTCATCTGTAGATAGATTTACATTATCTTTAAATACTTTCATACACAAAGAAAATCAATAGATTTTGATTTGAGTAAAATTAAATTTGATTGACTTTGCTAATGATTCAGTGAAAACGTTGATTTGTAATCAATCTGAAACATATTTGAAAGGACTAGAAATTTACTTATATTTGCTTAAAATGCTTCATATGTATTAAAGAAAAATAAAGATTTTTCTTTCGAATTTAAATAAATATGTGCGGATATATAACAATCAGTAGATACTTAATAAGAAAACCATAAAAAATTTAATCGCTTTCTGTACTTAACTTGAAATAACAAATGATAATTACAACAATAATAAAAGAAAAATAACAAACCATCTCCGTATCTTTACGTTATGTCAAGCCGATAATTTGAAAAGAAGTCTTTAAAAAATATCAAATTAATTGTTTAACCTTTAAATTTCTTATTTAGTATTTTCATTTTAATTCTTCGCCCCCTAAAGTTCCCAGAGATCAGAAATTGAAATGCTTATTGATTTAGCATCTTTAGAAGATTGATCACAAACTACATTTTATATGAATGAATACTTGGTCTTTATCAAGATTAGATCTGTTTTCCTTAGCTGTCCTTTCTGAGAGCAATCAGCAATTATCTGTGACAGTTGTCCATAAATTATATTAGATCTCAGATTAATAATGTTTGTTTATTTTGACGGATCTATCAATATGTTCTTATTTTATGATCCCATTTGACATTTCCTTCCTTTATTGACATATCGCGAATCAACAAAGAAATATCACTACACTTAATTGTAGATGTGATCTATGTAATAATCAGGGCGGTGAAGTCGGAAATATTTTTTTTCCGACTACGATTCCGACTCTAGAAATGCGACTCCGACTTCCAATCTGATTCCAAAAAAACAAACAAAAAACAACTTCGGATTTTACGACTCCGATTCTACTCTGCAGCCCTTGCAATGTTATTTAGTCGTATTTTTGTTGTTGTTTTGACTCCAACTCTGACTCCAGTACTGTTCGTTTTCGAAAGTCAGACACGGCACTCGCGGACGATTCTACTCCGCAGAGGGGTGATACGCTGAGATGGGCACTTTCCTAAGACCTGTTGACTGGATCTGGAATTCAGACTGGTTTCAGCCCCTCCCCAAAAAAAAAATAATAATTTTCCATAATTCTTTCCCGAAAAGCGCAAACAGAACGCATCTACTAGTAAATTAACACTGATAAAAAGTAACCATCCCCTCTTTATTTCTCCTCACCCCTATTTTGATGAAATCGAAGGAGACCTGACGCATGCGCAAAAGCGCTGAAGGTTCTCGTAAACGAAAATAAATAGTAATTGAATAAGCGAGACTCTGATTCTGACTCCGTCTCCACCAAAAAAACTGTCAACTCCACCATCCTGATGACAATTCCTATGAGAATGTAGGATATTTATATGCTTAAAAAATAAAACAAAAACAAGTTACGACTTGTAACGCTATTAACATGACTTCTTTAATTTAATTTCGTTCCATAATTTTAATATTTTTTTTGTTATTAATAAAACTTAACTCTTCGGTGTTTTAGTTTCACTTCATCAACTTACCATTTGTGCCTCTGATGATTTCTAATGTATTTCTTCTCAGTGTTCAAGGTATGCAAGTTATGAATATTATAATCCGTTTCTAATCCTTATTGTCCACGGTAATGTTTGCAAACATTGACGAGCTGTCATAAATGTGAATGAAAAGGGTACAGATATGAAAAAAAATTCCATAGATATTGCACTAACAATCGGCGTGAATGACGGACTTGTAAAGAACAAGTTGATGCGTGTGTGGCTTTTGGGCTTTGTAATGCAAAGTGTGTTGTTGCTTCTGTCTTTTGACTGCGAGTCCGGTGCCTCACACGTTGAAGGGATCAGCAAGACTTGTTTGGAATAAAGAGAAGGAATTATACACTCCGCTACAAAGCCTTTTCAGCCGACTGATGTCCGTCGCAAGGATTAGACCTAAGCAAACAGGTGCGGAATCTTTATAAAGTGTGAAGGTGTTCCTTCTTCTACTTGGAAGGCATCATGCTGTTGTGACACAGATCGCTCTACACTTTCCCTTTGCAAACGGCTAATTGATTTACATTCAGCACAGAAAGAGAAAGTTAGTCTGCATGACTGGAAGCTTACTGGCTTCCCTTGTTCCTTTTCAGTCGCCACTTGTATTCAGAAGATACTCAACGCTTTCTTACAAAATACCTGAATCAGGAATTTCTATTCGACTAAACACGGAAAGAAAATATGCAGTTCAATGGAAACAACAACTCACAATGAATGAAAAGCCCAAGGGAATTTTTAGCAGTTTCTTTTTTTCAATAACATACAGCATCTGTCAATATGCTGTTCTGTCAATATTCATCAGCATCTGTCAATATTCTAAAAGAAGCTGCTAGAAATGATAAGATAAAGAGAAAAGAAATTGGATTTTACATTCTGAATCTTTAAATGAAGTGTAGAATTTTAAATTTCCAATCATATAAACTTCATAAAAATTCTATATTTCAAGTCATTTTCTCTTAGGATTTCGTAGTAATATTTTTTGTTTCGTATTTTTTTCAGACTGAACATTGAAGTCATTTTTTTCAGAACCTATTTTCTTAATGTGGTTCGAAGAATAATTTACTAAGTTATTAACAACTATCTGAATATTTCAATTTGATTGAATATAATTTCCACTTTTTGACTATTTTTCCTACCTTCAAATCCTTATACTCACGGTGTTTTTAGGGCGGAGCTAACAAGTGGGGCTTAACTTCAAAGTTGTAAACGCAGTTTTAAGCATCTTTCACCTTTGGAAAATACACTTTTCGCGGTGGATGCGTGGCAGAGATATTTCTTTTGCTTCTGTGTCTGTTTTTTTATTTCCATGAAGTTTTCAGAAACACTTAATAAGTTTTCAATTACGTAATTTGTTTACGTAAAAGTCCGAATGTTCGTGTGAAAGTTTCCTTCCTTCAGAAGAATTAAAAAAAATACGATCTGATGAAATTGTTTGATGGAAAATTATCGATCAATTACATTTCTAACTAAAGTTTATCGAGTAGCCAATGATATTATATTTTTCATTTCCTTTCAGCTATAAATCATTGTCACAATATGAGACCTTGTGTTCCCCTATGACTTCGCAGTGTAGCTGCATACCGTAATACATGTCATTGTACGTAGCTCTCGTTATGGAAATAGTTGATTCAACCGTAGAAAATAAATTAAGGACAAAAACAAAAGTCAAAAATAAATTCATTACAACTACGACAGAAAAAATTCAAAATAGACTTATTAGATTTATTCCCGATCTTAGCTGATACGCCATCTGTCGTGAAACAGCTGCACTTGAGAATACAAGTTCTCATGTAGATTGGCAAACCTTTTACACTTATTTTTTTTTCCTTTGTAGTAGAGCTAATTAATAAATAATGCTTTGAGGCTGATATTTGAATTAATCGAATGAAACTGATTAATCTGATTAATTGCCTCCCTTTGAATTATCTTCTTTACTTTTGGAGCTTCCACTTTAATTTCTGCGAATTACACAAACTTTGCAACCATTTTTATGGACGTCAATGCCCTTTGGATGAAGATCGAAACATCCAATGTTTAAATTTGTATTGTTTCGTTAACTGTTTCTTATATTATTACTTTGATGGCCGGAAGGTTACTTATTGAAAAACTGCTGTTTCCGTGCTTAGCGAAGCAGCTCTGACTATCGTAAATCTTTAAGAAAGCTTTTAAAAGCTACATTTCTTAAATCAAGAATGTAATTTTTATATTATTATTAAAAAAAGTTATCTTTTTACCAAATTCATAATACTTTAAAGCGAATATTTTTATATTTTTACGTGTGTCACTCAATTAATGATAAAATATAAAACAACAAACACACATTTAAAATTATAAAAAGGTTATATTAAAAATTTTTAATATAATCTTTTTATAATTTTAAATGTGTGTTTGTTGTTTTTTATTTAAAGCGAATAGAACTTTTAAAAATATTAAAAGGTTTTGAAAGTAAATAAATGGGGGGAAATGTAAAACAAAGTTAGCATTTTTATAAAAAATTCTCTTTGCATACAATCTGAGATCACAGAACTATTGTAGTAAGCAATTTTCTGCAATGTAGCAAAAATATTTTCCAAACATAACTATAATATAATGTAAAAAGACTTAATCAATAATTGAAAACTATTTAATTTTGAGCAAAATACTACAACTCATCTAAAGATGTGGACTGTATCTCGCGTTACTTGATAAAAGTATTTCGGAGAGTGAGTTTGAGATTGCTTCAAAAAGAAATTGAAATGTAAAGGGAATTTAATAACTAAGTCAATCGCAACTCACTCTCTTACTACAGGATAGCAGTTATTAATGACAGTCTGGGTGTTGCATCAATTGTTAATTATTTTGATATTTAAGATTTGAATGTTATTTTTCGGAATTGTTTATTATATATAATTAATATACTGGTTAGAGCGATAGCCCAGTTGGGTTTTCTCTCTTTTCTTTTTTTTTATTTCTTCAATTTATAACTGTTAATCTAATGCAGCAGTTTGAGAGTTCAGGCATAGCCGAGTGGTCTAGGCGGTGGCTTCTAACTCGATTAACTTGACTCAAATATCGGGGCAGGTCTGGATATTTCCTTTCTCTCCTGTGTTCGTCTTATTCTTCTTCCCTTTGTCTTCTTCCGACTGTGGTCTTTGTAACTTGATAAGTTCTGTACAATCGGACGAAAAGACTTCGGTATTAGTAGAGGGCACCTACAACGCTTTCGAATCATTGTCGTTATTCAAATAAAATTCAAAAACACATTAAAATGTACAATCTCATATAAATTTCACATCGAAAAAAAAATAAAAGGATTAACTCACAGGTGTGCGAAGCACTTTTTTATAATTTGATTATAACTTTTAAGAAGTGAAATAATTATTCTTTTTAATAATTGATTTAACCTCAAATTTCAATAGTTCCATTTGCTATCTAATAGAAAATTTAAATAGTTAATAGTTTGCAAGGACATAAAATGATACTAATAGTCAACTTATTTTCCGGTTGTTGCCTTTTATATGTAATTCCTCTTTTTTTATTCATAAATGGAAGGCGAATGCTGAGTACATTGAGGTTGTGGAAAAAATGCGGAAGAACTTCTTATTTAAGTGATTTACATTACATTTTAAAGTTCATTTCCAATAATTTTTTAATTTAGAAAGAAAGGTAGAAAAAAAATAGCTGTTGTTATCAAATTTAATATTTTGACTAACCATTTACAATATCACATTCTTTATCATTAAAATACATTGAATTGAGTTTATTAATGAAACTTGATTTTCTTTTGTCTTTTCAGAAAAGTGCTGATGTAGCAAAGAACCTTTTGTGGTCTGTGTTAAGCCTTGGGCTTAAATCAGATTAGTGCAATGGACAAAACACTGTGAAAGATGTAGACGCATTGGGGGATTCTCTGTTGGGAGTCTTTGCGAAGGCGTTCAATTGACGTTTTGAAGTTCCATTAAGAGATTTGAATTCTGTTTCAGAGGAAGTTGTCTTCTCCGTCGGTGGCTGACGGGCGGTGCTGGTAGAAGGACTCCGTGCCTATCGGATTACAACGCCCCATCAATAGGATCCACTGCTTTCTTCGCCATAGGCAGAAAACAAGCACTTGAATAATGGACGAGTACTTTGCAAAATGAAAATCTACCTTAAATTCTCAAATAAAGTTTGCTAAATAAGTTTTCCCTTAATTACTATTCTTAATATATTTTGTCGATTGGTTGATTGCTTTAGTGAAGACCAAGAAAGGCTGAATTATGCATATTTTGAAATATTCTTCAAAGATATATATTGAATATATATCCATATATTCTGTTCTGTCTGAAGTCTGGTGAAAACCTGAAACTTTGCTACATACAATTTTCGGAAATTTGTTGTAAGATAATAGATAGAATAAAATGGTCAACTTCTGGCTCGACAACCAAAAGTTTTTAAAAGTTTAAGTTTCGCAAAACATTAACTTTACAATCCCTATTATTTTTGAATAGAAAATCTAGCTTCCTTACTTATGCTAAGAAAAAGACAATTAATCAGGCTAAAGGAGGAGAAAAATTAAGACAAAAAAAAAAAAAATCAATAAAATTTGGTATTAAATTTAATCACATTAAAACACACTCAAATTAATGATTAGTAAAATAAATTAATTCTCATGTTTAAGACATTAGTAGAAATGTATTGTTTAGTTTCTAATGCTTTTTTAATTTTTGTTTCTATCTTGAGCTAATTTCTTTACAAGGACCGACTTGACGATTTCAAATATAAAAGGTATATGTCTCTAGTCTTTAAATATGCCTACCAAGTTACAAGAAGTTTCATCTAGTGGTTCAGAAATCCGCACAGGCTGACTGGTTTGGTGATTCTCACTTTTGTGGACAGTATGCTAAAAACATTGATTACAATATATCGAAAAATAAATGTAAAAATAAAAACTAACAAATAACTTATATCTTCTTGTTATTCCTTCTTTCTTCATCATAAATAATACAATAAAATAAAATACTTCAACCATATATTATAGCGAATTTTCGAGGTCTATTACCTATACCCCTTTTTAGAAATATTATATGCAATAGTACAATTAATAAAATTGAATATAAAAATCAACAGGAATTATACATAAAATTCAATGTGGGACGTGCAGGTATCATATATAGAAGAATCAGCCCGCCCAATTAGAACTCGACTACAGGAACCTAAAAACATGATTAAATTATTAAATACTGAGAAATGAGAATTGGCAGAGCACTCTAGTTTATATGGACATTTCACAAAGAATACAGTAACAGTACTGGATATTGAACAGGACAATAATAAAATAAAAATAAAAGAAGCATTATTTACTAACAATACAGAATACTGTAACAGAAACAAAGGAAGAACAGTGGATGGCTTTACTATTCGTCTAGCATCTATTCTTGAGAATAAGAGTTATGGAGAAATCGATTTTCCATTTCAATAATTGTATATTATCATTTTTATAAAGAATCAAAACAAGTCAGCACGTTAAATTTACGATTTAATTTATCATTTTTATATTTCATGATTTATGTAATTATTATATTATTTTGTACTGATTTAATGGAAGTAAAAGAAAGGTTTGAAAGGTATAGGTAATAGATCCGAAAATTCGCTGTAATATGTGATTGAAGTGTTTTATTTTATTTTAAAATCTAACAAAGATTATTAAGTGAAACATTAAAAGTGAAGTTCAATGGCTGAATAGTTTTACTAATAAAAATAAAGAAGAATCACTCATTTTAATAAATTTCATGAGAGGATCTCATAAATATGGACTTCCAAGGTTTTGCTTCAGTTATTGAAGAAACTATTTCGAGAAAAAAAAATTGTAAATTCATAGTATTCGCCACAACAGTTAGTAAAACTCATAATTCTGTATTCGTAATAATTTCTTTTGTGCCATTAAGTCTAAAAATTAAATTACTGAATTCTTTTGCATTTAAGAATTGTACTAAAAATAATAATAAAACTCCTTTTGTCAGTGTATCGAAGACTGTTAACCATCCCCATGATTAGATAACTCAACAAACTATCCTTTATTCTATGCACGTAAAGAATATAGCATATTTTTACATCTTCCCTAGAAGTTGCTTCTGTTCTGAAGCGAGTGGGGCTTTCCTGTCAGTCATTGCCGTTATTTGTCGTCGACAGTATTGAGCTACTGCATCACCGTCTCAGTCCTTTGTTTTGGAAGAAACTTCTTATTTGGGTCCACAGATCGGATACGAGGTCGATAACTGTGCAAGTAAGAGTGGGTGGATGGGTGTGTGGTGGAAGCGGTTTCTTTTGCGTGAAGACCGACGCGCGCGGGGCTGTACTATTTCCAGGCACAGGTGTATATATCGGAATGCGCGGTAATTTATCATCGGAGTAGTGGCCGTTGTTTATCCTTCAGTCGGACCATAAATCAAAGCAGTGGCCGGGCCAACGCGGAACGAACTCAACTGTCAACTTTCATTAGATCGCTCTTTTCTTAGCCGCAACGTGACTCTTAATAAGAGTATGCAATGTATACCACCGAAGAATGCACTGCGACGCCTACAATTATAAATTTAATTTGTAGGAACAGGCTATCGTATATCATTGAGATCTATTATGTGCGACCCAAACGGTAACCCGTTGTTTTCATTGTTGACTTTTCGTGTATTAGTAAAACATTGTATTACATACACGAAAATAAACAATAAATCTGCGTCTATTTTTCTTTTTTTCTTTAATAAATTCTAGCAACAGTTGTTTCGAATTCTTTATTCGCTAGAATTGAGTCGAAATTTAAGCTTTTTATTCCTAAACATGGGAAATTAATTGTAATGGGAAAGTAAGAATACGTCAAATCCTTTAATGGTAAAATAACAAAAAAAAAAAAAAACAAAAAAAAAATTAAATAAATAAATAAAGAAATAAAGAAATAAATTGGAAATTTGAAAGCTAAACATGAAATACATCGGGCCAATATAAATTAGCTTTTACAAGCAATTTAATTTATTCTTTATTTTAATTTCTATTTTCTCAGAAGGATTCAATATAATTACTTTTCCTATTTCTTCCCTTCTTAAAGTTTTATAGTAGAGACTTAAAAAAAGCAAAAAAACTAAGACAAAACAAATATCCTATAATTAGACTCTTATTCTTAAGAAAAACGTGGTTTTAGATTAGAAGTTTATTACATAGCAGGGTAACAATGATTACTTTTTATTGTTTTTGTTTACTTTACTGAAGTATATTTGTAATGCAATGCATGGAAATTTTGAAAGCTTTCGAACTCTTAAATAATTCTTTATGATAAGTATTAATAAATACACCTCAAAATTCCTAATTCCTCTTGCAGTTTATTAAAACATAGACTCCGTATAGACTCTCAAGAAGATTTATTGTTTTTGTTTTGTATTTTTTAGTTTTGGAATAATACAATTTTCCAAAAAAAAAATGTAAACAATAATGAAGGTCACCGGCGTACATTTCTATTAATATTTTCAGCACGTTAAATTTCTTATTTTGTTTACATGTAGCCTTGTTTTCTTTGTGTTTTTTTACTTTATTGCCTTTGGCCTACTAGTTGTAGGCAATGGTTTTGATAATGCCTCTCGGCATTTCAAAAATTTTGTTTCTTGCCTTTTTGCCTTTGGGGGGTCACTGCCAGGTTGGCCGGTGACCTTCTCATAGGTTTGCGCCTTTTCTGGTTCTTTTATCGAGGGAGGCGGGTTAGGGCTGAAGATCCCGTTGAAGGGTGAAACAGCTGTTCCCTAATCCTCCCCATAATTGAATCAGAAAAGGCATTTATTCTTGTGCTGTGGCTTTACGTACATTTCTATTAAAATTTTTCAAGGTTTCTTATTTATCAAAAAAAAAATCTTTATTGGAAAGGGCATTATTGCTGTTATTATTATTGTATTATTTTATATTACGAATCTGAATCAATTAAATAACTTGATTTTACTTTTGTTTTATTTTGTTATTTACTAACCCATGAAGACATCTTTTCTGTTATCTTTAACATTGAAAGGAAAAAGACATTAAAGTGTAATTAACACCTGTTATTTCAATACCATTACCATCCCATTCTGAAAAGAACTTCAACTTTTTTCTTTCTTTTAACATTATAAGAAGAAATGACTGTGATTAGAAATCAATTAACAGACACCAGGGCCACGGTACCAATGCTTTGGATGTTAATAGTAACAGTGTAGGAGGATGTTGAATTTCCTCTTCTAAATGAGCGGTAATTTAGACATTTTGGATGTAAGGTTTAACTTAATGAATAGTAACATCCTGATTTCTTTTTAATTGCACACTGGCGTTGTATCTCTTGCAGCTAAAATGTTAGATAGATTCAGTTGGTCTGCAATTAGTTTGTTATATGTTATTAGACAGCATTTGCTGTACTTTTAGAGAATACAGGCTTTGGGGTTTCTTTTATTTATAATCTGTATCCTCTAAATCTAAGGAGAAGAATAGATTTGCTCTTGTTCATGAAAGTATCTTAATTTAAACTATATTAAATTGTATTTCCTTGTAGACTTACCAGCAATTACACAATGGATTCAAAGATTATTATATTTTCACGAAATTTCTCATCTTAATTTCATATTGCACAAAAAGAAAAGGAAGAGCAGGATTAAAAATAACGATTCCAAATCTTGCATAGAAATTTCATGGTGGCTCGCAACCTATTCTCAAGTAGACATTTCACATGTTTATGTTTAGCCGATGAGAACTGATATTGAAATTAAAATGATTTAAGAAAAATAAGGTGTAAGTTCTATTACCTTCTTATTTAATTGTTGATTGAAATGGATAACGATTTTTTTCGGTTTGGAATGGAACTCGAAGAAGTAAATGTCAACAAGTAAATGTAAACTCGAAGAAAAGTAAACATTAATGTCGCAAGTCTCCTAAAACCGGGGATTTTAAAGCAAAGGAATTCCAGTTTCTGAATTGCAAACTTCTGCAAATACTGAATTGAAATGACAATACCTAACATTCAATGTCATTGCAAAATAGAATTGATCGCAGTGGAATTATTCTAGATTGATGAATATATCAAGTGTGAAGGTGTTTCCTTTCGCCCCTTATTTAAAATACCACTCATAAGCTGCTTCCTTCTAACGTAATGTTTATTATAAAAAAGAAGACATTAAAGATCGATTCCCAGCAACTTTAAAAGCTTGCGCATAACATCGATTTCAATCCCACTGAACATCTGTGGAGTTGATTTGTATGATAGGTCTCAGTCATCAAATGCTTGCTTCAATCATTCACTTCATTGCCACTCATTGGAAAAGGGCGCCAAAATTTCTATATCTTGAAACTTTTTCTAGCTGATTGCATTTCCTGGTAAAGATAAAATCAACACAGTCCTATTATAAACTCTGAAGCAAAAATGTCGTAGTATTTTGGTTGAATACACGCATTAATTAAGCCCCTCCACGCATTTCATCTCGGGGCTTAGTTTAAATTTCACTTTCCAGTTTATTCCTTATATAAAAAATATTATTAAAAAAATCAAAATCATTTCAATTCAATATAGTCTTACTTAAGTAAATCAGAAGACGTTTAGGTCTCATCCTTAAGATGGCGCCACTTCCTTACATCTAAATTGTTTCTGGTGGAAAAATATTTTTTTAGATAATGAGTAAAAGTCTGTTTAGAACTCTCAAGTAAACATTGAAAAAGCATCAAAAAAATTTAGAAAAGATTTTACGATTAAACTTACCTTTAGAAGTTTAATCATAAAATTTTATACCTGGAAAAAGTTGTTTTCCAAAAGCCATTGAAAACTGAAGGCTTATAGATTATGGGCAAATGTCTACATAAAACAAATTCCAAAAGAAATTGCAATTATGTTTTAATTCATTATTTAGTGAAATTCTAAAATTAACTTTATTAAGAAAAAAAAAAAACCAAACAACATTAAATTTTGTTTAAGAATAAAAAGATAGATGTATTTTTCTAATTCCTCAAAACTTCATGATACCATGATTTTATCTTATACAGAGGTTTGTTTTTCATGGAATATTTTTACTTTTATTTTTATTGGAATGTCTTCTTAGATTTGGAATATTTTATTTGATAAATTTTAAATTCCTTTAATGTTACAATTTGAGAAGGAACGCTTTCGTTTATGAATTCTATTTAAAAAAAGAGAGAGAGACATAGGTCAATTAGCCATTATCTTTAAAAAACTACAACCTTTAGCAGTTAAACGACTCCAATTCTGCTGATACTTTAAAAAAAATCAAGTTCCATTAATTTATGGGAAAAGTATTGAAGAGAAGAAGTTCTAACCTTCACACTTGCCAACCCTTCACTGACCAAAACCACCAATAAAATATCAACTAAATCAACTTTTCAACTTATTTGTTTTGTAAAAAGGTACTTTCTTTTAAAGAGACGCTTTATTTTTAACTTTTTCCATTACAAACTACTTTTACATTGCTGACATGTTTATAAAATTCAAAAGTTAGACAAAGATACACAAATTTTATCAATCTCTTCTATTTAATTTCGGATGACAACAGACGAACAATAATTGATACATGAACCCCACCTTTGTCTTTGTTAGAGTGCTCGGAATGCAAACAATTCTCAAAATTTACTCATTTAGTATTTTTTTTTAATTAATTGGAATCTGTCTGTCGGTTTGTTTCTTTATTGGCACTTTTCATTTAGCAGGAAATACATTTTTCTTTTTTATAAGTTGATAAAGGATAATCTGGAGCAGCCAAATTTTAATGCCAATTTATATCTACATTCCCTTCTTCAATTAAAAAACAAACAAACAAACAAACAAACAAAGAATTGATAGAGATCTTTCTAAAAGTTTAAATTATCATCTATGAAATTATAAACACATTCAGAATTTTCAAATTATGATATACACAATTTTTTATTCTCAATTTCCAGTATGATCTTTCATGTACTTACTAAACTATTCTATTTTCTAAAACTAAACTATTCTATTTTCTATCCCTTACTATTTGTTATTTATTTTTATTTGGTTTTCACAGTAAAATAAACCTACAATTAATTGTAGGTTTATTTTACTGACTTGTAACCTGAAGTTCGTTACAATGATTTGTTTACAGATCGATTTACAATCTAGAATTTTGTTTAGCCTTTCATGTATATCATTAGATTTTTAGGCTTCTAAAAGACGCCTTATATCCCCGGTTTGTCTGTCTGTGGACACATATCCCACAATGCTTCACAACGGCTTCTGTTAGCTCAGTTGTAGGTGTCCTGAATGTTGAATGTTATAGGTGGCCTGTTAGGTCAGTTGGCTACAACGTCGTGCTAATTAACGCGAATGTCGTGGGTTCGATCCCCTCATGGGCAATTCTTATTCTTCATTTTTTTTTCTCCCATTTTAAATCTTTTGACAGTTTCTCAGCTTAAGTTTTTATTTTTTTTTATTTTTTAAAGTAAAGTTGACTCAGAAGCCGTTGCGAAGCACTTTGATTGGTTTACTAATCACTATCCCTACCTTGTTTTTTTTTTTTTGGATTTAGTAAATAATGTATCTGTAGTTTGTTTTCTACTTTGACGGCTAGTTATGACAGAAGGATATCAATAAATAACACCTTGATGTCGAAAAGTTTGGGAACTTGTGCTTCGCATCTCTGACTGCACATAAAAAATTTATAACGACAATTGAAATAACTACATCTTTTCATTAATAAATAATGATAAGTAGTGATAGAAATTTAATATTTTATTTACTAAATATGTTGACGTTAGATGTAAGAAAAAAACTGAAACATAGCAAAAATGGTTTTCTATGTAGAGTATTTGTGTGCAGAGGCGTCACTAGGGGGGTGCGGGGGTGCGGACCGCACCGGGTGACACCATTACAAGGGGTGACACCAAAATTGATTTTTTTTTTTTGAGAGAGGTGACACCATGAGCTACCGCACTGGGTGAAACCACCCTAGTGACGCCTCTGTGTGATTATCTTTTCCTCACTTCTTTTAATTAGCTATCAGAGTATCAAAGATAAGCTATAAATAATTAGAACTCACTTTCGTTAAGGTTCATAATGAAGAGCAAATACATTTAAAAATAACAAATGGTTACAAATAAGGCATTATTCAATTCATTTATTTACTTTTTTACTTATTTTCACTTCCTAATCACAATCAATTGTTACTTCTGGAAAATAAATAATATTAAATCGGAAACCTAAGCCATGAGATACAATTTCAGTAGTCTTAATAATTTCAAACAATACTTTGAGGAAACACCTTCGTATTTAGAAACACTTCAGGAAACCGTGAATCAATTTTCGCTTTTTCATTGAATACTGATGTTTGCCGAAACCTCTAATTTTATTGCAGATAAAGACAATAGTAATTGACCCTAAAAACTTAGAAGGGAATGTAATGCATTTCCAAATAAGGAATTGAACCAACTCCGTATACTTCCTACATGAAGCCTACAATAACAAAGACATAAAATAAATCACGATAATAAATTGTTATTATTCGGCGCAAAATAGAAAAATTGTTGCATTGATAATGAGCGAGTAGACGACTCACGATATGCATAATAGTAATTTTATTATTCCTCTCATTTTGTTTTGTTGAAGGACCTGCAAACTGTAATTATTTATCCAGACGAAGAAAAACACCAACGGAGACTGAAGAATTTAGTTCAAACTATAGACAATTACTATTATACAATAAAGCACAAATTGGCGGTTTTCTGTAAATATATATCCCCCTGCAACTACAGTTTGAAAACAAAAACAACAAGAACAAAAAAAAAGAAAAGAAAGAAAATAACTTGAGTACTATATAATTTTTGCTTGCAAAACAATGTAAGATGGATTATGGTTAAGGTTAAACATCACGTTAAGAACTAAAAAATAAAAAAAAAAGCATTTTAAAAAGCTCTTTGCAATGTGGAGCAATATCAGATAACGTGAATATATATGTAACAATTAATTCGCTGTGAAACTTCGTGACAGTAACGATTTGTCCACGGTGATTTGACAGTAGTAGGACTGGTTCCTGTTCAGCCTGAAAGGAGGTCTTTGTTCAACACAGAGCAATAGCCGATCACTGCTCTGCCCTCAACCGTTCAATCTTATCTGCGAAAACCGTAATTGATTCCCAAAGACCATCGTTCCATCGAGGCGATTAAAGACCGGTGAAATTTTAATGAAACTACGCTTATAAATTATTCCTCTTTTTTTCTTGCCATTGGCAATTCGACTGATGCGATTATTGTTATTGATTTCTCTTTCGTGGTCTCGCAATAAAAGGATGAAATAAAAAGACAAAGGTCTAGAATTTTCGGCACTGGATTTCTTCATTTTTTTGTATAACCATTGTACCTCCAGTTAAAGAAAAAATCTACTTCTCTGGCTATTCGCAGCTTAGTTAAATCAAATTAAGTGTCGTTAACTCAAATAACATTTTCCTTCTAATTTGAATAAATCTGACAAATGTTTCTGTTATAAACCGAAAAAGCAAAACAATATAATAAAAAATTGCTTAAAAAAAAAGTGAAGTTTTAGACAAAAGTTGTATTTTTTTATTTAGAACTATCCTAGATATTTGTGATGTCAATAATCTTTCAATATTAAACTTAAGTTTCAGAGCTTTTTATTTATTATTATTAGTACTAATATATTTTTATTTATTATTAATTAATATTAATAGTATTAGCAGTAACGACTTAGTATTATTTCATCTGACTTTGTCGGTACATTTGCGTAAACACTTCGGCGCCAAAACAAAAAAATGGTAAGATCACCATAGTTTTCTCTTTTTTGTTGATGGCGTAACAACATTTTTTTCTGATAACACTGCATGAATATAGAATAATTCGTTTTTAATGCTGCTGAATAAACAGATGTTCTGTTGTACAGTCCTACGGTTGGATTGCTTTTGTTGACGAAATGATGTTTCTACGGTTTCTACGGTCGCTAATTAGAATGGAAACGATTTTAACACTTTGACCTTCGTCCCTATTTCTTTGATTGTATTGTACACTGATCGCCATGCTCTTTTTTATGTACGGTACTAACGCCATAGCGGTATCAGTAGATCTAAAATATACTAACTTTGCGATTTTTATCAAGCTCTACGATACCTGTTTAACCGTTTCATGTTGCAAAATCATTGATAATAATTCTATTTCAATATAATTTGTGGTAAGAAATATTTACTATTGGTTGGAAATGATTTTTAATATGATTCGCGATTGTGTACATTCACTTTGTGAAGAATACTCTATGAATTTCTTAGTGGAGTTGCTTAGTTATATCTGTGCCTGTGGTCTTTAAGAGCTATTGGCTTTGGAATAGTCCATGTTTCAGTATGGTTTCCACAGATTTTGCATTCATCTTTTGCAAACCCGGATTTTAAACATACACTGAAATAAACATTTTATTAGGTGTGCCTATTTAGTAGTGTCTTAGGGCCTTTAAAACAACCTGAATTAATCTTGGCGTGGATTCTACAACTGGAAGCATTGTGCAAGAGCGTTGTACCACAATTGTGTCGGGCATTTGCCACAAATTAGACGGAGGCACATTCTTTAGATGAACAGCCCTTTCTATACGCTTATCATCCCAAAGATGTCCACTAGATTGTCATCCGGAACGGTGCAAGCCACTGAAGTAATGAAAACTCGTTGTCACGTTCATTGACATTTTTCATGGTGATTCGAGACGGATTATTCTTCTGGAAATGTTCATCCGAGTGAGGACAAACGGTAGACAACGAGCGGATGAATTTGATCAACAACGACGTTCAGATACAACTTGAATTCCGACATGATTCTAGGGATATCAGGCAACCAATTTTCGCCAGAAAATATTCCCTTACCGTTATACAACCACTAACAGATTTTAATCTAGAATCAGACACGACATGCTCATGATGCTTTCATCAGCATTATGTAAAAGAAAAGCCTTGGTTAGTCAACCCCGGTAACTTTTTTTCCAATCGTCAACGATTGATGTTTTTTCCATTCGAGACAATGTACGATGCCTGGTGAGTTTCCAGATGCTGTTCTGAATACCAAGGTTGGATTCTGATGTCATTTGCTTAATTATGCTTGTCTGTTAACTTGTACGATTCTTGCCATTCTTAGAATGGCTGTTTTTTTGAAGTGGTTGTTTGCTCCATTGTTTTTTTCGGAAACTTTTTTTTCATCTGCCTTGAAAAAATTCAAGTACTTATGAGGTTTCATAGCAATTATCTTGATATTTCATCTTTTGTATCCAATTAAAAATCTTCTTATTAACGCAACTGCTTTTTTTTTGCATGTGAGTATGTTTACCATTTGTTAATCTGAATTGCATCTTGTTATCACAGCTAAAGTCAGTTAATTTTAGAAAATGATCTTTTTTTTTTTTTTTTTTTTGGTAGAGCTAAATATCTTTAAATCCTTTATGTATCATGTGAAATCATGTGATATATGATTTATTTTGTTTTATTTTCGTGTAATTTTGCATTCTGCATTGTTATTATTACTAAATACTCTGGTGGAAGAGTTCATTACATGAATGGCTGTTTGAAATATTTCGCTCTTGATCGAAATGTTTCAAGCATTTTTGTTCTCGTTAGAACGATCATCAAAACTTATGTCTCCATATCTTCATCTTATATTTCAAAAACGAGATTATACGTAGCTATTTACACATTGTAGACTTCAAGAATCTAGGAATTTGAGATGCAGTCAATCGCCTTCTTGTATTCACTTCAAATTTTGAATAACGTGAAGTGTGGTACCATTGATTTCGTAGGACCTATTATGATAAAATCACTTATTAATTGTGTGGAAGTAATTAAAATATGGTACTTTCATTTTGTTTTATTTCACGTTTGTTAATGATATGATATGAATGTTTTGTTTCTGATATCATGTGTAAAAGCGTTGTTATGCAGTTTTAACGCTATCTCTCACTAGTTGGCGCTGGTTGATGGAACATGGTTGTTCTGCTCATGTAAAGCAAGATGATGTTGGGCTGAAGTTAGAGGCACTCGAAGATAATGTTAGAAACCTCTGATGTTTGCCATGATTTTGGCAATGTGATTTGCACTTGTCCGATAGCGGGAGAATAGATGTACGATTCATCCATTTTCATCAACGGCTTGGGATACAAATTGAAGTAGGCTTCGGCAGACATGTGTAGGCCTATCTGGGAATCTCGGTAAGCCGGCTAATCAACAAGTCCAATCTGATGCCAGCATCAAATTAGAGTTATACAATTTGGGCCGATAATTGTATATTGGAGAGAGCTTTACTGGTAATATCGTCAAGCGTCCTGAACACCTTTTTCTCTTGGTCGAATACTGAAAGTTGAATCGACAGACATGGAGATGGTTCGAACGCCGTTATGCCTTACGTTGCCAAGGGATGAAATTCATGTTATCATCATAGAACTTCACTGATAAGGTAGGAAGATTTGAGTTATCTTTCACGACGGATTATCAACGAGTGAAGAACTGGCATTTTGAGTATAATAAAGAGACAACCTAGAAAGTCGAATAAGATATGTTCGAATTATTGTATTAATAGTAATATGTCATATGTTGTAATGTAAAAGCTAATCTAATCACAAGGAATTAGTGATTATTTAATGGATTCATTTTAAGAGAGCTTTAGATAAGATATAAAGTTAACTTATTGTTATTAATGTCACAGCGTTCAATATATTGAAATGAGTAATTTGATGTGACACTAATGTATGTCAATTAATTTATTTCTGAGTTTTAAGATTCACATTGTAATCTTAATTTAAAGATAATGTCCTCAGTGTTTAATTGAATAATAATTAAGCTCAATGATATTATGAATATTTAGTTTAAAGAATTCATACTCAGATGAAAGACTAAGTATAGAATGAATTCCAGATTTTTATTCTGATAAGTTCAATCGAACATATGTTGTATCTGATATTAGAACATACATTATAGATACTTGTTGATTTCAATTATTTAATTGAATATAGCGTTAATTGAACGAACAGTATTTGATATGTGTAATTGACTTATGCTTATTTGAATTTAAAGTTAATGAATTCTCGTAGCAACTATCACTTAATGATTTCTCTAGTTAGAGATGTGTTATGATTACTAGTTTTAGACAAGTATCTTGTTAAATAAATTATGTCTAGTATTTTGATGTCAGAATGTTTCTTTTGTGAATATCAAGGTTAATCATTTACTCGCTCTGCGATCATATTCATCTAGATTTCTATTATGATTAATTACTTTAAATTTTGACCGAGTTCCAACATTCGATCATTTATTAGTTAATTTAATCGTAGTAGTTATCCAAAAATTGTATACGATTTTATACGAGTATAATTGAAAAAACTTTTTTATACGAGTATAATTGACATTAAAAGATAAAATTGTGATGTAGTATAATTTCTTTAAAATTTCAAAGAAATATATTTATAAATAACAGTATTTCAAGTAAAAAGATGAAATACTGTAATAAAATTTGAGATTCAATAATAAAAATCTCAAACAAAATTTCAAAATTAGAAGCGTTTTCGATGCTTGTCATCAACGATATCAATACCAAAGATAAAATCTAAAATATAATGACATCATATTTTAAGGCATCAAGAATTTATGATAGAGCAGATTAATTTATTAGCAACAAAAATTTCCTTAAAGAACTAGAACCTACTTTCCTTAAAATGTTGCTTTTTCTATTTTTCTTTGTTTTTTTTTTTGTTTTTTTAAACAAACAAAATGCATTCGTTTACTTTTAAATTATGTTCTCTCTCCAATGTAAACACTATAACGTTTTCATTTTCTAAAAAAATTAATTAAATCAAAATCACTTAAGTTGTCAAATCTAATTCATTTAAATCATATCAAAGCACGCCTACACAGAAAAGATGTTTAGTACGAATTGTTAAGATATGGATTAGAAGTTCATTGTGTAATACCTTTCTATGGAATTTTTAGCACATTATTGCGCTACCCAAGAACACACGATTATATTTTCAATTTAAACAAAAGTTAGAGATATAACTTTTATGCTTAGCTGTTTTTACCAAGTTTCGAAATGGATCTTTCAACAGTTCAAAGTTATTAGGGGTCACAGACTGAATGATTTTCTAAGCTTCACTTTCTTAGTAAGGGGTAAAAATAACTAAGTTCCACGACGAAGATTGTTAAAAGGATTTCATGGTTGTTAAAAGAACAGATTAAAAAAAGAGAAGTTAGTCCATGACAAAGAATAAAACCTAGAAATATCAAGAAGCGAGTGTCACTGATTCCATGTTTTGAGTGATATGAGGATTTCCAAGTATGATTGACAGACAATTATGTAATCCAATGAATCATGTTTCTCTCTTTGCAGCAAATAATTAGAAGAAATAACGCAAATGTCGCACGCAATGTATGATGAAATAATACATACGTGTTTTATTTGTGAAAAAAAATATAAGATAAATTAAAGAAATAGTTTGATGTATCATTATATAAATTAATAATTATAAATATCTAACTAACTTATACTTAGATAATTTAAATATATATATATATATATATATGTATATCCGTTTACAAAAAACAAATGTCCTAATATGATGATAAAGAAATTGCAATTGCGAGATCACTTGGAACTTTTCCGGTTGGTACAAAAACAACCAAAAACAACAACAACTGAAAAGGTCTGATCTCATTATAAATCTATATCTATCCCGAAAACCTCGTAGAAGTATCTTTGAACCATGTTTGCCATCCACTCACTGCCCTCCCAGTGTACACCCCTAGTTTCAGGTTATTCGAATTTAACATCGTAACCCTATCACTTCAAACCTTTCCTATTTCGTAAAAAAATCATCTGATCATTACAAATCTATATCTAACCCGAAAACCCCGTCGCTATTATGCACAACAATATTTTAGTTGCAATTGTTGCACAAAACTATTTGTGTAGTTCCCATTGTCGCCACCGGGTGCATATGTAGCGCTATTGTGCAGAACAATACTTTAGCTCCAATTATTGCATAACAATATCTGTTTGGTTCTCATTGTCAAGATAACAAATCCCAAAGATTATAATTACCTACTTACATGTCAAATTTGAAGTCTGTACTAATTATAGTTACGGAAATAATTATAGAAATAAGAAAACTTTAAAGCGACAATAACCCTTGTTTTTCCCGAACCCGTTGGAATTTCGGAAAATCCTGCCTTATTCCTTGTCTACATCATAAAGGGAACCTCTGTGCAAAATTTCAGCTTTCTAGGTTCAACGGTTTGGGCTGGGAGTTGATCAGTAAGTGAATGAGTGAGTGAGTGAGTCAGGTCTTGTCTTTTTATATAGTTAGATTAAAGTCTCTGAAAAGAAAGGAAAGAAAGAAAACCGATCTTTGATTATCTATATGAATAATTTACATATTGTTTTAAGAAAATAACAAAGCTTATTGTGATTTTTTTTGAAGTCTTTTGTCAGAATAAAGCTATCAACTACTGTCAATTGCTAATGCAGATAAGGTGTTTTCTTTGTAGTTTCGGACTATGGTACTAAATGCAGGCGGCAGTTTGCAACTAAATTCGATTATAATTAATTTTATCTTCCAATAATAGACTTATAACAAAGATTATACTTAAATAGCAAAGATCCATCCTGGGTCTTAATCTCCAACGAAAATGAAAAAAAAAAAAAGCCTGCCTTCCAACCAAAAATAAGCCAGATATAAATACTGTAATTTTATCGCCCTTTTCAACTGCAGCCCATTTCGTTAGTCTGTTCCTTCTTCTAGGCTATTTCCTATTTCTATTTGCTTAAATCAACAGATCAAAAACAGTATAGTGTTATACAAATACAATATAAGTTAGTATTTGTTAGATGACTGATAGAAGTTACTACGTATTTCTTTAAACACTCTTTTATCAACTTTTCCTTTTAGTGAACGAATTCTCTTAAACGTTTTCATCATTAAAATCTTGAAATTAAAAGAAGCAAATTATTAATATACTGAAATTGTCTTGGTTTTAAAACACTACTTAAAACACTAATTCAATTGGATTTACCAAACGAATGACACATGTCCCAACAATAAATATCAATTATTAAATACATATTAGTAAGATATAACAGCTCTAAGGAAACTCGTCTTTCAATAATAAATTTTCATTTATAAACATATCAGGATGCGTAAAGGATAAATTAAATTGGCTTATTTACTTTACAAATACAACGCCCACACAAATGTTGTACAAAATTCAATTTATATAATCTTAACCTGATTCTACTAGGATTGGACGTTTGTATCTTTCCCAAACAACATAAATCGAACTTATTCACAACGTTCCTAGGAGATTGCAGTCCAAAATCCTGTCATTATCACATCCTCTTCCGCCATTATAATTAAAACAAATGTAATATTTGCAATTATTCCATATCTAATACAACGTTCAGTTCCCAAACTAAAGTTATTAAAAGAAAAAAAAAATCAAAATGCCAACTTTTCCTTTTGGTGAATCCACGAATTTAAGACCCACGACTTGTCTTAAAATTTTTCTTCATTAAAAACATGAAATTAAAAGAAGCAAATTATTAATCTACTGAAATTGTCTTGGTTTTAAAACACTACGAAAACACTAATTCAATTGGATTTATCAAACGAATGACAAATGTCCCAACAATAATTTGCAAATTCTGGAAATTTTACGAAACCATTTCGGGGAACAAAGAAAACACCTCAACGAAATTATATTATTAAAGGTGGTTGTAAGAATCTTTCCTGGTTATATTTAAGAAATTAAATTTCACTGCATTGTATACTATTTTAAAGTTAATTATAAAGTCAATTGTCCCTCTACAGACCTACGTGGTCCTTGGGGTCGTGGATTGTAAGGCTCTCGGCATTCCGTGACCAAAGGGACTAAGTTGAGGTCGGGTGGTCAGCCCGACACCCGCTCGCCTTTAAACCCTCCCTTATCCACTCGTCTACCGGACCTACTGAGAATAAATTTCCTTCCCTTTTACTTGGGATATCATTAATTATAGTGGAAGCACAGAGTTGGTTTTTTTTTGTTTTTTTTTGTTTTTCAATTCTTCTAAATTCTAAGACCAGTTTCTAGTCTTATTGTCTGATGGTGATCTTTGGTGATCTTTCTCCTATCGAACTACCAAAATGTATCCCAAGCAGCCGAATAGAGAAGATAAATTACAAGATTCACATTCTGTTTGAGGAGAAGAAAAGTTACGTGGTTTTCGGATTATTCCTGAAAGTTTAACTAAAACCATCTTTGATCCTTCCGTGGCCGATTTCAAAATTTAGTCAAATAGTTTCTGAGGAAATTGATTATAAAGACTGCAGTCGATTTAGGAGAAGTAACGACCTTCCTAAAGGATAGAGCGTTTTATAGAAATCTCGTAGAACTGACAATTGCTGTGGTATCTTCTACTTACATGTCCAATATCAAATTCTCAAGAAAATCGCATTTCAATTGGATTAGGATGTAGATGTTAAAATTTTAACTTTTTCCATAAATTCCAATTAAAAATGAATCCCTTAAGAAATTACGACGAATTCGAAGTAGATTATCTTTATTTCTTTCAAAAGAAATTGATGGATTTTTTATTCTCTTCAAAATGGAAGAACAACATCAGAACTCCACCATCAAAACTTCCGTTCCCTTAGTTTTATTATAATTGCCCCATTTTCGAAATATTAGATATATATTGAAGGATTTAATTACAAGTAGACTTTATGGTTTCCGAAATTTCCATTAGACTTCCAATTTGTGGCAATAAAGGCAGTGAACAGGTTACAAGGTCTCTATAAAACATGTGGGAAACTGTGGTGGTCATCCGCTTAGAAGAATGGATCACTGCTTCGGAAAAGGGTTGAACCTGTTAAATGATGGGGATCCCATTAAAACCGACCTCTCTTCATCTCACGTGCGCTCGTCAATGCTCCACGAAAATTCAGCTTCGAAATAAAGATCTGTGTTTACGACAACACTAAAGCCTGATCAGGAGAGCGAAAACACTTAACCAACTGGCAGAACACTCTTCATTTTCGAAGGTCAAAGGCCTTTGCAAAAGATATCTACAGCAGAAATAGAGTCACGCGTCATCTCTCTCTCAAAATATAATTGAAAAAGTAAATAAGTGAATTGATTAATTCAATGTCTTTCTTTGAAATAATAAGTTGATAAATTCTTGCCCCTGTTATTGAGATTTCATTCTGTAAAAATAAAACAAAATAAAAATAAAACATTATTAAAAGCAATTTAAATAAAAATTGTTCTTAAGTAATGACATTAGGGATGCCTTTACGTGAATTCTGAACCTGGACGAAAACTTGAGATTTTTCATTATTCTCAAAAACACTGATGTATTGAATACTAATGAAGTAAAAAAATCATCTGATTCTCGATTGAAAATGTTTGTCCAAACTTCCAAGTTTCGGAGAAAGAAAATTACAATCACCAACTCCCCCTCTCCCTTTCGTTTTCGCGAAGAGAGAAAACTGCAATGTTTTCAATTTTCAAATCCTGATTTTAGATTTGCTTCCGAAATTTTGGTCCGACACTCTGTTTTCGGAGACTGTAAATTGCAAAGATCACTCTCCAATTTCAAGTTTGTTTGTTGTTTTTTTCCTTGATGATAATTCTTTGAGAAATCTCTTTATCTAAATCTATTTAGCGTCTTTTATGTATTTACTAAATTTCACTAAAATCTATTATCTGATTCTTGAGAAAATTTATATGTTTCAATTAGACTGAAATATTCAAAAGCCCGAATCGTTTCCCTCATGATTGATGTCCATGGGAATTTAAAATCTTAATTTAAAATTGATTTTTGAAAAGAGAATGTTATTTAAGAACTTCGATTTTTTGTTTTTGTTTTGATATATTATTTTTAATCATTCCAAAATCACAAAGAGATTGAGAGAATTTTCTTTGAAAGTTCTTGATAATTCATTTTGATGAGGAATTTTGAACAATTGAATCTGAATGAATAAAATGTCACCGCTTCCAAACAAAAATGCCAAAATAATGTCGTTAATGTCTTTAGTGTTTTATCTTCCTATGGATAACTTTCATATAAGAGTACAATGTAATATAAGCTATAAAACTTTGAAACTTTACTGATATAGATATTCTTATGATGATTAATTTACGACAGTTATTATTGCATCACAACAACATTGATGAAACTAAGATCATTAATCCATTTTCTTTTTGAGATGTTTTAGTTATAAAATAAATAAATAAACTTGTAGTGTGACTATTAGAAATCTTGCAAGAGAATCTGATTATCGAATGCTTCAATATAAATTCTATAATAAAAAAATGGGTATAATTTACAACCCTTCTGAATTGTGAAAGAAATGGTAAGCAAAGAATGCTAAAGTTTAAAACCGATCTAACTTGACTGGAATCTCTGAGAAAGAAAGTGTAATCCTGTTGAACGTTTTCTAATTCGAGACCATTTCTGAAACTTGCACAGACAATATCGTAGATGACAAGTCAATTTCAAAGCAATTTCATAGTAACTTTTCCATTGAATATAATAATGAATGTTGATTATATAAATTTCATTATGTTAATTGAACAAGTGTCATTAACTATTAGCATTCGCAAACATATACAAAAGTTCCCTTCAGAGATATAATTTCTTTTGTTAGATTATTTCAGCTTTTTAACGGAATAATAAGTAAATTTCTTTTTAGGATATTGTTATTAAGAAATGAATTTCGGCGTAGGAATTTTTATCAAAAGTAATTTTTATTAACAAAAGTATTTTAAGAGAGACATCTTAGTAAACTAAAAGCTGCATTACAAATTTTAATTAATTTCACAACATAACTAGTTGAAAATATTATATTATTACAGCTATCAGAAACCTCATTATTGCATCTGATACTTTGTTTATTGTGGGCCCGGTAGCCGAGTGGGTAAGGGCGCTTGGCTGCGGGTTGGAGGTAACGGGTTCGATTCCCGGCCTCGGCGGAGGACGGGAATTTTTCCACGCTTCTTTCTCCTCCAAACGGGCCCTAGGGTCTACCCAGCCCTCTATAGAATGGATACCGGGTTTCTTTCCCGGGAGTTAAAGGCGGGCGAGCGACGGGCCGACCCCCCGTCCTCAACTTTGTCCCGTAGGTTCTGAACACTGGAGCCTACCCTCCAGTTGCATTGCGCGGTCCTCTGGGCCTGATCGCAACTTTAACTTTTTAACTTTGTTTATTATCCAAACACTTACTGTTTTTTTGTCCATTTATAAACACATCACAATAAAACAACTGAACAGATTTCCGTAAAATTTTGTATGTTATTTAAAATCCAACATAAAATTGAGTACATTTGTTTTGGGACTCCGTCCTTTCATTCTTTTGAAAAGTGACCTCTTTGTAATTCTATAAGAATTTCAAAATTTTAAATTTAAACCGTGACAGCCATTGCCGAGGACTAGATCTAATGAGATGAATTCTCCTGTTATTGTTGCAGGACCATCCATTCTTTCCACAGATCTTCCCTTTTTTATCGTGTACAGTACAGCATTATCCTCAATGTTTCGGACGTGAAATTCAGCATTTATATCTTCTACATTCTGACATTCAAAAGACAACTCTCAAAATTTCAGTTTTTTTTTAGATATTCAGTTTTTTTTTCATAATAATGTGCAGAGATCACGAATTTGTTAAATTTTAGGAAATATCTTTTCTGGTGCATTTCTTCAGCGTTCCACCCTAAGTTTCGGAAAAAAAAAATATCAAATTGATTTCTTCACCATCTTTATCATTGTGACTTGTGATCTTGTAGCTTAACTTTTAAATATGCATTTACTTAGCTTCAAATAACTAAATCTTTGTTATTTAGTTCAGCTTTTGATTCTTATTAGATAATTATCTAAAAAATGCATCGCTTTTTTTTTTATATTGGTAGAAATGGAATATTTTTTAAAGTTTCTTTAATTTCTTTAATTTTTTTTTCTTAGTAAGTAACTGATAGTTATGTTTTGAATTTATTTCATTGTTTCGCATAAGTGACATAATTTCCCTTTTAAGTTATAGATATTAGAGCTACAATGTACATAATAATTCTTTGTGTGGAGATGTAAACCCTAAAACTATTTTTGAATTAGGCCTATTTGGAATTTACTCTTCTTTAGTAAGTAAATCATTTTTAGTAAATAATAAATTCGCTTGTGGTGGGAGCATTAATTTTTTGCTTTGTTTTTGTTTTAAATTTATTATTTTCTTAATCAAAGTCTTACTAAATGTAAGAATTTCAGAATTAACATAAATTCATACGAAATATATTGTGAAACACACTTTGTTTCACAGTTAGTTAAGATTGTTTGCTTCCAATTAGTTAAGTCTTTTCTTGGTCCTAATCATAAAGAACAGTTGAGGCTGAATAATTGTGAAGCTAATTTGTTTTTTATTAATTACTTTTATTTATTTAATTATTGTTTCTTACATAATTACTAACCAATTATTACAATTAATAAAAAAGAGCTTTTTTTGTTTATTTTTTTTTTTGCAAATTTTTAAAATTAATAAAAAAATATTGTATTTTTTTTTTATGAAATTATAAGAATAAAAGAAATATTTGATGAATGTTTGCTTTCAAGTACATTTCAATTTTTAAAAAATGTCTACAGAAAAGCTTAACTTTCTGGTTATCTAGGAATGTTTTCTTAACACCATATTTTTCCATTCTTCGAAATGTACATTGATGTTGAAATTCACCCAAACCCGTAAATTAGGTTGGTTTACGTGTATTTATGGGTTGAATAGAAAGAAAATAAATAAATAAATTCCGATTCAGAGGGTTATTTATTCAGAGGGTTATATTTCCTTGGGGATAAAATTACAGTAAATTGATGAGTGTATTGTTCTCGCTAATCTGTCATTTTTAATTATTTTCTGTGGTTTTTATTTCAGGTCTCTGCTTAGACGAGGGCAGCCATTGAAGACGAGACATTCCCCTCATTACAATTACCCATCCATTTCTCTTTATGAACCCGGGGACAACTTGTTGGGGCTGCTGAGTTGCACCTGTTAGTTGTTGTTCTCTCACTTGGAGTGTAAACAAATGCACTTTACATGTATTCGTTGCTGGGGGCAGAGGAAACGACGTTGCTGGGGCTGAGCGGAGGGGAGGCAGGAGAATAAAAAAAAATGCGCCGCAAAAGAAGAAAGGTGTAGAAGGGAGGGGAAGGAGAAATGAAAAGGAAGGGAGATGAAATAGAACTTTGTACGAACAAGAAACGAACGACATCTGGTTTGGCAAAGTGCGCCGCCATCTCATAGCTGACGGGCACCGAAATTACAGCCAGTGTCCAGCCGCCGATTCCTTAATCGAAGCGGCGGAGAAGCGGGCAATTTGTCCGCACTTGTCGCTGCCGGGCTCCGTAATCAGCTTTAACTTACGCCTCGCAAAGACAGCAGGGGAAAACTGTTCATCGCAAATTACGAGTCGTGAGCATGTGTTCGCCTAATATTAAATAAATCGCTCTGGTGTGATTAGAGTTAAAGCTGTATTAAACGGATGCCTGCTTTCACTCAGTGCTTTCTTTTTTGTAATATCTGTCATCCCATTATTTATTTATTTAGACAACGAAACAAAAACATTTTTTTCTTAGCCATTTTCTACCTTCGTATAACTGATTTTTTTTTCTTTCAGTTTTCTTTTTTGTCTTATTGGAATGTACGGGAAAGTAATACTATATCTTGTTGATTTTTAAAGATAAGCAAGTGAATTTACTAAACATCTCCAGATGAATATAAATTCAGAAATTATTCCTTGAATCCTGATAATTCAACTGCAACAATCTTAAAAGGGAATGCAACTATTTCAAAAAATACAAGTAAAATGTAAAGCATAAGTTTCGGGTCTATGCAGTATAAATCCATTTTTCAAATGTAACAATAAGGTATGAAAACAAACACAACCGTAGTTCTGCAATGATCTTTTATGGTCATCTGAAATATTGCGTAGAGTCAGGTTAATTGGTGATAAATTATTGACAATTAATGACATGCTTTGATATAGCTTTCATATGATAACTGTTACTTGTATTCGTCACAAGACAAATAATGATTAACAATATTTTCTAAATCAAAAATACTTAATTTCATTTTATTTAAGTGTTAATCTACAAATCTCAGTAGATGACTTCAATTCTCGTTCATTTAGCAGCAACTCGCTATGCTCGCTAAGGTCAGCATCGCTTACCAGAAAGAAACAAGTTAAGCACGAAATATAGACTAACCTTAAAATCTAATATTAATATTATACCAATCGATTTTGTTTGAAGCTGTTGAACGTGCAGATATAAAAGTAATAAGAATGACCAGACTGCAATAAAAGAAATTATAAAAAATACAAAAAATACAAAATAGTGTTACTTTCGAGAGCCTGTCGTTTACTCATGCTACTCATTGTTATGAACATGGGGGGTAGGAATGTGTTCGAATCGAACGACTAATTTTTCTTTTAAAGACGAATAGATCAATGTTTTTCATTCTCAACCCCCTCCCCCTTTTTTTTTCTTCTTTTTCTCATTCAATTTAAAGTAAGATTTAAAAAATTAAAAATCGAGATTATGGAGAATTAGGCTTTCATTAAACATAAATTTAAAAGGAAAATGGACTAATGAAATCTATCCTATAAATATAAGATCTATTTTCATTAGTATTCCTTAATTTTGCAATGGACTTAAAAAACTAAAGAAATACAATTAATTTGCATTTTAAAATAAGTTAAAATTTCAGATTTTTATTAAGTTTTATACAATGGAAATCAGAAGTTTCAATTTCTGTGTAAATACAATCAAAAGTCTTCATTAATTCTATTTTTCTTAAAGATAAAAAAAAAACAAACAAACAAACAAGTAATTCAAAAGTTTTGTAAAATCGTAAATTAGTATGTTACTGAACAAATATTTTATTAAAAAAAATTAAACTACAGTCAAAAACTTAAAAACAAAATTTAAGCCAAATTTTCAGTGATTTTTTATTACTTGAGATTTAAGTTTATTTATTAATTACTTAACTTAAAAAAAAAAAAAAAGTCTTGTTATTATTCTTTGGAGAATCTAGAAGGCACGAAGTCCGGTGAAGCGGTGAAATAAGTCGGCGAAACAGCGTTCCATACCCGGAGGGTTCGGACAGCCCCCTGGCCGCTGCATGGAGGCCTCTGTGTTCAATGCGGTTCCGCCATGGTATTACAGCTTAGGTCGGCTTCTATTAGCTTCGGAAAATGTGTGAAGTGGGTTTTACCTCGGACACCTTTGGACACTTGTTTTCACCCCTGGACGGCTCTAAACTGTCACCTGATTTGAATTCTATCCACCCCTTTGATTACCTCGGGAGATTTTCCAACATGTTCAGATTAAAAAAAAAGAAATAGGAGATGAAAGATTGTAATGTACACTTAGGTCATACAAGCAACTTTTTTTTCTTCTTTCTCTTGTGAATAACAGGATATATTAAGGAAAAAAAGAACTTATAGTTTACAGGAAAACAATTGCTAATAATATTCACATTTTATTAAAACAATAATTGATTTGAACATAGACAATTGATTTTTTTATTATTATTTTTTATCATTATTATTCTTCATTTACACTTTTGATTATCGTAATTCTTATTTTTAATCCGATTTTGGTGTTGTTTTTCAATTGACTGGTGGAAAAATAAAGTTTTCGTTTCAGTTCTATGTGCAAAGATATTTAATACAGAAATTTGATATTTTATTTTAACTAACTTTTACATTCAACTTTTAATCAAACTTTTTACTTTGTCTTCCACTTTTCTCTTTCCAGACATGGGGTTTTAACATTTAATTTAGCAAAATAAATAAATAAATAAATAAATAATATAAACACACTTTCAACCAAGAGCTATTTATAATGAATGCAATTCAGTATTAAACAACAACAATACAAAATATGCCTTATGTTGATGTATAAAGTATCTGTAAGCAAAACAAAATTTGTATTTTTTAAATTTATATTTAGCTGCAATTATATTTTAGAAATAAGTTACAATTCAGTTTTGTATCTTTGAAACTTTTGGTAAAAAGTAGATTTACAAAATTTGGAGTTTTTGACCGTGGATAAAGAGTAACTAAAAAGATCGGTTAATAGAAATTTCAAACTGTTTTTTGAAATATGTCAGCAGAAACTTACGATATTTATCTCAATTTGATTTTGCATTGAAAGAAAATACAAGTTTACTGTAGAATGATAGCAAAATTTTAAAAATAATGTAAATATATTACAAACTAATACTTTGGCCTGTATTTGTCTTTCCAGTTTATCAAAGTATTTGAAGAATAGTCTTTTATTCAGTGATTCAACAATACAAGAAAGACTGGTTTTCCAATGCAGAATTTCTCTGTAGTGCTGCGCATCTTTCAATAGAATGTTCCTTTGGAATAAGTGATCTTGCTGAGTTTCGGTGACGAATGTCTATGTTTTCAACAACTTGTTTGCCATCATTTCAAGTACAGTCAAGAATGTTGGATCAATTACATTTAACCACGTCAAATAAGGTTCCAAACAATTTGACTGGTGATTACCACGTTCTTTCCCCATTCCATCAAATCCGATGGTGGGTTGTTGGTGGGCGGAAAATTCTTGAGGCGGTAAAGAATGAATGGGGAGAAAGGCGTGACTTGCAAAAATCCAACAGACAAGAGAAATAAAGTCTGAGTTCTTAATAACGGAGTCTCACAGCTTCACTGCAATTTTAGCATATTAAAGCCATTTACCGATTGGCGAAAGGGTAAAGGACAAAAGAGGTTTGCATTACAACGTGGCACGTGAACACCTTTCTAATGTGATCTAATAAACTTCAAGTTGTTTTTTATTGATTTCTTATAGCACGTCATGTGAGACATAACGAAAGAACTCAGTTGATATCTACTAAATTGAAACAAATAAAAAAAAAAGCCTTGTAGATGTTATTAAAAATAAAAGGAAATAAAAAATTAGCTTAATAGCCACAATGAATAAATGATTATTCTACATATTTTACCGTATCGGAAAAACTGAAGTTTTGGATGTTATGGTAAAGTCATCTAGAAAAGAAAATGAAAAGATAGGTTAAGTATATTATCTTTATTTAGCTAAGGAAAAACACTGAACTTCTAAAAGAGTAGATGATGCAGGAAGAAGAAAAGATAAAAAGGAAAAAGAAGACTCATGATCAATTCCAAAAAACTGAATAAAATCAATTAAAGATGAAACATCCAAATCTTATCTTCCTTTTAGTTACTAATGTATTTACTTTAGTTTAAAATCCGAAAGATGTCTTCGTTTTGAGTAGGTGAAGTTTTGGTATCAGCCCCCACTTTGATCTTTAGAGGATTTCCTGGGAAATTTATATTTGACATTTGCAAATGTTATGCTGTGTCATTGAGTAACGAATATATCTATTCAAAACTCGAATTTCTGATCTGAAGAACGATGTGAAAGTAATTGAAAGATCAAAAGAAAGGAAAACAACAACAAAATACTTCATTTCTTTTTCCTACTGAATTCTTTATGGAAATTATTATTATTTTTGCTGTTATTTGTTAGTTTCAAACTTTTAAAAGAATTATAAGATATTTAATTTTTCTTTAATATTTCAACAAGTTTTACGAAAATATTTGGAAGAAAAATTTAAATATATATTTTATTGTATCTATATTTCATTTTTAATGAATATACTGATGGTTCGAAATTTCGGTCTTCCTCCCCATGTTACGCATGAAAAAAAATGTTAATTCTTCAAAGTTCTTTGATTTAAAATTAATAATAGTAATAATAATAATAATAATTAAAAAAATCTGAATGAATTTGCTTTGGGAAATATATCGACTGATCTATTAATATACTGTCCTTATATTTGTTGTTTACTATTCACGTTGTTGAATCAATCCTTTTTAATCATCTATATTCTTTCTATATATAGCAAAAGAAAAATTAGCCTTGGAAAAGTTATGTAATAATAGGCCTAAATTGAAGGTTTTTTTTTTTTTTGCTATTAAAGATGTTGAACCTAACAGATAAAATTTCTGCTAACTCGCAGGTTAATATATTTAATTAACTAAGTTATTTAATTTCTCATTTACGGATGTTGAATAAGCTACATAAATTCCAGTCGACAATGGTATTAGAAGGAAACCCTTGATAATAGTAGTTGGAATTGAAGCTATTGTTAAATTTTATAAAATAATGGCCGTTCCACTGCTCTTTTATGAGTTAAGGCTGTTCATATAAGCTAAATTAAAAAGAAAAGAAGCTGCAGAAATAAGTTTGTTAAGGTTTCTAGAAGGTTTTACATTGTTTGATCATCAACCATAAACGCCTAAGTTCAGCCTATACTTGGAACGCACAATCAACATAAACATACATTACTAGGCGATAACCATCTAAGGGAGAGATAGACCAGAAAACAGATGGAGAGTTCGGATTATTTAGAAACAGAATAGCTTAACTAACTAAATCGTGCTGTTGCTGCTACTCATTTTTTTTTCTTCTTCAGATTCTTGACGGTATTTTGGAGAAGAGTCTTCAAGTGAAAGTGAAGACAAAAAAACAAAAAATCTTGTTCCTTAATGAATAATCAATAAATTTGGTTGTCTGCGTTTAATAGCGAATCTTACTGACAGGCTGCATCTTAATCATCAGCACATACTATGTTAACTTATATGCTTATACAATATGATGTGAATTGAGATGTTCACCTATTCTTTTTTTATTATTTCTGATATTTACCTCTTAAAAAGTTTGGTTAGCTTTGGTCTTTGAAGAATTTTTGTGAATGCCTATTAATACTCCATTTTCTAATATTTCACTCATCTGAAGTTCCTGTGAACCATTGTCAAGCAATGTCACGCGATTCAATGGTTTTTGCGTGTTGACGCAATGTTTTCTTTCTGTTTGATCACTTTCATAAACAAATTTTAGGTTGTAGAACTTTTCATTGTGGCGAGACCTGGTAAAACGATTATTGTAGTTCTGTAAAAAAGGTCTACATAAAGCAGGGACAGACTATTCTTTGTTGGGATCCCTCCCTCAATTAACAATCAAATTCTAGTCTTTGTCGCAGAGGATCTTGAAGAAACTTCATGGCCTTCGAGTTACAAATCTACAAAGCTATAGTGTCGATTACAAGAATGAAAGTGAGTTGAATGAAACATAATCGTCCGACAAAAAATTTAGTTACATTTCAGTTGTCTAATATTAATTTTTCTAAAATCTAATCTTCATTCCAAAACTTTACAGCATTTGCACATCAAACGTTAAAGAACAATCAACTGTAAATCTATAGAACATCGGAATAAGTTTTTATTAATTGCCTACCTTTCTTTGGTCGTTTGTCTTTGTGTCCTCCAGCGACATCAGGAACAGTGGCGTTTCTGCAAACGCTGTGGTCTGCATTATGTACCAGAAGTCAGCTTGGAATTGCTATTTCCATTTTCTGTTCTTATCTCCTTTTATGTAGAATAAAGACATTAATGTAATCAGACCAGCATTTCATATGGTTAATAATCTAACAACTAAAATTAACTGCGAAATAACTAGCTTTAAGAGAACAATTTTTGAAAAATCCTAGAATATTTTAGGAAAATACACACTTTTTCCGGAAAATGGAAACAAAGATGAAGTAATGATTTTTTTTCTGTCTGATGTCCATATAGTTCAAATAAAGTCCAACAAATTTCCCGCTTAAGGATTCCAGTATGTAACAAAAATTATATGGAATGAGATAGGATTCAGGGTCGTTTTGTCTTTAAATACAATTCAAAAATTAAACCTTTGTAATTTTTTACGATATAAGTCAAAAGATTTTGTTAAGAAATAATAAAGGTCAATCGCAAAATTTAATCCTAGGATTTCTTTTATTGATCTGCTTGAGTTAATTTTAAAAATCCTATTTTTAGACAATAATCGGCCCGATGAAGATTAAAAAAAAAATCTCCATCAAGGTTTCTAACTTAAAGATTTTTTTTTCTAAATTTTTTTTCTCCCCCCCCCCCCAAAAAAAAAAAATAAAAAATAAAAAAGATTAGTAAGTTAACAAAAAAAAAAAAATCAGAAACCATCCGGTATGAATCACAAAAGGTGTTTCTTCTCCCGTGTGAAACATTGAAGATGACCCTTAGCAGATCGAACGGTCGGATCTCGTAGAATTCACACATATTTTCGCTGAGTTGTGCTTCTTTCATTTTTTTCCCCTTAATTCTTTTTTTTTTTTTTTATTTTTCACCTTGCTTTTTTTTTCTTCCTTGTCCTTCCTTAACCTTCTTGTGGCATCAGACACACCAGACTGCGCGACTCCAGCTGCGTCTCGCTACACAAAATTTGCGAACAGGAATTACCCCATTCAAAAGAACAGCAAATTCCACAACAGGAGATGCAACAAGATTTCTTCTTTTTATTTTTCTCTCTTTTTTTTCTTTCTTTTTTTTTTGCGCAAGTGAAAGTTCTCAATTTAGATTTAGGAATTCTGAGGTTAATAGCAATATTTATAGATTTCCATTGGAAATCTTAAGGAATCTAAATCTGATTCCTTAAGAAAAAACAATTCTGTAAATAAACACCTGGCGCATTTACCTAAATCAACACTTATAGGAAATTATTTGCCTGAAATAAGAATTAAATCAAATACAACCTTCGAAAAAAATCTGATTATTCAAAAAAATATGAAAGGATGCCTTACGCAAGAATACGAACAAAATAACCTGTTCTGTGAATAAAATAAAGGATCTGTAATCAAATTTCGTTTTTTAATAGAAAATGTTCCAGTGACTGAAATGCTTTTTTGCGAAATGCAACTTTTTAGTGAAAGAAACAAAGAGTTATAAAAAAAAAGAGATTAAAACGCTACTATTAACCTAAATAATTCCTTCATTCTTTGATTAAATTCGAATGAAATTATTTGATAAGAACACTTCTTTTTATTTTAATTTCTCTATTACTAAAATTAATTTTTTTTTAAATTTCTATAAATAAAAAAATAAAATAAATAATAGAAGGGGAAGGGGAATGTACTTTGACTTGTTTTTTGTCTAAACCCTTTCTTTGAGACAAATTACCTCCTCCTATAGATTACTTTTTCCAAACTCAAGAATTTTTTTTTTGTCAAGATTAAATATATCGATGAGCTTAGAATGAGTTATGTCCAGTTAATTTCACTGGATGAAATTAATTATCTAAATATATATCATCATAATCACCATTTTCAATGTTTTTCAATCCACTGCAGGATGAAGATCTCTCTTCAACTTTTTTCCTGTTTTTTCGATCGAAAGCTTTTCTCTTCCAACTTTTAATTTCATCCACCATCTCCTTTGTGGACACTTTCTTAACCTCCTTTCATTCCTCAGAATCCAGTTTAGAATTTCTGTTGACCATCTATTATCATTACGCCTGGCTACATGGCCAGCCCAATTCCATTTGAGTGATAAAAATATCAGACACTCTATTTTGCTGCCTCACCCATACACTGTTTTTACGGTCTCGTCGTGTAATTCCAAACTTCTTTGAGTTATCTGCCGTCTCTGAATTCCTTTCCTGATCACTGTCCATGTCTCCGCTCTGTATGTTACAACTGATAATATACAATGGTTAAAATCTTTTTTCTTTAAACATAGCGGCATTGTTCATTTTATTATTATAATATTTCTGCCAAAGGCATTCCAAGGAAGTTTGATTCTACGATTAATTTCTGGCATAATGCTTTCATCCATACTAATTTATTGTCTAACATACATACAGCCACCAACCTCCTCAAATTCAGAATTACCACCTTTAATTGGTTGCCTATTAACAAATCTATTAAACATAATCTTTGTTAGGAATAAATTTAACGTGCTGGAAAATTTATAAACAAACAAAATGAGAACCAAGGTTAGCACATGAATAAATTGCCTTTCTGATCAATTATCGGAAGGAATCGGGAACGGCCGTTTCGTCCTGCATGGGACTTATCAGCCCGATCCGCCTTCCCCTATAAAAGACCCAGACAGGCAAGATACTTAAGCGGAGGTCACCGTCACACCTGGCAGTGACCCCCGAAACAAGAAAATGAACAACAATAAATGTTGTGCCAACTTGCACAACAAAAAAACCTTTTCCTAAAGAAAGATAGGATAAAAGGCTTTTTAATAAAAGGAAATTAAAATTCCTAACAAGGTGAATTAATCTAGGAATAAATTTAACGTGCTAGAAAATTCTTGTATCATCAATTGCAATTCCATAGACTCTTTAGCTAAACATCATTTGCAAACCGAAGATGGCTTAAATTGTCAACTTTAATATCGATGTCTCTTTTTTCCCAGTCTAATTTTTTGAACACTTGCTGAAGTGCTGTAAATGGTTTAGGACAGTGGTTCCCAAACTTTTTCAGCTGGCGACCCATCTTTCCTTATTGGAATACCTCCACATATATAGGAATAGAAGAATATAGAATAAAACCATATTTGTATCGTATCCCTTCCTTCTAAATGATCGATTTTCGATTTTTCTGATCTTTTCTGATGGTTTATTCGATGGTTTCTGATAGTTGTAGGATCAAGTCGCGACCCACTAGTGGGTCGCCACCCACCGGTTGGGAAACGCTGGTTTAGGAGATATGACATCCCCCGCCTCTCGAGTTTATTTTTAACGAAATTACACTGAACTTTAAAAATCAAACGGATTTTTAAAGTTGACATGTTAAAATAAAGTTTGAAAAAGCAAAAATATATATATCACTACTCTGCCATTTATTTTAAAGATTTTGTTATTTACCTTACTTTTTTTTTTTTTTTTTTTTTTTTTAGGTGATATGGTCTCTCCTATCTGATAACTTTTACTATCCTGATTTTTTTTTCTTACTTTTTTTCTTTAACAAAAGGCTTTTACCACAGCATTTTATAAAGACTCAGTTCATATCTACAGATTTAAACAAGAATGTTAGAATATTCTTATATTTGTAGGCTTTACAACTTTTTAAGGACTTTTTATAGCTTTACAGTATGCTAAGTGTACTCATTTCCAATGAAAATCAAGAAAACTGCTCTTTTGTTTTTTTTTAAGTCTTCTGATACTTGTACAAAACTGGACTAATATTCCAGTTTTGTCCGTCCGTCTGTGGACAAGTAAAGTTTAAAATATCATTAAATTATCATTAATCACAACAATCACAATAATCGCAACAATTGCGTGTTTTGCATTCGCAACAATCACATGTATAATACAGCTCAGCACCAATCACAATAATCGCAACAATTGCGCCTTTTGCATTCGCAGCAATCACATTTATACTAATAAGGAAATTAAAGCAGTAATTCAGCATAAACAAAATGACAAAATGAAGTTCTAGAATAACTAGGGAACATTATCGCAGTTTCAGGTTAGATATGGAGTAATGAAATTCTGAGGAGTAATGAAATTTTCAGGTGTTATGGCTTAAGTTTGAGATAGCATTATAATATTTTCTTATCACTACCTTGTTTTAATTTGATAAAACAAAGCCTGTTTTGATGGTCATTCTTAGATTGTTTATTTTTTTGGAGGAGCTTCCGGAGAAGAGGAATCGATGCTACTACTGCAGTATCTTTCAGATAGGCTACTTATAGAAATTTGGATACTGAAATCCTTAAATAAATCGTAAATTAAGTTAATATTGACAGAATGCCTTTTACTTTTTAATTATTTAAATTCTATTTAAGAATTATCAAATATAAAAATCAACAAAACTAAAATTAAAGTAAATATATATTAAAGTTAAAAAACCGTTACATGTTTCGGCCAAACCTTACAAAGGCCTTCCTCGGACGGAGAATGAAGGAGCAATAAAGTTGTCGTTGTAAAGATATTGTCAATAATAAACAACTAAATCATTAACATTCAAATCAAATAAACATCTTATTAAAGCCGATAGATCATCAAGAGGAAAAAATTTAAAATAGCAAACCATACTCCAGTATATTATCACTAGATATTCTTCAAAATCCAACATGATTCATGATTATCTATCTGCTTAATAATGTTTGTGTAACAAAATTAAAGCCGACGCACTTGTAGATAATTAAGAAACTTATTTTAATAATACATATTAAGAATACATGACAGTTTCTAATGCATATTGGGAGCATCCTTCTTCAAATGAGGAAACACAAATTAAATTACATGCATATATAAAGAATTAAACTCCCATCATGCCTCATGGAAAGTTCCAGACTTCTTGAATCTTCTTTTGACGTAATTGATAATGTGTAATAATGGTAATAATGTGTTTATTTGATTTGTACCTAAATGGTTTAGTTTATTATCGATAATGCCTTTATAGCGACGGCCGTATTATTGCCCCTTCATTCTCCATCTGAGGAAGGCCTTTGTAAGGTTTGGCCATATAAGTTATAGTTTTTTTTGAAAGTTAATATAGGTTAATAATATAGGTTAATATATAAAGTTATTTATATTAACTTAATTCTGTTGAGCTTTATGTTTGATACATACTCGTTTACACACTTTAATTTGTTGATTATTATCTATGTACGAAACTTTGAAATTAAGCTTAATAATAACTCTTTGTTAGCAAAATCAGAAGTTTAAGGAAATCAAACCAGTTATTAAAAAAAATATTCTTAACTAAATTTGAAATAAAAATTTATCATTTATTTAAGAATTTAAGAAAATAAAAAACAAGAATCAAATGTGGAATTCAAATCCTTGGATAGCACTCAGGCTACCTCAAAAGGTATTTGACCACAAAGAAAAGAAAAGAAAAAAAAAATAAAGAAATAAATAACAAACCCTCTAATGGGTTAAAGAAAAGCCATTAATTCAAATAAGAATGCCTTTTGAGCCGGGCTGACACTCTGGGACGGCCGTTTCGAGCTTGTTGGGCTCTCCTCAGCCAGATCTAATCAGCCAGTGCAAGACTCAAAAGGCGTACGAGGGGAGGTATTAAGAATACATGATGGAGATAGTGACCCCTCAATAATTAAAAGTAAGAAAATAAAAAACAAGAATCAAATGTCAGTTTAAGTTTTTGAAAAATTTTAAAAGTTTAAGCTACTTTTCTGAGCAAAGAAAATATTTATTGCAAAATTAACAAAAAATTAAGTCTTGGTTAGAATTATTTTAAAAAATGAAAATTATCAATTTGAAATTAGACATTTAACATTGTGCAAAGCTTAATCGTTTCGTGTTTATTTTATAAATAAAATTCTTTTAAGAAAAAGCTCTTTTAGATTTTAGAAATTTAAAAATGAGAACCGAAATAAAACAGTTTGTTTGAAGAAAATTGTGCAACTGTAAATAGTTATTAGAGTTTTCAATTGGTTTTCTACTGATAAAAGAATTCGAGAAGCAATTTACAACACCATAGAAGCTGTATAGTAGTTCAGTATTGATATTTTTCAACCAGAACATTTCCACAACGTTTTTCTTAATCTTTCCGGAGCTTAATTATCAATAGGATCATATTGAAAGAGGCAAAGAAAACGAATGCAAGGTAGATTCTGAAGTATCTTAGATGTTTCTTGTTTTCTAAGGAAACAATAGCTGTCTTAAAATAGTTAGAGAATAAAAGAAATGTTTAGTGTAGATACTGAGCTATATAATGAAGGATTTAGAGACAATAGTCAACAATAAAAAAAAATAAAAATAGAAAGAGACAAGTCTAATTTTTGGAAAATAAATGTAATTTATTGTTTGCCCTAATTATGAGCGATTCAGATAATTAGAATTTTATTTATCTTATATGATAACAAGATAATAAAGTCCGTTTTTTTTTCCCTCGTGTCAGTCTCATGGCAGGCAGTCGCTTTGACCACAAGGCTGCGCCTGAAGACAAATAATAAAAATCTTAGTCTTCTATACAAATTTTTCTACAATTTTTATTGTTAATATTTAATAAGCATTTATCTACAATAATTTCTTACAACTGCAATTACTGTAAATGCAGTTTGTGGTAAGAAAACCTGAAACATCATTATATTTCGAAATATCTCCCAAAAAAGTATTGGCATAATGTTAAAGCATTTTTATCTTAAACTTTTTTTTAAAGTTGTAAAATGATGTGTAAATTTTTGATAAAGGATTTTGAAAGTTATTACTTTTTTCTTCCTTATTTAATAATTTAAAAAAAAATCTAATTAAAAGAAAACTATTTAAAATCAGAATTAGAAATGTTTAATAATTTTTATTTTAGGAATAAGAAAGAATAAGTCACTTAATTACTGAAAATTGTTGTTTTTACAGCCAATTTTTTTTTTTTTACCTTTCAAACTTAATTTTAAAAAAAAGCTTAATCATGTCGCTACTTAAATGAATAAAGCTTTCGAGTACCTGTCCGGGCTTATCTGTTCTATATCTTTATTTGCTGTGCTGTCATGCTTGGGTAAAACCCATCCGTCCGCCATTATTGCAGTAATGGTATATAAGTCTAGGTTGAGCCCTCTCAGGTCACCCGAGTCAATTACATTCTGAGCGAAAGAAAAACTTGATTAAGAAACACCTTTTCATTGGCGCGGCACGGAGACGCTTAAAGCAGAATGTATAAGACATTACATAGAGAGAGAATCTAATTTTTTATACAATTATTTGTTCAGACTGGTTGTGAGGAAGCGATGCAAAACAATATATTAAGAAGATTCGTTTATCCAATACTTTCACGAAGGCAGTCAGAAGAAATGAGAGGATGGCACGACTTCTGCCGTTGCTAACGCGACCAGCGATGACTACCCGGTCGTTAATATAGGGACTCAATCGGAAAATTAACCCAGTAAATTATAAGCCTAAGCCATAATGGAAGGTAACAGCCGGACACAAAAATTTTTACGCACCCTAGTGGGGCAACCAACGTAAGATAGTGTTTTCATGTTGGCAAAGGAGAAATTGGTCCTGTAATTATGTTTATGGTTGTCTCCGCCCTCACAATAAAGGTGAAGAGTTGTTTATTCATGATGGCCATGAAATGATGAAAGATAATCTCCCAGATGCAGAGAAAGGACTTTGGAATTAACGATTGACTGCGTGCATAGTTAATTAGCAGATAAGTGATTTCAAACGTAGATTTGTACTCTAGAAAATTATGAGTTTCGAAAAATAAATATGGTCCAAAGATCCTGTTTTTTATTTTACTACAAGATTATGTTTTTAGAAGTTGTAATGTCTATTTACTTTATTTTCACTAGTTCTTAATTTAATACTTAATCTAAGTTTAAATTTAACTATCTAACTAAAGGAAGAACTAGTGAAATCGAGAAATCTTAAAATGTAATCATTTTTCCCATTTTTTTTTTTTTTTTCATCAAAACTACTAACGTACCGGTACAAAACAAAAATGTCGAAAGATACAACAGAAATTGTACAAATTCGGTTGCTACCCGGAGATTTATCAAATGGGCATTGCCAAACCATAGGTCGTTCCTGCGTGTCTATCATGGAATTTTTACAGTTACTTTTTTATTTTAATAAATATGAATTAACCATAAAAAGATAAAGAACAAAAATGTACATTAAGGAAAAAAAAACACAACAAAAAAACTAACTTCTAGAGCCCAGATTAAAAACCTCTGCCTTGGACAATATTAACTGGCAGTTTAAAGCTTAAAAGAATATTAAAATTGTGTAAAAAAAAAACTTACGTAATTCCTAAGGTTCACTAAATTTAATTAGATCGTACATATGCAAAACAAAAGCATTTTTATTTAGTGTTTTTTTTTAATAATCAATAATTGATTATTATTACATTTAGATTGAATTTCACTGACCTTTTCTTTATTTCTCTAATGATATTATCTCCTTCGTTAATCAAATATAGCTTAGATTAAAGAGATTCTATGTAATTTCGTAAGGGATCTTTTTATGCAGAATACTGTCAGTGTTGATTAAAGAAGCCCTACTGTCCGAAGAACGAAGTTACAAGGGTTTCTTCAATTTAATAAGATGCTTCTAATCGTTTCTGTTATTTGATGTTCATTCAAGTTTGAATTATAATACGCCTGACGATAGAGTTTAATCTTTACATGTAATTCTAGGCATTTATACTGAAATTCTCAATTTAAAAAATACAACAACAAAAGACTGAAAAATCTTAAAGGTGTGTAGGCTAATGTCTTTTCTAAAGAACGATAAATGTTTGGAAGTTAATTGGTTCAATTAATTTTGGAAAGTATATTTTTTTTATTTTCAAAATATCATTTCATTCTTACAATTTTTTGATTTTGCTAATAATTTCTTCCTTATCTGATTTTTTTTTCTAATCTTCATATCGAAAAAGAGTTGTTAAGAGTAATTCTGACTTGGATGTCGAGATTGACTGACATTGTTTTCTGCATTCCTAACTTGCTTCCCTAGTAAGCCTTGCTTCTTTTTCATAAAGATTTAGAATTCTTCAAAAGTGAGGACAAGGAAGGCACATAAAAAAAAAGAAAAGGATTCGCACCCTGAGCCACCGACAACGGGAATCTTCCTGGACCGTTTCGTCTTTGTTAGGACTCGTCAGCCAGATTTACCCTCGATGATAGGCTCACAAAGGCGCGAAAGATTAAAGATCAGCTCGCGCTCCCGGAAGTGGACCTACGAAACAATCAACAATAAAAAATACACAATAAACCAAAAAACTTTGAATCCTTGGCCTGCAGACAGCATTCAGAAGATTATACTCGTATTTTTATTCAAAAGAATAGACTAGTTTGAAAAATCTCTAATTTAAATATCTGTTCTAATAAATAAGAATGCCACTGTGGGAAAACTTTCTTTATAATTCCGTAATTCAGTATTCAGGAAATAGACTGTTTTAGCCGGAAATTAAGGTCGATCAACAAAATACCACCTGTACTTTATTAACTATTGTTGATCAAATCTTAGAAAATCTAATCAAGCCTTTCCAATCTAATCACACTTAAATAGTAAACTGAATGAGATTTAAAACCATGCAAAATATTATAAGTTATATAGACTTACGAAGCTGCTTTTAAATATATGTAGAAGTGCGAGATCACATTTGTAATAATTTATAACAAAGCACTTCATACCATTCAAAAAAAAACCCCACAAAACACTGCATTTTCTCACGCAAGATCTCAAAAGTCTAGGTTGCTTGCGCCGAAAACTGTCCCTGATTATTTTCGGACCTTCTAAACAGTTAAATAAAGCATTTAACGGGCTGTGCAAATTGATTAAAAAAGAGGAAACAAGAACTAAATCAGCACATGAATAAATTAAAATTGCCTTTCTGTTTCAATTATAGGGAGGAGGTGGGAACAGCTGTTTCATCCTGCTACGAACTCATCAGCCCAACCCCGCCTCCCTGATAAAAGAACCAGAAAGGCAAGATCATCATATGAAGGTCACAGCCACACCTGGCAGTGACCCCCGAAAACAAGGAAGGCAACAAAATAAAATTTGAATTTATTTTAATTTTAATTTTAATTTTAATTTATTCATGTGCTGATTTAGTTCTTCTTTCCCCTTTTTTAATCAATTTTCACAGCACATTAAATGCTTTATTTAGCTTAATTAGCTTTTTTGAACCTTTAGTTCTTATATTTTAATGCCTTTTTGCCTACTAGTTGTAGGAAAAGGCTCTTTTGTTTGTGTTAAACAATACAACATTTATTTTGTTGCCTTTCTTGTTTTCGGGGTCACTGCCAGGTGTGGCTGTGACCTTCATATGATGAGCTTGCCTTTCTGGTTCTTTTATCAGGGAAGCGGGGTTGGACTGATGAGTCCGTAGCAGGACGAAACAGCTGTTCCCAACTCCTCCCTTTAATTGAAACAGAAAGACAATTTATTCATGTGCTGATTTAGTTCTTGTTTCCCCATTTCTAAACAGTATCTCATAATGAATCTTTAAATGGCATGAACAATTAGGCTAAACAGTAAAAGAAAACTCTTGAACTTTGAACTCTGATGTAGATTAGTGTCATGTAAGAAGGAGAAGGTGGGGGAGGAGGAGATTGGTAGTGTTGTAACCTCTTCCCCCATTGGATCTGAAAATGGAAAACATTTAGGGTTTTGGATCAGTTTTGTTTTTTGGTTGGAATGTTCATTGCTTTATTTGAAACCCCCCATCCCTCTCCTTTTTTTACTGGATTGGACATGATCGTTTTTTCTTCATAGGTTGAATGGCTATTTTCATCATAATTCCAAGATCCTGAGTATATCATCAAAATGATCACCAAAATGAACAATCGACGCATTGAGTACAATACAAAATAAAATAATCTCCAAACACTAAAATCTAATCAGGATTAGATAATATCACAAAGATCTTAAGTAGATCCGTACGATTAGTTTTTGAAGGTGCTGAAGAACATACTTTCTGTTCCTTAAGTTAACATACTTTTGGTTCTTAATATAAGCAAAAAACAAAACAAAAATAAATAAAAAATAAATGATTAAAACATAAAAATCAAGGTAATACACCAAGATTCTTCAATGAGAAAGTTTATGTCAATTAATATATTATTCTTTAACTAATAAGGGACAGCATTCTGATTCTATTGCATCCAAAAAAAGGTCATCAGAAAGCAAATTCTGAGCGTGTTTAGACATTGTGACTAAAACTAAATATGAACTCTGTAGAAAATTGCATTGTTATTTGAATATTCTGTCCAGAAGATTTTTAAGTAGGCTGATATCGTACTACAATAGAACCTCGGTAATCCGAGCCCCGGTAATCCGAGATTCCGTGTAATCCGAGGTGAGGCTGAGTCCAAGGTCACGCAGGGCGGCCAGTCAGTATCAGTCTGTTTGCTATTGTAATCGGTTCGTTCGACAGTTTTTTAAAGTTGTAAATGCTTATAAAGAATCTTTTCATGTAACCAGATAACATTGTTAATGTATCTGTAACTTTAATATCTATTATAAATTAAATTTGATTCGTTTTAGTTGAAAAATCCTAGTTTTTTTTCTTTTTTCCGTGTAATCCGAGGTACCATTAGCCCCAGTTACCTCGGATTACTGGGGTTCTACTGTACACCCTTAAGATCACAAATACAGATATTCGCGAATGGCAGACATCCGTGTTACACTTAAATATCAATAAAAAAATAAATAAAAAGTTCAAATGTATTGTTATGTTTCCTTAAAATACGAATATAGTTCATTCAAATGTATACTACCTACTACATGATAATCGGAGAGGATTTGACTTTTAGCGTTCAAGGATTCACTCAACTTTCTGTCAAACGGGCACCATTCTGTTTCTGGAGATAGTCGGTGAGTCTTCCCTGCGAATCTCTGGGACCTGAACCTTCGGACTCCGTAGAACCTTCGTACGCTGTTGATAGAATCCTGTAGAGAACTGAGATAAGAAATGAAATAAAATGTGTATTTTATATTCGTATGTCGTCTGCATGATTTTTTTAAAAAAAATAAATAAAATCTATTACTGGATGGAGAAAGTATAATCTTAATAAACAAATTGTAATTTATTATTTTTTAAGAATAAATAAAAATTAGATTAATTCTTGCATTGTGAATTGTAATGTAGATGTTTCATGACAGTAACTTACATCCAAAAGAACTGGATTTAGCTGTTTCTCATATTTATTTCAAAGTATTGATATTAAACTGAATATCTATTCAAAAAATTGTTAAGGCACAAGATTGTATTCCTAATTACAGTGCTTACAAAATATAAATTTCCTTAACAGGCAACACGTAAATTATTAAAAACCGAAAATACAAAAAAAAGGTTGGGCTAATGTGAGGATGAATGTTCCATATCTTCAAGATTTAAAGGGGGGAGGGTTTAGTCTCATGAGGTGGGGAATTTTATTTTTGCTAATGTCTCAGTGGGCGTAGGAATAGTTCCGATACGGCTTCGGAATAGAACCTGTCGACCTGGGTTGGCGGCAACCGCTGGGATAATCTTCCGATTAGCATGCCACCTCCCACAAACTGGGTTTGAACCGAGCATTTCAAGAGGTCAGAGGTCGGCCCAAAGCATCAAACCACCCAACTCGTATTGGATTCTTAGTGAAACAGAACTAGCGCAAACCATCCCCAAAACGAATTTCAGTGAAAATAGCAGTCATTTCTAAGCACCGCCTAGATATCAAAAGAAATGAAGAAGCCGATCCAATATTCATAAAAAACGAAATTCATTTGCTCCCTCCCAAGAAGACAAAAACCGCTACGGAATGATTTATTCCATTTAACATGAAAAGATTATTAAAAGCCAAACGCAGCAAATCTCAGAAGCCACATTTAATTTTCATCTGCTGAACATGTATATGCTTATGTCTTCAAAACGAACCAATAATAATGGAATTCAAAAATTTCAAGTAATTGTCTGTAATATAAAAGAATATTTATTATTTTTGTTTGATACTTAATAATGGATAAGCAGTAAAGATCACTTAAATTTCAAATATTCAAAATATTCTCAAAGCTTTCATTTACAAATTTTAATCACAACCAAATTAGTTGGAGCGCTAGAAAGATCCAAATATTCTTCCAAAGACAGTGATAATAAATTAAGTATTTTACAAAAAATGCATTTATTGATAGTGATAACTAAATATTTAGAGATTAGTTATTTCCAGCCCATATCGGTTCAATCCATCAAAATCAACAATAACATCCAAATTTAGATTTGGTAACTCTTTACTCTTTATTTATCATTACAATTTCTAACCTAATTATTTAATTATCGCTTGAAAGACAATTTACATAAACAGATTATTTGCCCCTCGTTTCCTAAGTCGATTTGCAATTAATTGTTTGTTATAACCTACATAAATCTTTAAAAGGTTAGTTTTTTAGGATCATACTTTGTGAGTTATCATACAATATCCTTTTAAAACTTTTTATTCCAATTCTTATTTATCTACCGATGCCTCTTTTTTACAGATGTTACAAGTGTTACAAGCATTGAACCAAATCTAACACATCTTCTGATATCTATCTACAGCGCTATGTAAAAAGAAAATGATAGTTATGTTCTAAAAAATTTTTAATACATAATCTATTCTTATATACATTAATCAACTCCTTTTTTTTAGCTTTTTTTCCTACATCAATTCTTACATATTGTCATTTTTCTTTTACCTGTAGGGTTAGGCCGACATGTCCGCCGGATGTCATTTTTTTTTTCCTGTCACAATAGTTTACATGGAAAATAAACATCAATGCTGTTTCAACAAAGTTTAAATTCGATTTCTCGAATAAATTCATTAATTTAGCCGGATAAGTGCTGGCATTAAAGCTTTAGTTTGAAAGCACCTGCAAACTGAATTAATCAGCTTTAAATTGAGTGGTTGTTTATTGCTGGTGAGTTGACGGTGAAAAATGTCCAGAATATTTCCAGAGGCAGAAGCTCCTGCTGAACAGGAAAGAGGGTTCCCTAATCACCTGGTAAGAAGACAAATTCGATGTCATATTCACAGTCCCAGGTGTAACCATATCTCAGCACAACTTCAAATACTGCATTGCCTCCCGCGACACCAACTACAAATTTAAATTATTGTTAATGTCATCGTATGCAGTCACTATAATAGAAGGGTAGTGGAAGCAAAAATACAGTTTTAATAGCACGCAATGGATGATATCGTCTTGCGATAAAAATTTTCTTAACAATTTTTTGATGATGATTTTAATCTGAAATTATTAATCAATAACTATGTGTTTATGTGAGATTAAACAATTTTGTACCAAACCTTTACTTAATATTGTTTTATTCGCAATTTAGCTGTTAATATACATCATTCCAGCGATCTCTTTTAAATGATTTATTAGGAGAAAAAAAAATAGCATTTAGCATGTAGACATAAAAAAATTACAAAGAAAGAAATGCCTTTTGCTTTCTCAATGTATTTTTGGTAATTTATATTGATTCTAAAACAAATGTTCCATCTCCTTTTTTTTTTTTTTTTCACTAAATGATCCTATAAAAAAATCTTATAGGAAAAGTAGTAATTTAATACGAATTAGAAAAAGCTATCCTAAAATTACAGTCCTTTCTTAAAAAAAAAAAGTATTTAAAATACAATTCTTGGGGGTTTAACGTGCATTAACTGTAATATGAAAACGGGAAGAAAACTCGAGAATGCACAAATTCGTTAAGTTCGTTTTGCTTTTAACGCATTGAGCCATCATCGACAGCAATCTGGGACAGCTGTTTCGTCCTTATTAGGACTCATCAGCCAGATTTAGCTTCGATGATAGAGCCCGGAGTGCGTGAGTACCTATGATTCCTTCTCCCGTTCTCGGAAGTGGGACCCGATAGAAAGCAAACGATGAAAGAAAATTCGCTGACACAAGTTTGCTTTCATCGTTTGCTTTCTACCGGATCCCACTTCCGGGAGCGGGAGAGGGAACCACAGGTACTCATGCACTCCGGGCTTGATCATCGAAGCTAAATCTGGCTGATGAATCCTAATAAGGACGAAACAGCTGTCCTAGATGGCTCAATGCGTGAAAGCAAAACGAACTTAACGAATTTGTGTATTCTCATGTATCATGTGACGACAAAGGAAGAGTACCTTCGCAGCATGTCATGAAATTATTTATTATTTATATCTCTATTGTTTTTGTGTGTTTGGTCCTTTGTATTAGTTTTATCTTAAGATGACAGCTTTTGATAATTTCAAAATCTTTGACCATGACATTGTTATACAGTATATAGCTAAGACAGCTTGTGTTCGATCATTTTATCTAAAATTTGTTTCGGACTAATTTTATTTGAAGAAAAAAACACAACTTTGTCATTACTGTACATTTCACTAACTTCGCAAAATCAAATTATGTTTCTCACTTTACGGACACTAACAGGAATTCATATACCAAACTTGAATTATTTTTTTCCCTAACAGGTTTAATTAAAGAACAAAATAAGAAGCGTTTTAACACTGGCAAAATGTTTAATTTTATTGTACATTTTAGAAGTATAATTATAGTCCGTTCTATGGATCGTCCCTGAGCTAAAACATTATTAACAATTCATATTCTGTAAGCATGTGGTAAAAATTAAAAATAACATACATCACTTTTATAAAAAGGTTTGTCTTAAGGGATCTTAAAAAAAAATGTACTTTAACTATAATCACCAAAATCTAGCAGTAAGACTAAACTTTTAATTATGAAATTTGATGTAAATCATTGCATTATTATTTTTTTACTTATTTAAGATCATCATATTTTGGCCCTTATTTAAAGAAGAACCATAAATGGGTTTAGAGAAACACCAAAATTTAATAAGATCTGCACAATAATTGTAAAATTTTAAATATGTTATTTTATTTATGTTATTTTTGAGTATTGAAAGACCCTTATTGTGAAATGCCTGTTAACAGAAGCTGTAAAAATCAAAATCTGATCGGGCTAGACAATAACATACAACTTTCAATCATGATCTTGAGAAAGCATTTTTTTCTTTAAAATATTAATATCTGTGTTTGGCCTTTACAGAAAATGGTTCTTAGAATGGATCTTTGCATTCCAAAATCTTTAGTGTTATTATCAATATTTGATACTGTTTAAATACGACGTTTGATGTAGATCGTATTTCTCAAGTTATGTTCATGTAATGATCCTATAGATTTCAAACTTTAATCAAATGTGGATAATAGAGTTTGATGGAGATCAGTGCATTTTACTTTAAGATATTAATGTTTCATTGCTTTGGCCCTTAGTAACAGTGGCCTTATTATGGATCGATTTATTCCAAAATCTAATAGATATAGGTATTAACATCAAACTCTTAAATATCTAGTTTAGTAGAGATAGGTTAACTATTTTTAGAGTTACCGCGACCAAAAACTTTTCAATAACAGATATCCTAATACATATACTCACGTCTAAGCCGTCTTGAAGGAAAATGAATCTAAAAATATAAAAAAATAAATAAAACTATTTTGTTTACATTTAGCATCATCTATATGTCTTGTTACTTTAAATAAATATTATTTCATTGCGAATTCGAAGTCTTTTAGGTACTAAAGAAAAACCACTTTTCCACTTTTAAACCGAGGTGCCTGCTTACTAATATGGTTAATATTCTTGAATCTGGGTTCTCATCCCGGCAAGGATGTTTACTTTCTTTCCAGTGGTTGAATTCATTTTCTACCTCCCGGCTCTCTATGTCCTTTCTGGGCTAAACAACAGACCACTGTGAGATGAATACATGTCTCATACGTAGAATAGAAGTCTGTTCTAAACTTGAGGTCAGTAGAGAATTGATTATTTAACTATTATTTTTAACTCTTTTTTTTTATAATAACCAATGTAAAAGTCTAAATAATAAACCACTTGATTAGACAATGAATTATACACATTAACTTAAGATTCAAAACAGATTAAGAAAACATTATAATTTCAGATTTGTAAGGTTTCATTTGTACCTGACGAACATCAGAAGGAAAACTGCTGTCAGATTTTCTGTCTGTCTTCCAAGGCACTATTACTGATACGATCGGTGTCGAATCCTTTAATTATTCTTAAACTACTCCTATATCTGGAAGCTTTTCTCGCTTCACTTGTTAATTATCTATAGGATAAACCTCAATTTCGTAGCACCAGTTCCATCGAAAAAGAAATTACGACGAATGGAAAAACCAGAAACCACTCGGTCTTCGCCTATTTTGTTTGTGGTAAACAGCAATAGAATATGATGTCGACCCGGAATTATGCAAATCGCCAACGCGTATGAAAGCGGACATTGCCTATAATAATAAAACTTCAACGCCTCGGTTGTGCACGAAATGCAAAGCATGAATGTATAAACTGGCATCATTTACACAGAGTCAACCTACACAGAGGGAATTAGAAAAAAAAAGAGGAAAGTTGGTTCCGAAAGGAAAAAGGTTGGTGCTGAAAGATAAGATCAGCAATTCTGCAATTGATATTTTATTTTGAAGAACTCAAAGAGTGGATCTGTGCTGTGATTATACGTATGAATATGTTATTATTATATTCTAAATACGAGTCAAATTTAATTTTATATTCAGGAAGGCACAGCTATAAATGGAAGCTGAAAAAAAAATTCGCAAATGGAGTTTGCCTAAAATGAATATGTAAATTTGAATGCAAAGAATAATTTGAAAGCTGTTGAAACTTACTCAATTTTTTTTGTAAAAGTTTCAATTTAAAAACTTTAAAAAAAATTCATCAAAACTTTTTGATCAAAAGTGCCGAGCTTCAAAAATTATGGGAGCAAAATAGTTACAGCTTATTAATTAATTAATAAACTACTAATTTTTAATTTGTGATTTTACTGTATTTTGCTGCTGATTCAAGGTCACGTTGGAGAAAGAAAAAAATATCTCCTGCAGCAGATATTTAAATCGTTTAAAAACTTTTTTTTTAAAATTATATGATATATAACTGAAATATAATAAAATGATATAAAAAAAAAGACAAGATAGTACGTATCCGTCTGTTATCTGTTTCACAGAATATACAAAATAAATAACTTACAATAATAATCATCTTCATCATAATTACCATAAATAAGGGAAATTATTCAATATTAGTTAAATAAGAGACACAGACTATAAAGCCCCCTCCACTTAAATAAGGACTTTTGTAAATACACTGCTCACAAAATTTAAAGGATATTGCGAAATAATATAATACACCCAAAAAAACAGAGGCATTTGAGTTTATTTATTAAAGAACATCATCAGAGAAGCAAATGACACGAAAATGGAAATAAACAAATGAATCCCTTTATCGGAATTGAGCAGGATGTGACACATGAACAGGGATTAATAAAAAACGTGAAAAACGTGTCGCACACTGACTGTTCAGTAGGGTGTATGATTACGTGAGACTGCTACAACACACTGACAGCGATGAGACATTGAGAAGATCAAATTGTACAGCAGTTCCTGTGGGATTCGCGCACAGGGCAATATCCAGCTGAGAAAGTGTTATAGAAAGTGATTGGTGACTGGCAGCACGTCTTCTTAGTGCATCCCAAGAGTGTTCGATGGGATTCAGATCTGGAGAACTTGAAGGCCAGTCCATGCGCTCGATTCCAGCCTCTTTGCAGCATGTTGTTGACGAGATGCGCATGGTGGGGACGTGCATTATCGTCCATAAAAAGAAAGTTGATCTCAACTGCTCCAGCGTAGGGTACCACTATAGGCTGTAGAATTTCATCGCTACAGCATTGACCGTTCCATTTCAAATAACATGGAAGTCGGTACGACCATCAATGCTTCTGCCACTGTCATCTGTGTCTGGCCAGCTTCAAGACGCCCTATGACTCTCCATGCTTCAGATTCGTGGAAATCACGTTGCAGGGGCATTTTCAGGTGACACTCAATAATTCTCCACTTGTTGATCCAGGAAAGTGGAGATAACCCAGCAGCGCCAGCTTCTTTATGCAGGGTTGTGGGAAAACATGTAAATTAACGTTTTGCATCACATTGCATATTCAGACAACTTCCATTTTCATGTCATTTGCTTCTCTGATGATATTCTTTAATAAATAAACTCAAATAGGCCTACCTCTGTTTTTTGGTGTATTATATTCATTTCGCAATATCCCCTAAATTTTGTGAGCAGTCTACATTTAGAAGAATGAGTATCTAATCAGATCTAGACGTCAGAACTTCTTCAATGTGATGGTGTTTCTTTGCATTAATTATTGAATCTTGAGCATTAATTAGTTTTAAGTAATCTTGAGTTAATTACAAATTTAGTATTTTCGTTTCTAAATGAAAATGGTCCATATATTGGATCTACAATCCAGAAAAATCTAATCGTGTTTCGATATAATATCAAATTCTTCAGTATTAAGTCTGATGTTGATCATTGCTTTATTTCCGTTTCAATGTTTTGACTCTTATGTAAAATGGCTAAAAATAACAAAATCTAATACGACAATAAGACTATTCGATTAAGTAAAAAGCTTCATATTACACTTTCATCAAAGTATAATATATGAAATTTTTTACTTCTATATAATAAGTTTTCATCTTCCTAACGAAAATAAGGAATCTCATATTAATTTGTTTTTTTGTTTTTTTTGTTTTTTTTGTTTTTTTCCCAATCACATATCGTTTGCCCGGACTAAATATAATACGTATCTTCACAATTTAAAATGTGGTCTCAAGCAGTGGACATGATTTTCGTATTCAGAAGATAATCGAAAATAAAACATTGAAGATACAAATAAGTTTTTCCTAATATTTTTTCTATTAAAAAAGAACGTAATGTAGATTTACAAAATATACGTTTTTAGTTAAACTATTACAAATAACGATATTTCTTTAGTAGTGTTATTTTTAACATCTTTGGTTTATACAATGATTAAGTGCATATGTTTGAATTTTAATTTGTGTTTGAAATTTGAAAGAATAACGTAATCTTGGTTAATTTTTTTTATTTAGGGGAGATTCTTTATCTGTGATTTTGTTGTTATTAACTTTCTGATTTTGGCATTAATTTTATTAGTCTGTAAAGCGAAGCATGATTAACACAGGAGCTTATATTTACTTGTTGATTTCTTTAAAATATAACTTTTTCATTTAGCTTTTTTATAAAAAAGATTTATGTAATTTTTATAAAAAAGATTTATTTCTTTTCAAATTTGTTTTGAAGGTAGATTAATTCCTACTTTTGTTTTAAATCTTTTGGATTTAAAGTGAAGTTCTGTCACTGTTATTTTTCAGCTTATTTGTACATATTTTTTCTTTCAGACATCTGATAATAACATCTTTGCATATCGAATTGTACTTCTATCAATAAATAACTATAGTCCTTCCTTTTTCTATGAAAGTATGGAATGGAGGTGAACACTGCTGTTTGTTCCTTGAGTTTGTGCATTTAAATTCTAATTGTTGTTTGAATGTTGCTTTATAATTTCTCGCAAATGTGCAAATGACCCTGAGTTATTTTATTATATACATGGAGAACTTAGAAAGTCCAAAAGACATACGCTCCCTACTCTAGATGAAAAGGCCTAGAACTATATTTTGATTGTAAAGTGGGAGATTGCTACTGTCCTACTTCAAGTAACTTAAGAGTGTGGCTAAAAGGTGAACGATCATTAAGAACATTTGCAATACTTATGGAAAGGGGGGAACGGAAAGATTACGTTACTGACTATTATTATTTTTTTAATTTTTGCTCTACAAAATCAAAGTATGCATTCTGAATTATTTTTTTTTTATGACAGTTCAAACGAGAATAAGCTTACGTAATTATGTTTTATGACGAAAATACAGTAGAGACGAGAAGAAAATAAAGCTTTATTTTAAAACGAAATCTCCCAGTCCCGATGTATTCATTTAACTGAGCTTGCGTTGATGAGAGGACAAGTCAGTGAGAATCCAGTTTTTCTGCTATCCACGTTATCTGAACTTCATCTGATAAAACTAGAAAAGCTGAATGAGCTGAACAACTTATTATAGTCCTCAAAATGAAAGATGACCGGCGGAAGTTTGAACTGCGCAGCCCTTCCGGTAGCTGATCAATTATGTTTTCCTGTCACAATGGACGCCCGTCGTCTGTTTTCACTGAGAAAGACATGTTGATAACGCCAAATTAAAACTTCTCTCGACTATTTACCATTATTTCAATACCAGTTGCTAACAATAAGTATTTATATAAATAAATAAATATATATTATTTATAAATACAATGCTGTTTTGCAAAGTAACAAGCCTTTACCGTAATGGCGACGTCCTGTGATAAACTCATACGGAAGTGCCTGACCAGAGTAATCGATGATACATGCGCAGATCTCACAAAAACAGGGCGGCCATCATTCATTTTTTTTACTATAACAACTCTCCCAATCATAGGTAGATTTGTTGAGTACAGACTGCAAGGGTGGAATCTTTTAGATAAAAATTTCAAAATAACTTCTAATTTTAGAAATATTTCAGGTTGTTGAAATGTGTTTTTCTTCTAGGATAGTGACATAGATGGTTTCTTTGAGGCATTGGGATAGCCATACATATCCGGAAGCCTGATATTTTTATTGATTCTTCGATACTGAAAGTTAAAGTATGGTTTTGGGCTAGCGGAGCTAAGGTTCCCAGCCATTCCTTACCAACCGGAGTAAGTTGAGGGTGGACGGTCAGCCCTACGCCCGCGCGCCTCCGGTAAAGAAATCCCAAATCCATTCTATGGATGGCTGAGTGGATCATAGAATTCGTCTGGAAGATTAGCGCGGAAAAATCCACAACTATATTACTATAATTCAAAAAAGCCGAAAAGAAATATAATGTAAGATCCCGTCCTTGAAACTACATTAAGTGACAAATAAGAGAGCATGGATTATATGAAAATTTTGTTCTTCAACTTTCTTTGGAATTACAAATTTCAGAACAATAAAGAAATTGTCCCTGAAACGTTGAAAGTGTAGATATGTTTAGATGCAAGTCATTAAACTATTTTCCTGGACTTATATGGGCTTTTTTCCAGAAAGTCTAGGACTATTAGAATGAGATAAGGATAGAGAAAGACAATATATATATATATAACCATAGTGTAGGGGAGAGTAATAAATGCAGTCTTAATAGCACACAAAAATTATGTTGCATAGTGAACCAAGGTACAATTTGCTCGTGTATCTCAGGATAATCATCCTAAACCTTGAACCACACTTAAAAAGAAAGATTAAATGGAAAAACAAAGTATAGGCGGATACTTTATGAATTCGTAACTATTGATTGACATTTTTCTCTTTCGAAATATTTTTGTGTGGGACATCGGAATGAATCGCCTCAAGGAGATTTTTAATGCATTAAAAGTGGTCCCCTTTCTTCCCAATTTCTACTAGGCATTGTCTTCCATGATATCGACCAGTAAATAGTGTAACCTCTTGTATAATGAATGGTCCAAGGTACAAGAAGCAGTTGTGGCCCGAGGTACATGAGTGTTATATTTCAACAAATATGGCTGCTGCACATTACCATTCAACAAAATTACAAAGTTTCATCACCATTATACTCATCAAATAACGGGGACTCCAAAGAATTTACAGTAAAAAACCCTTGTGTGCGAGTTGAAAATAAACTTACATTCAATCGGGGGCGAAAAATTCACTTTCAACTCGTAAAAACAACTTTTTGGTTCATCACAAGTAATCCTTTCAAATTCACATCCAATCGCAGGCTGGTGTTCAATTATGCCATTGAGAAGGGCATAGGGATAGTTCACTAGATCCCAGCATGTTTCATATATTCAAATTGGTCCAAGGTATAACAGTCTCCCCTATTTGCTAACTATTGTTCTTCATGATTACAGAAACCCAGAAAATGTCTAGAAGACACCAAAAACGACATTTAAATTTTTTTTAAGTAACATTGCTCCAATAAATTAAATGGTAAAATATGTGATGATTTTGAAATGTAAAAGTTCTTGTTAAATTGTCTGTTAAATTGCTTTGAAACGATAAGTAGGACATTTCGCGTTCCATGGTCAATTTGCTAACTATGAAGTTCTCTAAAATCCCATAATCTTACTCAATGGCAGCAAAATTTTTTTAATATTTTGTGCAAATGTGTAATGCAATTTGGTCTTAGGAACTTCTAATATCCGAAATTAGGCTATTTTTTTTATGTTCTGAAATATTAATTTTGATAGTTATTGACTGACCATCAGAAACACTGAAGTATCGAGAGGGGTGGGGAGTTGGTAGGATATAGAACCTTTCCCAATTGCATCCGAAAATGGATGAAATCTAGATTTTTGAACTGATTTTTTTTGGTTGAAAAGTTCATTTGTACATCTGTAATCTTTCCCCCTCCAATCAGGTAGGACCTAACTTTTTTTTTTTCTGGCTGAATAACAATGTCGGCTACAAACCCTCCCATTCCATAATCGTGGTACGCCAATGATACGAAAGACTAATGCAGATATTTTTCTTCTCTTTTGTCCATTGTCTGTTTATCATGTTAAAAAGACTGAATTCCGTAAAATTTGATACGTAGCTTATTTTGGTTCAACGTAAAATGTAGGAACATTATTTTGGTCTCTATCCCTCCTATTCCTCAGAAAAGACCCCGGAAATCCCTTGTTAAAATGGCTGGACAGATTGCTTTAACATTTTATGGTCCAACTTTTAAATACGAGCACTGCTATTTTGGTCTAATCTCCCTTCACAGAGTTGAGGTTTCAGCGCTGTATTCTGTCCCATTCCGTGATGTTAACGGACATACGTACCTATAAATAGTAAATATGTATTAATACAAAGAAAAAAATTAAAAGTGTAAAATACTCTTTCCATTGTTTACCCTTAATGAATTAATAAAAGTTTGAAGTGGATAAGGTTTTCCTGTCTACTTTATACTTTTCTATATATTTTTGTCCATAAATAAATAGCTAGGTAGCCAAACTTGAGTTTGATGAAGTATTTTATATTTATCTCAGTATCACTCCTCTGTCAATGTATTTATTAACGATCAAGAAATTAAGAAAGCAACTGGAATACTACTCTCATCATTAGCTATCGCTTCCAGATTGATTTAAGAACTAAAAATTCGGAGAATTTATTTTAATTTAAAAAGATTACTTTTTCACAGCAAACGATCACAAACAGATGTTTTTCGTTGGGAGTCTAGTGAAAATACTCTTTTTTTTTTTTTTTTTTTTTTAATGCATTTCTTCATCAAAATTGCAATTTACAATAATGAAGGTAATTTAAAATGCATTTTTGTTTATTTACGTATTTCTAAATTATCGAATTACAGTTTTAGCTAATTAATGACGTAGTGAGAGTAATTTCTTTGTTTATAAAGTTAATTTGATTCGCTGCAAAATCTTTAAATGTAGCCTCTACAGTTTAATAAATAATTGAAACTGCTTCCCAAAATTTCAAAATATAATTTCTATAATGACATTTGTTTTTTAGAAAATGAATAGAGAAATTGCTCCATATTTTAGCATCTCTTGAAGTGATGCGCATATATACGAATCTATTTCATTCTTAAAAGAAGCTCAGATTGAGAGCGTCTAAACAAGGATTGGATCATTTCCCGTTTCTAAAATGGAATTTTCAGTGAGTTTCCTATCATTGCAGGATTTTATTGCCTGAACTGATTAAAAAAAAAAGAGAGAAAAGTCCTACACACCACTGGCATGTCATTGTAGTCATGTTACTTTGCAAATGTCTCGTTTTCAATTTTTGTTTACCTTCAAAACCACTCTTATGAGGAAAAAGAGATTGAAAACATGTTTGATGATAGGTTTACATAGCACGGTTTATAGCGTTCAAATGAAATTATCTAATGGTTGACATTTAATTAAATATGATTAAAGTTTGAGTTAATTATAAGTGATTTGTTAATTATACAAATCCCGATTGGTTAATTACAAAAATACCATTCGTGACTAAATCATTGATATCTCGACTACGTTTAGCTGTGAAACAAAACCGTACATTATGTTATTGCATTTCTTGTATCAATGTAGAAATGAATAAATCAATCATTATCAAAAACAGGAAATTTGAAAAAACGTAAGCATATCGTACCTTTATTAAAATGAAATTTCATAATATTCTTTAATTTCTTTCTTTTCTTTTTTTTTTTTCCTTAAAGTAGTGCAAACGCTGAAAACGAAAAGTTTGTATTTATTTTCAAATTATAAAATATGATGAATACCAACAGTACACATTTTCCACTTTCTGAAAAACTGAATCCCACCCAAAACACTTCGTGTAAAATAAGTTGCCAAGACTCACATGCTCATAATGCTTTCACTGTTAAAAAGATATGAGATCTCATGTAGAGCCAAGCCCCTAACTCTACGAGGCCTAACTCTACAAGCCCTAACTCTAAAAACCCTATATCTTGGTCAAAAAGCTTATTAGCGGATATCCGATATTAAAAATGTTTTTTTTTTTTTCTTGTTAGATATTGCTGAAATAAGACGTTTATTTCGATTATAAACTTCAGGGTTTACATTTGAAATAGCAAATAGAGTTTTGGAGTCGGAGTTGGGAGTTTTTGCCGGAGTCGGATTCGAAAGAAAAATTCCAAATGCAGGGTTATGCAAACGAGATCGGAGAAATTGAGTCAATAGTATTTTGACTCAAATTGGAATCGGAATCGTATTTTTTAAATTATTGGAATAGGAATCGGTCAAAAACTTAGCCCGATTTCAAGCACTGCTAACAACAAAAATAAATCCAAAGAAGAACGGTTGTTATGATAAAGTGTTGTTACTTGAGGAATTGGAAAAGCTGTATTTGCTTCTTTAATAAATAATTTATAGCTTGATCACTTTTTTTTTCAAAACCATTTAGAGCATATGTAAATACCATCAATTAATTTTTTTGTTCTATTCTATATTACAGCCATATATCTCACTAGTATGGCGCCCACGAGGGCTGATTGTATCGACAAATGATCATAGAGAAAGAGAAGAAGAAATACAGGGCAGAAAGGAAAAACCATGCCAATCCCTGGCTTCGAACCCAGATTCAAGCACGTCAGCAAATGTTAACCAAGTAATAATCAATCGCTTGGGCCGTTCCACTGCCGTTAATTAAGTAAAACTAAATACGGTATATGACAATAAACATGTTTGTAAAATTTTTATATCTATATTTATTTTTGTTAATATTAATTATGTTTTTTTAAAGATTTTATGGATCTTCTCGAAACGAGAAACTTCTCGAATCAGAAACTACTCAAAACCAGGAAATTAATCGTAATAAATAATTCATTTAATATTTTGTGTATTTATTTATATCACTTATAATGCATTTGGAAAAATACTTAAAAAATAGCAAAGGAAACTGTTAAAGAATAAAGGAGATTTGAATGTTTTATGCTTGTACGGTAAATAATGGTAAATACTTTTGTATTAATTATTAATTGCATTTAGTAATACTTTGTATTTTAAATCTATGATTTAAAAGATGTAAAAGATGCGATTTATTTAATTAAATATATAATGTTAAACGTTTAATATACCTGGAAAAAAAAAATCTGTGTGTGCGTCAACGTCTTATTATAGATTTTTTTTTCTTAAATTCATTTAAACTATTTAAATTTAAGGAAATAAATATAAATTAAATTAAATAACCTTTATTTACGTAAATAAACTTTAAAATAGTTTCAAGGAAGAGATACAGCGTATTTTTTTGTTTGTTTCCAATTAAATTTGCTCTTTATTTCGACTATCAGTAAGATAGTAAGACTATCAGTAAGAATTTACAATTTCTAAGGATACAACTAAAGTCAAAGCCAGGAACCCCCACAAGGGAGGTGGGGGTGGGGGTGGGGGATTCTTCAGCACCGGGATCCGGCCGTCAAAGGTACCGGGGCTGAGGTCTTCACTGAAAAAAAATATGAATTAGCCTATCACTTCTAGACTTCTTTAAATTTTATAATTAAGTCTTCATTTTATATAAACTATTTTTCTGCTTTAACTGTCTGCATAGAGATATTCTCCATTACACTGTTTGCACAGACCGATTTTTTTTTTTCTAAACTTGATTTCTAAACTATTGGGTAGAGTTGGAAAAAAAGTAGATGTGTTGTGCAAAATTAATTTACTCTAGAAATAATGCCAATAGCTGCGTGTGACATATTTAAAAGGGAGAAATATCAAATCGTGTGATGTTTTCGCGATTTTGAAATTACTAATCCTAGAAACCTAATTAGAAGAATATCAGAAGAATTCCGATCACAATAAAATTTAAGTAAAATATTTTAAATTGCTTTTCTTTTTAAGTCGATATTGGTAAAAATAAAAATTTTATTTTCTGAATATCATCTCATAGTAATTTTACATTGTAAGAGAATACATTATTTAATTTTGGGGTTTTCTTAAAGGATGGCAGCATGAATTAATAATATTGAAAAGCAATAGATTAGCAATACATTTTGTGTATAAAATAAAAAATAAACATCTGAATTCCAGTAGCAATGTTTCTCATCAGAAATGAGTAGAAATTAAAAAAAAACATAAAAAAATAAAAAGGAAAATTAAAACAAAACAAAACAAAAAGGGAATATAATTTTATGCTAAAGCATAAATTTAAGCGCGACCCAATAATAATAAAAAAATTAAAAATAAAATAATGAAAAGGAAGTATCGATACATTAATGAAAGGAAAAGTAAAAAAAAATAAAAAGTTAGGCAAATAGGAAAAACAAAAACATAAAATAAAATAAAATAAACCTGGCGGATATTGAGAAAAAAACATTAATAAATGAAAAAAAAAACCAACAACAAAACAGTAGATTACGGATTTGAAACGACAACCTCTACAAAAAAAAAAAATGTGAGTCCGAAAACTTAGCCATCAAGCTACAGCTGACAACTGAAACGAAATTGTTGCATTTCTAACATTTAAGCTAATAGCGGAAATCCAATGAAAACAATGCGAAATATCTCGAACATGGGGGAGGGGGGCATGTTGGCCTTTGAAAATGCACCATTCCTACGGTATTTGGGTCTCTGAACAACGATGGTGAAATCCGTTTGTCGATCCGACCTTCCGTTAGTTGTTAGGGGTGGACAGAAACGGACGGACAGGGCAAACGCAATAGCTACCGATTTTGGTCGCTATCACAACAGCTCCCAATTGGGTCATTAAAAATAAATAAATAAAATCATTGTTATGATTGGTCTATTAAAACCTACGACTGGATCTTCATGTTTTTCAAATGTTTTCAATTTAAAATGAGGGAAAAAAAAAACAAACAAAAAAAACAATATAATAGTGAAATTTCATTTTAAAGATATATGTTTAATAGAAAAGAACTCCGATTAGTGCCATTGCCATATTTTGGATTACCAAAATGTTAATTTGAGGTCCCAAAATAAACTGTTTTGTATCACCACAATTTTTTCACTGTTGTTCCAGCATTTATCTAGATGCCATAAATAGTGCTGCCAAGACAGGAAATGGCTCAGAAAATACTAAATTAATTATTTGAAATTTGGTCGGGTAATAGACATTTGACAGGCACATTGCGGATGTTACCAGTATTTGACATACACATAAACTTTAAGCAACTGGTGAATAAATAAAAAATGAACAAATATCTAATAATTGTAATTAGTTGTATGGCATTGATCAGATTCTATTACAATGAGCAAAATTTTCATGTCAAAATTTTGAAAACAACCGGCAATTCAAGTCAAGCGGCCATCTTGGTTCGGACGTTACAAGCATTTGACACATGGTTTTCATCAAAAAACAGGGTTCACAAATATAGTTAAAAAGGTGCTTTCTACAGCAAAACCTTCTTTAGAGCTTAAACATCTTAATAAATACTAAAAACGAATTTAAATTTGGATTAGTGATTGTTTTACAGAAGCCAATCTCTGAATGTCGGACGTTACAGATTTTGACAAAAAAGAAATTTCCCGTTTCAACATAGGCTTAAATTAAGAATTGTAGCACCCTCTGAAGCTACGAAATTTCCACAACTAAAAAAAACAATAGACAGCCCAATAAGCCTAATTTTGATCATTAAACACTGCAAAAAGTATAGTAAAAGATTGATTGTTTCGGACGTTACATTTTCACATACACAAAACTCAATTCAAGTCGGATTTTTTTAATGGAAGATGTGCGTTTTTGCAGTCGGTAAGGTATCTCTCTTTGATGGGAATTGCTGGAACTAACTTCAAACTTGATTTTACAATTTATTCCGTATCAAAAGCGCTAGTAGAAGTGGAGCTATACTAATTCAATGACAGCGTTGTTTGCTCAGTTAACATTGCGGCTGTCAAAATTAAGCACTTTTTGCTAGTTTTACAGTTAAAATTAGTCATATAAACCATTTTTATTATGGTTTTTATTGCTTTTCTTGTTTATTTGAATATTTTAAGACTAGGTAATACACGGTTTTTTTTTGTTTAGGTTGTAATAATGAAATTTGAGACTTTTAAAAAACCCAGTTTCTAAACTCCCCAGAATATGGCAATGGCACATTACTCTTCGTTGTTCTTAATTTTCCAGATCATTTTCGATGATCAGATTTAGAAACTCAAGTGCTTCTTAATAGGAATTTGGTTGGACTGGCGCCATTTGCTCCTTGTTCCGAAGTTTTCATTTATAGTGGAGTTTTTAAGATTTTAATAACTCAGAGGAAAATAAGTTCCAAATAATTTTAGTATCTTTTAATAAATAATTCTGTTTTCGACTTTAGGGTTTTTCAAATTATAATGTTCAAGAATTTTTGTTTACTTTTTAACGAAAATTAATCTTCAAAATATTTTTAATAGGAAAAATAATGTTATTCTCAACTACAAGAATATTCTATTCTATTCTGTTTGCGTACATTCAATGCGTTCGGTTCAATTCTACTTTATCTTGAGATTTGATATTAACAGTTTAATGACGGCTTTTAAACTTCGATTAGTGCTAATTATCTCGAAGAAAGCAACAAAAAAAACACAGAAGATGAAATGGTTGCTTTGTCAAAGGCGGATCTTGTATTTAGCACTAAGTTCACATTCCGTCAACGAAAAGGTAGTGGACATTTGACAAGTGAAATCAGAAAAGTCAGCAAATCAATAAAGAAGATTTACTGGTAAACCCACCTTAATTACAGATTTATTCTATTTATCATAAATCTATTTCATTTTTTTTTTTTCTTTTTCTTATCAAACGTCTCGAAGCTTCTAGGAGACGAATGAAATGCCAGGGGCGACATCACTCGGCGATGAATAGAAGTACGAGTCCAGGCGTGATGAGGAATGGTTCAGGACCGCCCCACAGCCAATCACCAATGCCGGCTTCTAGTAAATATAAAATCCAAGATATTATAAATTTCTCTTTCTTAACTCCCCTCCTTCTCCTGTCGCGGGATATTTTCAAAAACTGTTAGCGGCAGGTTTATTAGATGTCGGTCCTCCCCACCCCTGAACGCGAGCGCGATGGACTCGACCGGCCCTTGAACGGACAAGATAAAAGAGAAATCAGGCAGGAGAGAAAAAAAAATGAGAGAGAGAAAGAAGAAGAAAAGGACATTAAGTATTCGGATCAGATCTAACGCCCGCAGCAGTCGAGTTGCACCTCTGAAAATAATATTAGACACACTTAATTGTGTGTTTATCTAAAATTCAAGTCTTTCATCCCCGACCTGTTCTTAATTTGAATGTAATCTATTGAAATAGACCGCTTAGGCTTTTTTTCTTCTTCTCCTCTTCTTCATAGCCGCTGAGACATCGTCACAGACGCGACAGCTCTTCAATCAAAGTCTGCCGATGGGTGGAAAGAGGCAAGAATCCCATCATCCATAAACATGAAGCCAAGGCAGTTAAAATCGGACACACACAAGAAGATTCTGGAGATGGGGGAAAAAAAAATGATTGGTATTCACGATTCTTTTATTGATTTCCTTTATTTTACTTTATTCATATATTGTACAAACACCATAAAAAAATGTAAATGAATTAGATGTCAATTTAAGCAAAGAATGCTGCCAAAAATTAAGAAAAGATGAAAAATGGTTGGTTTGTTTTTTTGGCTAAATTGCCCCAAGACGAAATCAGAACTATTTCAAAATGGATGAACCACGTGGAATTCTGCTGTAAATTTCTAAAAATGACAGACTTCATCTACTAAAAAAAAAAAAAAAATAATTCTAGTATTAATAGAAATAAACTGCAACTTTGATTATAATGGTCATTCTTTTTATTTCAAAATGAAAACAGTCTAACAGGTCTAACTCAAATCAATTAATAAGAACTAATATTCAGTTGCAGTTAATATATTGTAATTAATAAAAAAAATTAAAAGAGGATCAAATTATAGCTTATATGTTAACTGTGTGAGTGCTTTTTTCTAGATTGTGGCTTATCATCCAACCTGAAATCCTCAGCGCTTACGTAAACTATCTCAAGAAATATATGCTTTGCAGTTTAACAATTAAGTTAAAATAAACAAATAACAATAAACAGTGTTATGAAGAAAAAAAAGATTTGGATTATTGAGATTTTTTTTTCTAATTATTTCAAAAGCAGTCCTACAAAAATATTTTAAAAAACAAATTGTGGAACAAAGGATTAATTGTAGAAGAAGTTACATAATTGAGATACAGAAACTTAAATTGCGAAGTAAGAAGCAAGTCTCCTTAAATTAAAGAAAAGGGAGGAAATAATACAATATTTCACTGATCAAATCCAAACAAATGAGAATCATAGATAATACATAATATTTTCTTCTTATGTTGAATCTTTTGGAACATTGAAAAGATGAAATTATTAAAAGAAATCAAGAGAAGAACTAACTAAGAAGAATACATTTGGAACAATGTATTCAGAAAGATTTACTGGTTAGTCATAATAGAAGAGTTTTCAGTCAGTGTTAGTTTCTACATTATTAGGGAGATGTTTCAGACCTTACTACATTTTTGTATGACAAAAAAAAAAATTGGAACAATGGAAAATATTAGAAATATACGTATTTTATATATATAAGTGAACTCGGTATTTGATTTAGGTTGTTCAATTGTTGTATTCGAAAATGGTTAGATGGTCTATAATGAATTAAAAATTTTTATTAAACTTATCGAAAATTCTTCACTGTTAGTTGATAGAATAAATAAGAAGTGCGTTTACTCAGCATAGAGTGAATATTTAGTTAAACATGTATAATAAATGAGGAAACAATTATTAGATTGTACATTATGTTAATGATTGTATATTATGTTAATTACAAGATTTGGAGAACCAAAACGTAGATGTATTGGTAAATGTGAAAAGACGAAAAAAAAAAAAATAAATGGACAAAGAAGAGAAAAACTGAAATAAAAATGGGATAACCTTCAACCAGTGATGGGCAGAAAATAGGAAGAAGAGAAGAGATAATAAATAGAATGTGTTGAACCTTGAGTCTTTGTATTTGAGACAAAGGACAACAAAAACTGCTCTTGCAAAGATAAAATAAAATAAACAAACATACCAGCAAATTCAACAGAAAAGTATAAACTGAAATTGATAGGATTACAAGAATATAGAATTACAGGAATGTAGAATATAGGAAGAACTGTTAATATAGGATTAGAAGAAGCAGTCGATCCGAAGGGAAAATATTGTTTTCAAGCTTAATTTCTCCTATAATAAATAAGAAATTTTATATTTTGTCTAGTTTTGTATGTAAATAAATTTATATATTTCATGTTTTACGAATAACTTTACGATACAAGAGTCGATGAAAACTTAATGTCTTTTATATCATTCCTTGAAAAAGTACATTTAATTTGACTAGAAATTATAAGCTTATATGAAAATAACTAAGTTTTTGAGATATGAAAAACACAACAACCTTGCATTGGCAAACTCTTGTATTTAATAATTTCCAGTGTCTAAAATAGTATGTTATTGCAGAACTTTTTAGCGCGAAAACTTCTCTTCAATTTTAATTTAAATGATTATTATTTAATAAAACTGTTAAGTAAAATTAAGAAAAAAATTGATTCATGCAAACTGCAATTTCCACATGTTCTTATAAATGTTATGTATGAGTATAATATGAAATTATAATATGGCCTACATACATACATTTATGTACAAATAATATAAACCTAAATGATAAATATGAATTTATTTATTTATTTATTTTTATAATTAAATATTGGAAATTTTTTTACCAGAACATTTTTTTTTTTAATATGTAATAATTTTGTTTAAAAAATAATTTTCATTCATATTTAATTCGACTAATTCAAGATCTTTAATACTTTAATATTACTTACTATATAAAAAAAAAAAGCACTAAAAGATAAAAATATTATAAAAAAGTAATATTAAAATAATATCAGCTGATCAATATATATTTTTATTTATTTATTTATTTATTTATTTATTTATTTATTTATTTATTTATTTATTTAAATTTGGCTAATGTCGACTCACAGTTATTTAAATTTACCCATATTTCTTTCTAATATTTTTTAAATAAGCTTCTACGTTTTTTGCATCATTAGTAATATTATAAATGTATTTGTAAGTCTCATGAGCATTAGGCTTAAAATCGGTGTCTCTTTAAGACTCTGAATGAACCTGCTCCATTTCTGGCCATTAAAAAAAATATAATATTAACAACAATAAGTGTCAGTTCAGTTATGGAGGGGACGAGTTAGTTGAGGCCCTGGGAAGGAGGGGGAAGGGGTTGGGAAACAGTTAATACCGGACTTCCATTGATTCTGTGTCCATGCAAAAGGAGGTTACAAGAAAGGAACCTTAATTTCACGGCCTGACAGTTTTGAAATGTAATTTGAAGAGCTTTAAGCGCAACCCCGCCCCTGTCACTGCAAGCCAGTCTCAGTTAATACCCCTGCCTTGATGTTGCACAAACGATGGCCGCCATTATTTCAGTGGAAGTAATGCATAAAGGATGTTTATTACAAGTCATCTACATAATTTTTTCTTATTAAAAAAATCATAAGAGAAGGGGAGCGTTTACTGAAGGATCTGGTTTGGAACTTAAAATTTTAAATAACTGTTTTAAAAAATAAGGAGAGAGAAAAGAAAGAATCAGGAACAGGGGGTTAATTGCATGAATTCAAGTTTTAATTGTCCACAGTTTATTTCTTTGAACGATTTTCTATAATGGTGGAACCAGAGTCTACTTTTATGACTACTTCTTATAAAGAATAACAAAACCTGAACTATTAAATAATAAGCTTAGAGTGAAAGTAAATGGCCTAGTTATTACAATAATTTTTAACTAAAATAGGAGAATGACAAGGAAGTATATTCGACTTTGGTTGAGGAAATCCCATTAATTCAGAATAACTTCAATTCTGAAATCAAATTTTCATGTTTTTTGAAATGGACTTCTCTGAGTAGCATCTTTGTACTGCAGGAAAGTTTTATGATGTCATTATTAAAACTAATTAGTTCCCATTGAAAGAGCTTCAGGTCTCAGTAATTATCAAACAAATTAACAATTACTTTTGAATTTCTATCTCATCAAATCCAAGATCTTAAGAGGCGTCCAAACATACAGTAAGCAAATAAACAAACTTCGATTATAATATCTAAGCATTTAAAAAATATTTTACATATATATGTCAAAATATTTGTTAAGAATACTTAATAAAACTGAAATCGGCAATTATCTATCATTTAAAGAAATAAAATAAAATTATTAATAATATTATTCATACTTTATATCCTTTATTATATACTTTATTATACTTTATTATATATTTCTTTATTATATCCTTTTTTTATGTTCAATAATTTGCATATTTTTCAAAGAATTACAACTTAAAATGGATTTAATAAAAAGTTTCCTACCATATAGCACTATCCTTGGTTAAAAGATGAGACTTTTTATTAAATTTTTAGCACGTTAAATTTTATTTAATCAATATTAAAATGGATTTATTTATTAATATATTTCTGTTAATTCATTGAATTTATATGTTTTATGGAAGTAAATTTATTTAACTTTAGTTATTATATTACTTAATTTATTTTTATTTTTGCTTTATTTTTGTTGAATATTGTTCGTTTACATCTAAACAAGGCTTTCGTTAAATTTTAAAATAAGAATTTATGAGCTTTTAAATAACAAAATGCAATCATCTTCTGTGATTCAAAAATTCATAAATTCTTTTAATTTAAATACTTAAACGTATTTATAGTTAAATGAATGTAAGTAAATATTTTAAGATTACAGAAAATATAATTGCTAAAAAAAATAAAAGTTAATGAAACAGCTAGGTAGTACATGTAAACTTAAGCAAATGCAAATTTATAAAATTGTCGTAAAAAAAATAAAAAAAAAAACCTGTAATTTTTAAAAATGTGTTTTTAAACTATCCCCAAATTATTATTATTGTTGTTATTATTGATAATAAAAATTTATAAAATCTTCTAAATATAAATTTAAGAATTAATTAATAAGTAAATTCCTTTAACATGACAAAAAATATAATTATTAAAAATAAAATATAAATTAATAAAGTAACTAGCTAGCATATGTAAAAAGCAATTATAAATTTATAAAAATTTTTGTAGTCGAGGTTCGGCCGTAAAACCTTTAACAATTTAAATCGAACTTGAAGTTCTTTACTATAAAACATCTGCAATTTTCAGCACTTGAACAAATTTATTTCATGACAATCCAAATATCAAAAAGGTTTAAATGATATCAAGTTCAATTCAAATGTTTTTCGCCTAAACTTCATTTATTAATTGATTGATTAATTTTTTAACTTCATCTTTCTACTATATCTACAGTAAAACCTCTCAAATCTGGCCTAATGAGGCGCCCAGTAGACCGGATTACCGAAAAGCCGGACTACCGAGAGTATTATTAAAATAACTCAATAGCTCAATTTTTGTGAAGACTTAATGCCAGGCTTAATTAATTTACCCCATTTCTATAATTTTGCACTCAAATGTTTATTAAAAACAATAAAAAATGTGCTTTTTCCGACACTAGCTCTAGTGATATTTGTTTTGCAGATTCCCCTGCATCCAATCTCCTTAACGCATTAATAAGCTTCTGTTCCATAGTGACAAAGTTTTTCTTTGTTTTTTCACTCATAATGAATACGCGCGGATATGGAAACAAATTTAGTTATTAAAAAAAAAAAAATTTACTCAAGCCAGACCGGATTACGTGGGGCCGGATTACCGAGGGCCGGATTTGAGAGGTTTTACTGTGTAAAGATTACAACTATAATCAAAGCTTACTTAAACAAAGCTTACTTAATTGACCATTATATTGTAAATCTGTTATTAAATTTCTCAGTTATTCAAAAAATTCCTAAAAAAAACCTTGAAGCCTGTCTTTCTTAAAATCTTTTATTTTAAATAAAATTTTAAACTAATGTTTTAAGTATTACTTATTTCTCTTTGTTATACAAATAAATTAGTAGTGACTAAATAATTAATGATTCTTTATTTCAGATATAGGAAAAAGAAAAACAGAAATATGTCTGTAGAGGTAAAATATCTCTAAATATGTACGTCTTCCCCGCTATTAAAAATTCGTCATACATTCAGTAGAGACCATTCAGGAGAGTCTTCATAGGAATTTTTCATAAACAGACGCTGGAACTATGCTTCTTATTTATGTTATGGCTTTTATAATGAATTGTAAATGTTGTAAGAAATTACAGTTGCTCCTTCGCACTTTGTTTTTGGGTCTAATCCTTTTTAAGAAAGTGAATTCATTATGTTTGATAAGGATTCAATTTTATTTTTCTTCTTCTATAAGAAAAAAAGACTAAAGGAACTACTATTGTCTTACTATACAACGTGAAAAACATTTTCATTTTTAAAATGAAAATATATATATAGAAAAAAAGGTAGAAAAATGATAATTTCTCGAAAAAACTGAGAAATGTATTTTTTTAAGTATTTTTTTTAAGTATTTTTTTTTACCTTGATAAAGCTTATCTTTTGTTTTACAAAATATTATTTTATGGAAGACGAATAACATTAACTTTCATAATTTTTTCTTTCCAGTGACAATTCTTATGAACAAGAAAAGTCAGCCTATTTCCGAGGTCTAAAGTAGTTCAAAACCATAGTATCTCCGTTGCTATTTGTATCTGTTTTATCACTGTTTATCTTTATTTTGTCAGGATGGAAGAATAAGTTAGATATTTAAGTGTTTTCAAAGTCTAAGTAGCATAGTCACAGTGTCAGGTTCTGAGAATTTTTGAATGAATGTCTTCAATTCAGTCTTTTGTTGATTTAAGATTTATATAACAAACGGGTTGTTGATTTCCGTTTTAGTTTCGCGACCATCTGCGTCAAAGTAAAGGTCTTTTATTAGTTGTTGTGGTTGTACAGGCGATTTAATCTAAACTGAATGGTTGGTGGGAAATGTGTTGCTTGTTTGCGTTGAAGCGGTTTGAAGCATTTCGATGTTGCCGCGTGAAAACAGCGACCTTTGCCCCCGCTATAGAGGAGAAGGTGTGAAGTGCAGAGCCACACACGCACACCTATCAGAGGCTCTTTTTTTTTTTTGAAGTGCAGCGTGTCTTTGGCTAAGGTAGGTGGGAGGGTAGGAGAACCTTGGCAGGACAGGATGCATATCATCCATCACACGTACTCTTATATCCTTTTGTCCGTCAGTGACAGATTAAATTAGCTCTGCGCTCATCTCTTTGTGGCAGCCATTATTTATGACCCGCTGTGTGGATATTAGGCCTAATAGGGTCAACACAACATAATCTGCAGCAGCGGTGCGGCAACTCCGACCTTGCCAGGCCCCAATGGAATCTTCCGGAGGCGTTGTAAGCCTACGGGACATCTACATCTCCCCTCCGCAGAGGGATGGGCAAAAAAGAAAAAAAGAAAAACCGCAAGAAAGAGACCAGAAGAGATAGTGTATGCTTAAATGAAGATTACTATTCAATATTGGGACACTGATTTATACGTAACTTCTTAATGGACAACATCAAGCAACATAAAAGACCAAACAAGAAGCAAAAAAACAACATATATGTAGGCTGTGTAAATATTTCTACTTCTTCTAACGGGAGTTTTTAGATCAATTATTTCTGTTCAGTGAAACAATCTTTGCAATTTTAAAAAAAAAAATGGATTATTTACAGCTCTTTTCAGCCATTTATGTCTTAGGAAAAGAAAAAAAAAATCAAAGAAACAAAACAACAAAAATATACAAATCTTTAAGATTAGTTTCATAAGATTTATTTTCTAAGTGCATTCTAATAGATTTTATTATTTTGTTTATCTTTTCCTGTTCGATATTAAATTTTGGAAGGAAATAAGAAGTTCTCAAATAATGACTGATGTTACATAGATTTTTTTGTTAATATTTCATGATGAAAAGAATTTTAAAAAAAATGTTTTAAAATTGTTTAAATGAAAAGTTTTATTCATTTCAGTTAGAAAAGTTAAGTCAATTACTTTTATTTAGGATATTGCTCCTTCTCATATGTAAAAGTATTAAAAATGAATATTTTAAAAATTGATTTAAAAAATTAATATTTTAATTAATCACATTATTTTTTTAAAGGATATATCAGATTTCAACTCTGGATGTATTTCATTTACAATTGTGATCTTCACGATGAATGGTGTTGGGAGAATATCCTTAAATTACTATCAATACAACTTTTTACGTTAAGAAGTAAATTATCTATTTTACGCTTTTTTATTTTATTATTGAATCTGTCATGTAATTCTAAAGTTTACTCTTTTACTTCCGGAGAAATATCAGTGATGTTTGTTCGATACTTCCGGTAGTGAGTTAAGTTGTGTTCGTTGAAAAACGAGCGAGGATAACAATTACTTTGGGAGAGTTGAAATAGAAAGGAAAAAGACGAATTTAATTTTTTTATATATATATAAACTCGGTTCATGGCGTCAGGTGCCGCCTTCCGAAAGAATCTGCAAGAACTCCATTCCAGGTCTTCCGGTCAAGGGTCCATTCCTCTTCCAGACTTCTAATCCTCATTGCTTTTTTAATATCGTCCATCCAAGCCTTTCGTGGTCTTCCTCGTTTCCTTTTTTGATTAGTTTTGTAATCAAAAGCGATTTTGGGCAGTCTTTCGTCATTCATTCTTTTAACATGACCAAACCAAATTAATTGTTTTCTTTGAAGATCGTCCAAAATGTTTCCTTTTATTTTCATCATTTCTTTGATTCTTTCATTTCTTGTTCTTTCTATTCTTGATACCCTGCATGATCTTCTTAGGGCATCCATTTCCACTGCCGCTAATTTCTTTTTTTCTGTCTCCGTAATTCTCCATCCCTCTGCCCCATATAACAAGATGCTCTTTACAATAGAATTGTATATATTATACTTTCTTTTCCTAGAGATCTCTTCACTCCACCAAATAGAATTTAATAATTTTATAGCCTTCCTTCCTTGACAAATTCTGTTTTTAATTTCTTGTGAGTCTCTGCCTTCTCTATTAATGTCTACTCCGAGATACCTATAATGCTCACAGCTTTCTATTTTCATGTTATTATTTAGATTTAGGTCCGTCTCATTTCCTCCTATACATAGATATTTGGTCTTGCTAACGTTCATGTATAGTCCCCATTTCTCATATTCTTCCTTAATTGTTATCGTCATTCTCTCTAAATCATTTTTACTCTTTGCAATTATGACTTGGTCATCTGCGAACTGCAGAGTAAACATTGACGTTCCTTTCACATTAAGTCCCAATCCTCTGCAGTTTTCTTTCCAAACTTTTAATGCTGCTTCAACATAAATTTTAAAAAGTGTTGGGGAGATACAACATCCCTGTCTGAGTCCTTTATCTGTTATAAAGCCTTTTGATAATCTTTGACCTACTTTAATCTTTGTTTTTGATTGTCTGTAAAGTTCTTGAATTGCTCTAATAATATTAAAATTTATGTTTATTTCCTTTAATACATTCCTTTAATAAATAATTTTTTTATCCAATAGAATTTCTCTAAGTGACATTAGCTATTCCAAGGATGTATCATGGACGGACATCAAAAACGAGGGGAAAAGTGAAATTAAGAAAAAATAAATTCCTCTCCGATTGTAAAAGTAATTTGCCGAATATTACTTCGGATAACAAGGGATAAACTGATTTGAGTCTCATCTATTAATAAGAAAGAAGGAAAGAAAATGGGAAATATTTCAAGTATTTTTTTATCGTTCCCGGTTATCTTTATCGTTCATAACAAATAGGATTTTTTTTTTTCTTTTTTTAATAGTTCAGTATTTTCATTTCTGAGGCCTCATTGCAGTAAAATATGTTAAATCACACATTGACTATTCTACAATGACAAACTGTCCCTCGAATTTTCAAGGATTTTTTTTTTACTTAACTTGTCGATTCCAGCAATCTGTCATTATTACTATTATTATTGTTCTGTAAAAGATTCAAACCTTGTTTGCGTGAGTTTTCTGCATGTTCTTGATGATAGGCACTGCAATATCAATGAGATAGGTCTGTTTGTTGACCTTATCAACAAGTCTGTTGTGATGTATGGTTTTGTCTGTGCGAATGGGAGGTTCCAGTACAGCTTATATAAGGATGACTGTAATACGCTTTGTGGTGTGTACTTGTAGTACGGGACCCGTGTTCTTAAAAAGTGAGTGTTTGTGTGCTAGCTGTTGATGAACGTTCGACGCAACCTGACTGTGTCTGTGGAGGAAGTCTGTTTGGGAGAGAAGGGGACAGTCTGATATTATGTGGTCGATCGTCTCATGTGTAGTGTGGCATTTTATGCATGTATCGTCATGCGTGTTTGCATCGTGTAGAATGTGTTTCTTGTAGTTGTGTATGGGGATGATTTGGTATCGTGATCATGAACCCTACGGTCTCTCCAAACAGCTCACCACTCGTCAGCCATCTGTTCGACGCTTCCAGGTCGACATGAGGCTGGCTGAGTTCGTGGTGATGTCTGCCATGGAGTTCCTTACGAGCCCACGATTCACGAGCTGCTGAGTGTGGGTGCTGAGTGTTGGAGAAGGGTTCTCGAGGTCCAGGGGTATGAGGTGTGTGTGTCAGCGTTGACTATAAGCGTGAGTGGAGCGAGGAGTATTGTGCTCTTTGGTAGAAGTTTTCCCTAAGTGTGTGTACTTGTTTTTCGAATAGGGTGATGAGGTTGGTGAGTCCTCGGCCTCCCTCCTTGCGGGGAAGAGTCATCCTTTCCGTAGCGAACTTGGGGTGATGCATGTTGTGTATCGTGAATGTAGTGTGTGTTGTGCATTGTAGGCTTCGAGTTCCGTGTTTGTCCATGGAATTCTGCCGAAACGAATATATTAGTGTGGGGACGGCACAGTGTTGATGGCTTTAACTTTATTTCTGACATTGAGTTGTGTTTTGAGGATGTTGTTAACGCGAGCATGCTATGTGTTCTTGAGTGCGTTTTTGATGTTTGCATTGTCAATGACGCGCGCTTGTGTAGCGAAGTTCTTATATAACAAAAGAAAAAAAAATATAATTAATTTATTATTAAAAAAAAATATTTAATTCTTTAACTTCCGTCAATTAACTAACTTAAAAATTATAAGACAGCTGAATAAGAACATCACTAGCCTCATAGAGAGAAAAAAAAATAAATATAAATAATTTTCGATCGAACTCTGCATTTCTGGCCTGTCTTTATGCCTAGGGAAATTTCTCAAATATCTAAATACGGGGGTGCTTTTTAAGATAAATAGAGCGGGATCCTTAAATCTATTTCTCCCTCCACTACATGCAAAAGAAAAAAAACTAATAAGGCCAGTTAACATGAAAAAAAAAAATAAACAACTTTATTTTCTTAACAATGACAAACTAAAAGTGAAACTACATAATTTATCCATTAAACCCAACAAAATACCCTTTTCTCTCTCCTGAGACCCGGACAATCGACAATTAGCTATTGTCGAAAGCCCTATGCAATTAATTTCCCTAAATAAACATAAATTTCCCCTAAAACCAAATACCTCGATACTCCCACACATCCTAAACAAAATTCAAAACATCACAAGTTAACCTTCTCCCACACATCATAAACAAAATTCAACACATCACAAGTTAACCTTCTCCCACACATCATAAACAAAATTCAAAATATCACAAGTTAACTTTTCTCTTATTACTTTCAACTTATATAGACTAAACACAAAAGACTACCCAAATTAAAACAATTCATACTAAAACATGACCGGGGGTGAGCAACAATAGACCTGTACTTTTTCTAATAGAATCACGAGAGTTCTCAAAAATGAAATAAAAATTACACTTATCACTGTTCACTGATCGTCGATTTGGCGTAGTGGCAGGGGGGGTGTCACACTACCACATCTCGCTGAAACATACTTCCGAACACCAAGCACCAAACGTTCTCGGCCGTTCGTCCATAACGTCCTTCAAACGGTCGACGGGGAAACACATCAGTCCGGCAACTTCACACACACAACCGTAGACACCTCGCACCCCGTCCGGCGCAACATCGTCCACGGCGGGACAAAACTTCCATCCGCCCCTACTTACATCTTTGCCTGTGACAGCCGTTAGTCTTACCCCGATCGGTCCGGAAAGTAAGAGAGACCTACATCTTGCCATTATCATCCATAGTCTTCCCCGATAGGCGTAGGTTGATCTGAGGGACCGAGTCCCCCACAAACACCCGTTTAAATACTTTTCGGTAACCCCATCGCACCTTGATCCCTGAGTCATTGTCCACCTGGCCGAGGTCAATATGCAGTTCACCCCTGCTGCGACAGTAGCACCCAAAACAATAGCAATCAGGTCTAATTGCTTAGTTCCTCGAAAACCCCTTAATGTCGTAGGTCATTGTGCTCCTCCCCTCCGTTTACCTAGAAATACTCCCACAGTTACCAGGTGATTGTGCACACCACCCACTCCTTAGTAATTAAAAGATTATAGCCACCTGGCTCATCCAGCAATTGACAAATACATTTAAAAAATAGAAATCAACAGCAACTCAAATACAAGATTATACAGTATAAAAATATACATTTCCCCGAGACCCATTACAAATCCTTACCAAATACAATTAATCGTCCTGATTGAACTGAGTGAAATTCCATCACACTTGCTGGAAGCCAAGATACTTGTAGGTCTCTCCCTCTTTCATTGATTGGATGGCCAACCCATGGTCCAGTTCAAAACTCCCCAAACTCGAAGTTTTCCCGCGTGTTATAAGTAGCTTACGGCAATTTTTTGATTCAAATTCCATCCCAATGTCTTTGATGAACTGTGTGGTGACTTTAAGTAAATTTGTAAGTTGTGCATTGTTTATGACGTAAAGTTTAATATCATCCACACGAACAGTGTGTAATTTTGAATGGTGTCAGAAAACCTGAGATAAGCCTATAACCGTGTTTTGTGTTGTCTAGCTCAATGGATTCAAGGCGAGGCAGAACCAAAGAGGACTCAACGAGTTTCCTTGAAAAATACCTCTCCTTTTTGGAATGGGGACTGTAGTGATGGAGGCGTTGGAGGTGCGTAGATGTAATATTGTGTTCCAACTCTTCATCGTGGCATCAAGAATGCCGTGATCTTGGGATACATTTTATAGAGATGAAGAGTGTGAAGAAGCCAGGAATAAGGGACCGAATCAAATGCCTTCTTATAGTCGATGTATGTGATGTCTAAGTTCCTATTCTTTGCGCGCGCCTCCCGCAGGATTACCGAGTCAATAAAGAGTTGCTCCTTACAACCCTGGGAATTCCTGCGACATCTTCTGTTGTTGTGATGGATTTTCACTCAGTTTAATCAGGGACGATTAATTGTATTTGGTAATGCTTTGTAATGAGTCTCGGGGATTGTTATATATTGTATAATCTTATATTTGAGTTTCTGTTGATTTCTATTTTTGAATGTATTTGTTAATTGCTGGGTGAGCCAGGTGGCGATAATCTTTTGATTACTAAGGGTGGTGTGCACAATCACCTGGTGACATTGGGAGCCCTTTCTAGGAAAGCGGAGGGGTTGAGCGCATGATACATAGGGGGGTCTTCTAGGAATGAGCGCAATTAGACCTGATTGCAATTGTTTTGGTGCTAGTGTCGCAGCGGGGGTGAACGGTATTTGACCTCGAGTATTTGTGGGGGAGAAGGTCTCTTTTTTCCTGTGCCGAATAGGGGTAAGACTAACGGCGGTTAGTGGCGAGATGTAGGCTCTCAGATTATCCCGTGCCGGTCGGAGGGAGGACATCGGTGGTTTTGCGAGAAATGCAAGTCTTTTTGGCGGATGGAGGTTTGTCCAGCAGTGGACAATTTGGTGCCGGACGTGGTGCGAAGCTTCTTCAAATGTGATGAGAAATGCCGGGTGAATTTGTGGTTCCCCGTAGGACGTTGTGGACGAACAGCCAAGAACGTTTGGTGTTTGGACGTGTGTTTCAGCGAGTTGTGATAGTGTGACACCCCCCCTGCCGCTACGTCAAATCGACGAACAGTGAACACGAGAGTGATAAGTGTTATTTATTTTTTTTGAGAGCTCTCTTCATTCTATTAGAAAAGTACAGGTCTATTGTCGCTCACCCCCGGTCATGAATTTGTATGAATTGTTTTAATTTGGGTAATCTTCTGTGGTTAGTTTATATAATTTTAAAAATAAGAAGGGAAAGGTTAACTTGTGATATTTTGAATTTTGTTTATGATGTGTGGGAGTATTTAGGTATTTGGTTTTTGGGGGAAATTTGTATTTATTAAGGGAAATTAATTATAATGTTGTATAGGGCTTTCGACAACAGCTAATTGTTGATTGTCTGGGTCTCTGGAGAGAAAAGGGTATTTTGTTGGGTTTATGGATAAATCATGTAGTTTTACGTTTAGTTTGTCATTGTTATGAAAATAAAGTTGTTTATATTTTTTTATGTTGACTGGCCTTGTTAGTTTTGATTTTATTTGCATGTGGTGGAGAGAGAAATAGATTTAAGGATCCCTCTCTATTTATCTTAAGAGCACCCCCGTATTAAGGTATTTAAGAAATTTCCCTAGGTATAAGGACAAGCCAGTTATGCCGAGTTCGATCGGAATTTTTTTTTCCTCTCTATGAGGCTAGTGATGTTCTTATTCGGCTACTTATAGTTTTTTTCTTTAAGTTAGTTAATTGACGGAAGTTAATTTTTTTTTTTTTATAATAAATTAATCACATTTTTTTCTTTTGTTATATAAGAACTTCGCAACATTGTTCGGAAAGCATGTTTTGTGTCTCGATGTGTATGTAGATTTTGTCTGCAAGGTAGGAGGTGAGGAGTTTGTAAAGTGTGGGGAGGCAAGTGATTGGACGGTAGTTTGCAGTGCGCTGTTTCAGTGTTCTTCTTTGTGACATCCTCTGTGAGGAAAAGAGGCATATGTTCTGGGTGTTGGATTATGTCAGTGAGTGCAAAGAGCTAGCTTCCTCACCTCTTGATCCACCATCTGCATCAGGAGCCTTCCAGTTATATGCATGTTTTAGTGCTGTCTGTATGTCTGCGAGAGTAATATCACGGAAGGGCATGAAGGGTAAGTTTTCAGTGAGTTGTTGTTCCTCCGTGATCCATGATGCTTTGTCATTATAGAGGATGGGGTTGGACCACAGGGACGACCAGTATTCATGTAATGTCTCGTATTCGGTGGGAATGTTTGTGTTGGGTGTAGTAGAAGGCGATGTAAGGGATCTGTTGAATTTTATCTCATTGTGTTGTTCTGTTGTTTATGCAGAGTGCACTATTTCTTTGTAATTTTTTTGCAAGTGCACTCAGTTTTTGTTTTATTGTGAACCTGGGTATGACGGTTTGAGTGTGAAGGGCGAGTGTGTATGTGCTTCCTAACTTTGGACATAAGTTTCATTGTGGTTTTTTTTTTCTCTTGCACCATATTGTGTGAGCCTGGCTTAATCTCCACTAAGGTCGCTGATGCAGCTCTCAAGGCGACGTCTTCAAAGGGGGATGTATTCTTGTGACGGTGTAGTGGGAGATAATGGTGTTGTTTGATTCCAAGTGCCCAAATGGTTCCTTGTGCCACGCAGTAGTGTGTTGTGTGTATGTCTTCTAATGTTTGATATCGTCAAGGTGTGTGGGATAGTGTGTGTATATTGAGATGGTATATGACTGTGATGGATAACGGGTGGTGAATGCGTAGTGTAGTGGCTATCTATATCCTGTGAGTTGAGTCCCTATTGTGTAATGGTGTAGAAGTAGCGCATAGGATCCTGCCAGAGACGTATTTACACCAGGGCTAAAAGGGCTATAGCCCAGGGCGGCAACTTTAGGGAGCGGCAAAAAAATAGGAAAAAAACAAAAATCCTAAACTATTCAATAATATTAATATTCAATATTAATATTCAAAAATATTAGGTGTCATGTTACAAGCAGAAAATGAGGGAAACATAAAAAGAAACAGACATTTCCTGGCTTTTTGATGTGTCTGTACAGTATATGCGAACAGAGCGTATTTTTGGCTTGAGTGTATATCACGGTAAATCGGATGAGTGATGACTGTGGCCGTAGGTTTGAAGTGGACGGGGGTAGACGTTGCATTGGAGTGATCAGGCGTGGGAGGCGGCAGGGGACTATCTGACAGTGACGGTATACCTGCATTTACTGTCTAATACATATCTTCTACGACTGTTATGTGCGTAATATACTCCAATTATTTAAATTAACTTTGATGTTTAATTTTCTGCTAAACAACTTTTTTTACAACATATTTTTAGAATGTGTACTTAAGGAAAGGAATGCATCATTATGGGCCTATATGTTTATATATATTTTTTTTTTCATACATTGAGTAAGTAAATTCTAACGAATAGACGAGTTGTAAATTTTCAATAACTTAGCTCAAAACTAAACATAAACACCAATATAGTTTACTAGTGATATATTCAGACAGGAGGGTCAGAAGGAAGGGCGGCAAATCTGGCATAGCCCGTAGGCGGCAAAAGTGTAAATCCGCCTCTGGATCCTGGTTCATCTGCGATGACCATTGGATGCGCTGGCGCGGTTTCCGAGTCTTGGTGATCGCCTGCTCTGACACAGATGAAACACTTCCGCCCGTTCGGCATATTACAGAATGAGGTGCCACTTTCTCCACCATCACCTGCGGGAGACTGTAATATATTTTTCGAACGGAGGGGCCACTGCCTAACCCCCGAACGCGGGTGACTTCTTTATCCTGCGCCATACCCGATGCAGCTTGATCAATAGCAGAACAAGATCTCATGGTAGGTGGTTGGGTCTTTTAGCCTATCCTAAAGCCCCAGCCCCACTGCGAGAAGTTTGGCTCCATGGGGCTTATTATTATTATTATTATTATTATACAGGACACTACAAAACAATGTGTATCACAGCTGCCAGTTCTTTAGCTGGTGTTGGCCTTCAAACGCATCGAATTCTTCCCAAGAATCTAGGATGTCGTAATGTATCGGCGCAAAAATATGTGCTGATCCAAGCAGTGCGGCTTTTTGGAGTTGACCGATGGAGATTTTGTCAATATTTAGATCTTGTAAGTGCTTACCAAGGTTTTTTGGTATAGCACCCAGTGTGCCGATAACCACTGGAACCACCACTGCCGGCTTGTGCCATAATCGTTGAACCTCGATTTTTAGGTCTTGATACCGTGTGATTTTTTCCAGTTCTTTTTCTTCCACTCTACTATCACCAGGTATGGCTATATCAATTAGCCATATCTGTTTCTTTTCTATCACTGTCAAATCTGGCGTATTGTGTGCTAAGATCTTATCTGTTTGAATTCTGAAATCCCACAGTATTTTCACGATATCATTTTCAATCACAAAGTTTCAAACCTTGAGTTCCCCCAGCAAAGACAACATTTCGGGTCAAGGGCCAAAGCACATATTGCCAAGTGTAAAAAAGTGTGCAAGAATGGTTAGGGATGTATGGTTGTGTCCATAAATTTCCTAACTATGCGTGTTGTGTTAAGTATACAGTCTTCTGGAGTTGTGCATAAGTCCTAGTGTGATGAGGCTGTGGTGCAATGTTTGTGAGGCACCAGACCATGTGGCGGAGAGGACGATGGGTGCAATACGTATTCGGTTCTGCCTCCACTGCTTCTTGAGCTCGTGTGCTAGATCAGTGTATTTACTGATCTTGTCTGCGTGAGTTCTCTGCATGTTCTTGATGATAGGCACTGCAATATCAGATAGATCTGTTTGTTGACCTTATCAACAAGTGTAATGTCAGATCTGTTGTAATATCAGATCTGTTTTGTCTGTGTGAATAGGGCAGTCCCAGTACAGCTTTAGTAGGGATGACTGTAATATACTTTGTGGTGTGTACTTGTGATATGGGATCTTGTTTTTAATAAGTGAGTGTTTGTATGCTAGCTGTTGATGAACGATCGACGCTACCTGATTGTGTCGGTGAAGTTAGCCTGTTTTTTTGGATTTAAGACTGATTGCAATGTCAGGTCTATTGTATGGTATTATATCTCTATTCCAGTATAGTTTAATTTGGCTATTTTACTTAATTGTGTTAGGTTTGTATGTATAGTACAGTTTTTTTTCTATTAGATTGTGTTTTATAGCGAGGGCTTGGTGTATTTTTTTGCAGACATTGTCATGTTTTTGAGTATAATCAGTGGGTGCAAGGACATTGCATCTGCTTATAACATGATTTATGTCTCTTTTTGAGAATGGCATCGTCGGCATTTGTCATCTGTCACCAAAGAATACTTCACAGTAGGTTTCATGTAACTCCTAATTTTTATAATCTGATCTTGTATTGCAATAATTCAACCTTCTGTTTCGGCAAAGTATTATTATCAATAGCTTTAATATAAGAAAGGTAAAATTAAAATAAAACAAACTTCATGAGAATGTCATTTTTTATAAATTGAAAATTAGATGGTTTGGATCCAAGAGCGAGTAAAACCAAACTACTTTATATTTTGAGATCTTATAAACGTAAGATAACTTTAATATTTCTAATTGTGTTTTTACACAATTAGAAATATTGCACTAATAATTTAAACATTGACAGAGCTCATAAAAGGGAAGGTTCTAGAGGCTGAAAGTTTAGGCTTCCAGCGATTAACAACCATTGGTCAAAATAAGAGATTGTAAGGTCTCTTCCAACTGTAACACTGAAAAGATTCTGTTCCCGTCTGAAAGAGGTTTGGGTAGCCCTTAGGGCCTATTTAATGAACAACCAGAGAAAAATGTTCAATACCGTCAAATATCGAACTCAAATTCTGCAGTCCACAAGAACAACAAGTGTTAAGTCTACAACACTTAAATTACGAAGACCATCCACTAATAATTTTCAAGTTAATAAAGTAGATGAAGTGCCTCTCATTCTTTTCATGATAGTGGGTCGGTGTTTCCTTGCAACAAATAATGATGAGAAAAAAAATTAGAAGAAGGTTGATGCCAGCGTGACTTTTCTTTTTCTAGAGGGAGAGGAAGCTGTGGTTTATCACGTGACAAGGAAAAAGGAAAGAGAAGTTCCCCAATAGCCAAATTAATCTGCGCTCTTTTTGAAAATCTACATTTATACAATAAATATTCATAATTTATTCTTCTCTTTAAGTCTCTTAAATATACTCATTTTTCGATAAGTGGTGATACGATCTAATGTTTTATTATCTTTAGAGTTAACATTTAAGAGAATATATCAATGTACTTTTGTATTCTTTCAGGAATTTCTGAAATTGAATACAAAAATATTACCAGAAAAATAAATTTGCTAACAATTTTTGAGCAAGGAAATATATCCAATTGGTTTTAATCTTAAAAAAATGATTCATTGAATGATATAAATAACCAAGTGTCATTATTATTATTCATTGCTAACTGAAAACTAACAGGAAGGACATCCAACAGGCGTTAAAAAA